>KV417288.1:0-69179 GCA_001630345.1 Calocera viscosa TUFC12733 | reverse complement strand
CGGCACACCGACAAGCGAGATGCCAAGATCGCAAAATGGCGAGCAAGGGTGGCGGAGAAGGGCCTAAACGGCAACACGGTTCAGCTGCTGCCGGACATCCCACAGGATTTCATGGCCCGGCCTCGCAGCAATGCTGCTGTCCGGGAGAAGTTGGCGAAGGTATGCCCAGACGTGCCAGAAGACCTTCCTGTTGCTCCGGACCATGGAAATTGGTTCTACATGCTGGACAGCACCGCTCCGACACCCCCGGGCTCCCGGAGCTCCTCGCCGGCCTTTCGCATCCACCAAGGCTTCACACCCTCGGACCGAGTCCTGAGCCTGATCAAGAAATTCTACAACACCTCACCACGTTCAACACGCGATACCGGTGCAGCCCAGACACGGTCCACCTATCCAGCCCTCTACATGGGGGTGTGGCGACGTTCAAGCCTGGTGCCTTTCATCACTGCAGATGCAACAAAACAAAAACCTGCAACACTCGACGCGATGGATGAGCTGTTGAGGGCAGTGGATGAGGAGGTGGGGAAGCGGGTGCTTCAGTTATTGGGGGCAAATTTCCCACAGGTGGCTAAGGAACGTGACGAGTGAGCATTGCATACACTGATTTCTCTGAGTGACTGCTGACATGTTCCAGGATCATCAAGCATACATGGGATCATGCAGCCCTGTCCAACATCCAACGTTCTGCCCTGCACCAACGGGCCTGGCTTTGCCTGGCTCTGAGGTGTGGGGGAGGGAATGTGGTCCATATCGACATGAACGACGATGCAGACCAATACACTGTCCTCTTCACCTATGGTGACTTTAAAATGGGTTACCTGGTGCTTCCCCAGCTCAACATACGCATTCCCCTTCAGCCGGGCCAGCTTCTCTTTATCAAGACTCGGATCTTGGCCCATTATGTCTACCACTTTACTGGCATTCGTTATGTCTTCACCGGCTTCATGGATGCCACCCTATGCAAAGACTATAGAAAATATGCTAGCTCTTGAATTGATGATGTCATATGATGTTGTTATGCGAGCATGCACGCCAACAAGCCTTTGCAGCATGGCTCTGCCCATGGTGCGGGGCCTCTGCAATACCTTTTCCCGGCTTCGGGACACCGGCACGAAGGACCCGCTCCACCAAATCAAGTGACCTCTACGCTGCACATGGGTCTGGTGGAGCATGCCATGGGACACGCGCACTGAAGCATAAAGCACTGCAGCACCCGGCACTGGCTTCAATACTTGCATTCTGCCTACTTCCACCATGTCGGTCATCTTCAACGGGATGGGATTATGCGAGGAATGGCGCCCCTCAGTAGGCGGTTCATGCACCTGGACCTGTAGCGTGAATATCCTTCTCCCTGGTGTTTCAGGCAGCCTTGCCACCCTTACGAACTCGGAGCTGCCCGGTGTGCTCCACTACTACGTCTCACCGGGTGGAATCACACCTGCTGACGGTGTCTACTTTATCACCGCGAAGATGGCGACAGCATCCCCAGCAATGGTGGTTGGTGAAGGCTACACACGGGAGGGGTTTGAGTTTGAGCTGGACTGCCTGGTGGTGCGTGCCCCGCTCGGTGCACATGGGATAACGCCTGATGCGACCCCTAGATGTTGCCCCAAGAGCCCCGGAAGCACGATATCCTTCCTGCGGTATGCCTCGCGGGGCGCCCACACAACATTGTGGATCGCTCCTTTGATCTGGAAGCCCAGCCATACATTTCGACCAGCAAGAAGGTCGCCCACTTTACATGCTACTTTTCTAATGATGGGCGTTTTGTGAAGACGGTGCCCCGCGTCAACCACACTTCATTTGTGCATGTCACGGGTGTGATTACCGGCACCGCTCTTCCTCGCGAAGGAAGTGTGCCGGATCGCCTGTCCATCAGGGTATGCCCTCCCTGTCTCTCACATGGCCCAGTCAATCATGTGGATGCCAGATCCTCGACATCGACTTCCTGAACACGTCTTCCACGGCAGCACCCTCACCAGCACCCCTTACACCTGGGAAGAGATCGGGGTCCCGTTGGTCTCATGTAGGCTCATCTCAGAAGGCAACAAGTGCCACCACGGCAAGCTCGCCAACCCCAAGTGGAAGCACCTTGCACGGACAAAGCCAGCTGCAGGGTGATGGCGAGCAGGAGCAGCATGGTGAAGATGAAGCAGACGCTGCATCTGAACTTGGGGCAGGGCCATCTCGAAAGAGAGGGAGGCGGGCATAGCATGCTATTGCGAAGTAGCCAGACTTATGGCCACATGTCAAATGAAACATCATCCTTTTTGGTCTGGCCTCTGCTGCCCCACCGCTACCCTCCTGAACCTTGGAGTGGCTCGGCCCGTATACATATATGGCTGGTGGATAGGTGCTCCACCCAACGCTGCATGCAACATGCCCTCCAGCCCCTCAAGTGAGCAGGACCGCTACCCATATTCAGTAGCAGACCTGGAGCGCCAAGCTGAAGCACGCCGGCAGCAGCGTACAGAAAGACAGGCTGCACGCAGGGCAGCAGAGACGCCAGAGCAACGAGCAGCACGTCTTGCCCAACGTCGTGCCCAGCAGAGGCAGCGCCAAGAAGAACACAACCAACGCCCATGGTGGCTCACCTTCCCAGCCGGTTCAACTGAAATGGCACGGCAGCGGGCAATTCTCAGCTGGAATCGGGTGTGCAACCTTTGCGATGCCCCCCTGTTGAGGTGCGCCAAGGAACCCATTCTGGAGGTCATGTCAAACCTAAATGTCTCCTTGCACCTTCCAGTGGGGAGCCAGCCACGTTCTGCTGCAACCATGGACGAAGGCAACTGCCACCCCTGCCACCCCTTCCGCAACGGTATGCGGATATCCTTGAAAGCCCACATCTCTCCACCCTCTCACGCAAGCTGAACACGCTGTTCGCCTTTACCGCCATTGGTGCCACGGTCTCCTTTGTACACAACTTGCAGGTACCATCAAATGTGGTGCTCACTGGTCGCACCTACCATCGCATGCTGGATGTGGCAGATCCTTCGCATTCCATCCACTGGTTCCTCTATGACGAGCAAGAACGTCATGCTCAAGGTGCAGCTCGTGGTGTGCCAAACACGTGGATTCAGTCCATCTCCCTCGCCCTCCAGCAGTGCAACCCCTACATCCGTGAGCTCCAGCGGTTCCAAGATGAAGCTGTGCCAGACATGGCATTCCTTGAGCTTCCGGAGCATACTGCGGCTGGCGATTTTGCGGCAATCATGCATGCCAACAACTCAACGGCTGTGCACCCACGAAGCATTCTCATCTGGCGCCTTGGTGTGTGATCTGCATCCCCTATGCTCTGCAGGATCTTTGCTTAGCAGCTGCTACCAGGGGAGGATGAACCCTCCTTCATCAATGTCCTCAGCCGGCACTACGAGCCACTCCAGTACCCGCTCCTCTTTCCTCATGGCACGGCAGGTTGGGGGCTTCTTCATGAGGCGCTGGGCAATGGAGAGAATCGACAGCGATACCCACACCGCCTGACACAGCTGGAATGGTATCGAACTCGCCTCCTAGCGGAGGATCGGTTCCTCAGATTTGGTCGCCTCACAAATGAATATCTCTGCGATATGTTTTCCCGCATCCAAGAGCAAACCCTGGACTATATCCGGCGTGCCCGGGAACATCAGGCAGAGGCCCGCCATGGAGACATTGGTGCAGAGGATGAACCCATTGATATTGAGCTACCTGCCAGCTTCACAGGCTCTCGCAAATGGGCCAGCGAGCAAACAGCAGACTCCCTTGCCTTGGCACGGAGAGATGGCAAAGCAAGCCTCTTCATGACAATGACCTGCAACCCCAACTGGCCAGAAATCACGGCGATCCTGCGCCCTGGACAAACAGCTTCAGATGTCCCCATGGTGGTTGCACGTGTTTTCAAGCTTCGGCTGCAGCACTTCCACCATCTCCTGCGGACCCAGCTGGGCAAGATTGTCTATGTGGTACATGTGGTGGAGTTCCAAAAGCGGGGGCTGCCACATGCGCATGTAGTGTTGAAGGTGTGCTGCACATAGCCTCTTTCCCCCACAGCAGGAACTCATGCATTTCCGGCCTTAGATTCGCCCCGAGCTCCCCCTTGATCAGATTGATCGAGTCATTAGTGCACATCTCTCTGTGGATATGCGGCTTTCGGCAAAGGTGCAGAAGTGGATGACACATCCCCATAATCACCTGCAGCCTGGGCGCTATAGTCGGTGCAACCGTGAGGGCAAGTGCATCTATGGCTTTCCACATCCCATCACACCATCCACTTGGATTGACGATGACGGCTTTGTTCACTATAAGCGGCTTACAGAAGCAGACAGATGGATCTCTTCACACATCCCGCTGTTTGTGGATGAACTGGACTGTCACGTACATGCCGATGTGGTTGCGAGCTCCCATGTTTTCATATACCTCTACAAGTACCTTTTCAAAGGTGCCGACCACACACTCTTCAACATACTGGACAAAAACCGACCAGCAGTTAACGAGATTGCGGACTACATCAAGGGGCGCTACCTTTCTGCGACAGAAGCCGCATGGCGAATTGCAGGGTTTGACATCATCCTACGTGACCCCTCTGTGACGAGGCTGGCTGTTCACCTGGAAGGTGAAAACTTTGGGCAGTTCTTTCGCAGGAACAATGGTCAGTCAAGTGCCTCCACCCTCCTGCGCTACTTTGCTCGTGCACGGAACCCGGTCCTGCTGCCTTTGCGCTATGAAGAATACTACTCTCAATATATCCTCCATGCATGGGATGGTCATGCCCTTCCACCAGAATCACGGGACTTCCTTGAGGAGGAAAGGCCCTACATGCCACGCAAGCTCATCAAGCATCGCACCACGGACCACCGCGCACGCTTGCAAAGCCTTTCCCCATCAACAGGAGATGTCTTCTACCTCCGTTGTCTCCTGCAACACCTTCCAGCGGAAAGCCACGAGCAGCTGTACTGGGTCAATGGGGTTCGGCATGCCTCTTATGCTGCTGCTGCACAGGCACTTGGCCTCTTTGATGATGAGAATGAAGGGCATTATGCCATGCAAGAGGCAGTAGCAGATCTCCGCACTCCAGGCCAGCTGCGATTCCTGTTTGCCCGCATCCTCCTGGAAGGCTATCCAGCCCTTCCACTCTGGCAGGAGTTTGCGGAGAGCTTGATGGCAGATTTTGCTCATCAGCAGGCAGGGCAAGGAGATGCACATGACGAAACCCTACTTGCAATTGCGGAGCACCTGGAAGATGGTGGGCGAGACCTGCACTCCTATGGTCTCCCACAGCCACGCAGACGTTCTGCAGAGGTCCGCATTGAGCTTGCGGCATTTTCCCAGCAGCACCAGCTTCTTGCAGAAGAGGCAGCACATTGCTATGCCTGCTTTACAGAAGAACAGCAAGCCATTTACAACCACATAATCAGTTCTCTAACGGTGCACAATGATTCTGGACGGCCCTTCATCCCACAGTTTGTGGAAGGCAAGCCTGGGAGGGGTAAGACCTTCTTGGTCTCCACAGTATGTGCCCAGCTTCGCAGCGAGCACAAAGTGGTCCTCATCATGGCCTCAACTGGAATTGCAGCCTCAAATTATGAGCGTGGACGAACAGCCCATTCTCTCTTTCGCATTCCTGTGGATGACGTGAGTTGTATTCTGGTTCAACCAACTTGCAAGCTTATGCAATGGGCACACAGAACAACAGCCATATCCAATCGCAGATTGGAATTCGGTCAATGCGCGCTGATCTTATCCAAGCTGCAAGCCTTCTGGTCTTTGACGAGATGCCTGGTGCAAACAAGACAACGGTGGAGGCAATTGATGCAATCTGCCGCAAGATCATGGGGGTGGATGTGGCCTTTGGTGGGATACCCTTCCTCGGCCTGGGTGACTTCCGCCAAGTGGCTCCTGTGGTCATTGGTGGAGGTGAGACAGCTGCGCATCAAGCCTCCATTTTGTCAAGCTATCTTTGGCCAGCATTCCACATACATTCCCTCCACACACCTGTTCGCAACCGGGCAGATGTGGGGTTTTCTGACTTTGTTGATCATGTGGGGGAGGATACCTCACAACAGCGCATTCCTTTGCCTATGCTACTTGGCACCAACATGTTTGGCCATGTGCTTGACTTCCTTTATCCACCACATGTGCTCCAGGATCCTGTGGCATGCATGAAGCGGGCCTTTCTGAGTCCACGGAATATCTTTGTGGATGGATTCAATGCACAGGTCCTGGACCTCCTCCAGGCAGATGAAGGTGCGGCAGCTTTGGTACTGCAATGCTAACCATCTGATGTGTAGTGCAGTTGTATATCACAGTGCGGACACGGTGAAGGAGGGTGAAGATCTTCACTTGGATGATCCACGGCGACTTCCCGAATACCTGAATACGCTGGAGCAAACAGGAATACCACCGCACAAGCTTCAACTCAAGGTGGGGGTCATCTGTGCCCTGATGCGGAACTTTTCGGTAAAAACGAAATTGGTCAAGAATGCGAGGGTGGTTGTCCAATCACTTCACCAGCGATTTGTCCAGATCCGCGTCCTTTCAACAAATGGACAACTTGGGGAAGAACTTCATTGCATTCCGCGTATACGGTTTCAATTCAAACCATATCGATCCAGCTGGACGGTTGTCCGAGTCCAGCTGCCACTCCGCCTTGCCTATGCCACCACATACAATAGCTGTCAGGGGTTGACACTGGACAGGACGGTGTTAGACTGTCGCAGTGACGTATTTGCACATGGACAGCTTTACACAGCCCTCACGCGGGTGCGGACCCGCACCGATTGTCTCACCTTTTTCTCGGAACCATCAGATTACACGGTAGCTAATATACAGAGCGCAAAGCTGATGTGGCAAAATGTAGTTCATTGAATCAGTAGACGGGTCGCTCCGCCCCGAAGGGGTTTCGTCCCTTGTATTATTAAAACTGCTACCGGCGAGGACCTTACGGCACGAAGGTCCATGCGTGGCGGCTGTGTTAGGAAGGCAGTGGACCCTAACGACAACTGATGACCCCTTCCAAAAGGAGGAATCCGGCATAGTGGACTTCTGTGGAAATCCAAGAACCGCCTCTCCTATGTTCCAATCCTCGACTTTGGGGCTAAATCCAGACTGTGAGATCTGCTGACCGACCAGAATGGACGAGGAGGGCAAATTGTATAAAAGGATACGTCGTACGGCCAGACAATCAACAACAAACACATAGCAGTCCTCTACACTAACTTGAACTCCTACTACTTCAACCGTCTCTCAAAGCTACATCTGTCACAATGAAAGTCTTGATCCTCGGTGCTACTGGCTTCATTGGTCTACCCATCGCTCAGGGCTTCGTGCGCAACGGTGCGCACTGCACTCTCATCTAGTTGGACGAGCTTACTGACTGTGCCTGCAGGTCACGAAGTCTATGGCTCAACCCGCCAGCAAGCTAAAGCAGCTTCTCTCGCTGCAGAAGAGATCCTTCCACTCGTCGGTGATGCCTGGAAGTCGAAGGCTGCTGAGATGGATGTCATCATCGATTGCGCTTCTGCCGGCCCCGGGGCGACGGAATACCTCGAGATCGCCGCCGCTGCCAGCAGGGAGCGCGGGGAGAACTACAAAATCACCTACATCTACGCAAGTGGAACTTGGGTACACGGGAACTACGAGAACAGGAATTATGGACTGGCCGATGAGCGAAGTCCGCCTAAGACGCCTGCGGAGCTGGTGAGTGTTTTCGTCCAGCCGAGAATAACGAGCCTGACCACCCTGAACAGACTGCTTGGCGCCCTGCGGTAGAACGGACTATACTGTCCCATCCCGACGTGAACGGCGTCGTGATCCGTCCTGCGCTTCTGTACGGGAAGACGATGTCCCTCCTCGAGCCGATGTTCAAGGCGGCCATGACCGGTAATCTCGAGTGGTACGGCACGCCTAGGGGTCGGTATTCCCTGATCCATGGAGACGATCTGGCCGATCTCTTCGTCCGGGTGGGAGAAGCTGGCGCCATTTGCAAGGGTCTTACCTTCGACGGCGCGAATTCGCAGAGCGAATCTGTTGAGGACATCCTCACCACACTTGCTCGGGTCGCTGGCTTGAAGGACTACAGCTATCGGAAGCCGGCGACTGCGTTTGAGGTCGCAATGTGTACAAGTGGCATCTCTCGCCCCTCTCTGGCTCGCTCGCTGTTCGGCTGGGTGCCAAAGAAGATAGGTCTTGTGGACGGCATGCACATCTACTATACCACCTATGTAGCAAGCCAGAATAAGCAGGACCTGTAGTCACTATATGATACTTCCTCCTCCAGAGGTGTAATATGAGTATGATAGTGCCGTTTCATCAACAGCGTATGATCATTCGTGCGACGGGCAACCTAGCCAACTAGTCATCACGTGGGGTCTCATGTCCGCGAAGAGGGCGCGGTGTCTTGCGGGCTAGGCCCACAAGCACGTACTGCCCTGCCGTTGCGGGGGAAACAGCTCCACATCATTCTTGATGCTGAGCGGCCAAGCTGCATCATCAAGGTTGGATTGACTTCGACCGACATGTAACGCCCGTCTTGCCTGGTTTCTTCAATCTGGTTGAGGCTGAATCTGGGAGAATCGGGCATCGCCTCGGAGAATATAAAGGGCGGGAACGGCTCCAGGAGCCAGCTCAGAACACATCTCAACTTCCATTCCACATCAACCTCGCTCAGTGTAACTCTCAAGATGAAAGTTTTGATCCTGGGTGCTAGTGGTTTCATCGGCGGACCTGTCTCGCAAGCTTTCGTTCGTAATGGTATGGTTTCAGCTCCGCGCAGAAGTCTCGAGGGTAACATAAACAGGACACGAGGTGTACGGTTCCACCCGCTCCGAGTCGAAAGCTGCCAGTATCGCGGCGCAGGAGATCTTGCCCTTGGTTGGCGATGCATGGAAGTCAAAGGTGGCAGACATGGACGTTGTCGTCGACTGCACCGCTGCCTACGGACCCGATGCTGCCCTGCCGAACCTTGTGGCCGTGGCCACCGCTAGCAAGGCACGCGACCCCCTCTACAAGATCAGCTATATCTTCACGAGCGGGACGTGGGTGCACGGCAATAGTGATCAGAGGGACGGGTTCTTTGCGGATGAGAGGGCGCCTACAAAGAAGTCCCCTGATCTGGTGTGTGACCCAGCCCAAAAGTGTCGAACGAGATGCTAACGAAAGTGCAGGTCGCGTGGCGTGCCATCTTCGAAAGAGAGGTCCTGTCGAACCCCGATGTGAATGGCATCGTAATCCGCCCCGCCCTCCTGTATGGCAAGTCGATGTCTATCCTCGAGCCCCTCTTCAAGCAAGCGATGGCCGGGAAGATTGAATGGATCGGCGCTCCGGGCGGTCGGTACAGTTTGATCCACGGAGATGACCTCGCGGGTCTGTACCTCCGCATTGGCGAGGGCGCGCCGTTCTACAAAGGCTTCACATTCGACGCGGCCAATCCTCAGAGCGAGAGTCTCGACGATATTCTGGCAAAGCTCGCCCAGGTATCTGGGTGCAAGGGGTACAGCTTCAGGGCGCCGGCGAACTTGTTCGAGATTGCCTTGACTACCACCTCCTTCTCGCGTCCGACGCTTGGTCGTGCTCTTACCGGTTGGGTGCCGAAGAAAATTGGGCTTGTTGACGGGATGGCGATCTATTACGGCACTTACGTGGCGAGCCAGAAGAAGTAATGATTTCCATAAGTTAGATCGTCACATGTTCATGATCGGGCAGGGTACAATGATGCTGTCCAATCTGTAGTGAATTGAATTACATGTCAATGGTCTAAAATTAGCCCAAAGCACTAGAAATAGATCAAACACTGGTGTAACCTCCTCTGCTCCCACCCGGTCGTATGGCTGAACATAAGTGGGCCGTAATGTCACGGACCAGGTACGGGACGTCCCTCCAGAAATCACGGTGTCTGGTAGCAAAATCAGCACTTCCATCATATACGATGCATAAGAAACGCACGGAAGGAGATCCCAACCAGAGGCACCATACTGGGTATAGTTGTAGTATGCGCCCAGACCGAAGTATGCAACGATGAGAATGAGTAATCTGGAGCGCCTGTTAGACAACACGGCCATTAAACCTGCTGACAGGCGTACACAAGGAAGAACCAGCCGATCCCGCTCCCACGCCTCCTGGACCCGCCGCCCCCGCCACCACCGTTGTCGCCGCCCTCTGGTGGGGCCTCGACAGCGCCCTTCTGCGCACAGCCCGCTTTCGACTTCCAATCTAGGTACAGAACGCCCTTGCTGTAGTCGTAATTCGTGAATGTAGGGCTGTGGTCGGAATCGGAGCAATGGAAAGTGATGCTGACGCTCTGAGGGGTAGAGGGGGGGTGCGGAGCGGGCGGGTATCCGGGTCCGTGGAGGATGAGTGTAAGGGGTTCTGAGATATATGCGTTTTGAGCCAGTTGCATCAGAACATCAGAAGCTACCCACTGGAGTTGTCCTCCGAGCCACCCGTGAACTCGGCATTGAGGGATGAGGTGTATGAGTCTGTTGCGATGTCGCCCGCCATTGGTACTACATGCGTTATCCGGTCTGCCTCGTTCTCCTTCGTGTTCGTCGTTCGAAGGCACACGCGTGTCCCGGACGGACACTGGACTTTCTCAGCCGCAGTTGAGTCATACAGTAGACATTGCCTCACCTGATCCACATCAGCAACTCCATCCTTTGCAGGCAACGCTTTGCAGAGATCGACTTCAATCTCGGTAGTGGAAGAGGTCGGTGGGTTGTGCTGCGTGTAGCTTATTGTCGACAGCTCGAGATGAGTGAAGTCCCAGTGTAGACGCTCTCGGGATAGAATACAATCCCATTCAGCCAGTACCACAGGCAGAATCAGCCATGCCAGACTCAGTTGCCGGAGTGTCATGGTGGTCAGAACGAGTGCAGGCCGACAGCGGTGGCTAGGAGGTCCAGTTGATAGGGTACCGTGTGCTGCGAGACTGCGTGAGAGGAGGCGGAAGCAGACGGTCATGACGCGTTCCCTGAAAGGCAACGCACCGAGCCAGGGTAGCGTGCTCACCGGGAGCCTTGAACACGACACCGGGAGCGGCCACACCTCTCTTCCTGTCATCGCCCATCTAGTCTGGGAATGCGCTAGACGCGAGCTCGTACTGCTCTTATACCCCTTGCCAGCTTAGACATCCACCGACATCCACTGTATCTGTACTCGTCACGTCTCAAGCCACAATGGACGCGCTCCTTCCCCATATATACCATGAAAAGGTTGGGCGTTCTAGGACCCTGCGCGACGTGGCTCTCATATATGTGCGTTGTAGCAAGAGCCCGGAACGATGACATGCGGACAGTATGCGTTGAGTGAGTTGATGCTGTCAGGCACCGGTTTCTCTTCCTAATCCCATCATTAGACTCTTTACTTCGTGCGTCGCCTATGACTCGGATGACTGTATGCTGAGCGGGATGGTCGGAATGTAGAGGGTCACTATGTTGGTGTCCCTATGTTTGCTTATGACATCGCTTTCTCATGCTTGCGTCAGTTTGGGGAGGAGGATCTTGCCAATATTGGGCGTGGCCTCGACGCTGTTGAGCACCATATCGATGTAGACTCTTCCGGGCGGGCGAGCGCCAATGTTGACGAGACTGGTGCGCACAATCTCTGTCTCGCCTGACTTAGTCTCATCAGCGTCATAGGTTTCTTCTCTGTACAAGTGCTGGAACAAGCACTTCAAGTATGGAATCTGTCTCTTGTGAACTGGCGGAGTGCTGCGATGCGGCCACTCAACGCTCGGCCCGAGTGTGTTCTCTATACCCCTGCACCTCCTTGTAAGGTTCTAATCGCCCTCACGCAGGGATCAGTCTGCATTTGTGCTTAATCATGCTCAACATTGGTTCACTCTGCGCCGTTTCGGCCCACCGCCCGGCTACTGGTACAACCTGAACTCTTTTCACGATCCACAGTGGCTGAGCCACACCTACCTGGGCATGTTTCTCAACCAGGCTGAGACGGAAGGTATGATGGTCTCCACAAGGGCACATAAACATGTTCTGAGGACACACCGGTAGGCTACACTATCTTCGCCGTACGCCCGGTCGATCCGACGATGCCAAATCAAGTTCCTATTTGTTACGCTGACGAGGTCGCAACGGAACTGCTCAATCTTTATGGACCTACCTCACATGCTCCAACAGCGGAACAGATACAGAGTCTGTCAACCGGTGTACCGATACCTTCTGAAGACGACCCAGAGCTCGCCGCCGCAATAGCTGCGTCTTTGCAAGATGTTGGAAAGTCGGCAGGAGCTGTTCCGATAGAAGACACCGCTCAAGGCGAACCTGACACCGATATGTCAAGCTACCAGGTGCCCAATATGGACACCCTGTTTGGCATTACGGCTGCACGCCACGCCCCTGCACCGCCCGAGCCTCAGGCTGGACCTTCAACAGCGCCAGACATGGATACCGATGTTTCTGATGCTCAGCTTGCAGAAAGCGTCACACGAAGCACTGCCGCTCTGCAAAGATTCCGAATGTCCTCGGCGGATGAATTACCCGGTATGGCACCTGCCGTGAGCCGAAAGCGGAACGCTGGCAGCGATGCCGGTGCGCCCAAGCGACGTCGTACAGCTGGTGAAAATGAGGAGGAGGAGATGATCCGTCGAGCCTTAGCCGCCAGCAGGGGAGAAGAAGACGCGTATCTGGAAGAGGATGACGAAGATGTAGGCGATGGCTCGGACGCATTCGATCTGGGACCATTCGATGATTCGAAAGCAGCAATACGACCTTCGGATCGCGTTTTGGACGACGAAGACCTGGAGCTCCAAGCTGCCCTGAGGGCAAGCCTGGAGGACCCTTCTGCCGGAGCACTAGTTGTCCCTGAACACGTTGTCCCAGTGCGGAGAGATTTGTCTGGGTCTGCAACGCCAGCTGCAGCAGTCGCGACTGCCACAGCTGCAGCCGTGGCTCCGCCCAGGGACGTTGTCGTGGAGGATAGCACTGAGGATGAAGGGGAGGAACAAGAGGAAGCTGAATCGGAACCGGCAGAGTTGACCTTGGAAGAGATCAGGAGAAGGCGTCTGGCGCGATTTGGGGCCTAATGGTTTCTGCTTTGAGTAATCGCAGAGAGCACCAAACGTCTGACTGATAGACTGTTAGAGGGTTTCTAGCTGATAAGGCACAGCTCTGGTCATCTGGAAATGATAATCATGGCCGACCGCGCAAGTAGGACAACGCCATTTATGTAGTGGTACTCTGTCCTTGGCGTGAAGATCTGTATCTGAGCACGTTTCACGCAGCAGAGACCGGCTGCTTCAATCGTGAAAGGCTCTTCGCCTCCGCAACCCATTCTCTCTCAGCTCGCATCGCATCACCACGACTTATGTAACGACCTCCCTGGACACCATCTACCTGCCCCAGCAGCCTCTCGACACAGTGCGTATGTCGATCGAGCTGCTTGCATGCACTTTGGAGGAGAGACGGGAATGCCTTGGTCAGGATCGCCACATTGCGTTCGACTTCCTCGGGGGGAAAATCCACCGCTCCTGCGAGCCACGTTCAGAGCGTTTAGTAACGGCCAGCAGGAGCATACACACCAGCTTCGTCCAACTTCATCTTCTCGAGCCAGTCCGCACCCGCGGCCAACGAACCTGCTGCTTTCTCCACAAGCTCCGCAGCTTCGGCGGCCGGCGTGGTATACAGTATGATGCCGGTGAGAGAGCAGAGGGCAGCCAGGACCTTCAGGAGCACAGATAAGAAGCCAATGATCGCCTGCCAGCGGGCAATGTCGTCCCGCAGCTTCTGCAAGGCCTTGATCTGCGCGCCGAGCTCCGTAAGCCTGGACACGAGCGTGTCCGCGCACGTTGCAAGCTTCCGCGTCAAGCCCCGCATCTCTCCCCCGAGCGTTTCCAGCTGGCTGTCCCTCTCTATCCTGCGCCGACGGCGCCATCCAGCACGCGGCGCAGCAGCGAGCCGGGCGGCCTGGCGCGTGGCGAACTGCTGGTAGCGCAGGGCGAGCGCCCCCGCATGCTCGGCTGCCTGCCTGCCTGTGTCTTGCAGCGCGCGGACGATGCTGTCGATTGTCCGAACGCGATTGTACCCCAGCATCTCCTTCGGTTGCCTGGCACCTGTCAGGCCTCATGCAACATTCCATATACATAGCAGGAGCAGACGGAGCTGGAGACGTACTGATCCATCACCACGCGCATGCGGTCAAACACCCCTAGCGCAGCGTCGATGCTCCGCAAGCCAGCTTTGACGTCGTTCGCGTAGTCCTGCCCGGGGCAAACGTCGGCGTACTTGAGCTGCACGACCCGGGGGCGTGCACTGGGTGGCGGCCGAAAGGGGGCGAAGCGGGGTAGGGGTGGGCGCTGCGGTTTCTGAGGTTTGGAGCCCGAGGGTGTGGGCGCTTGCGTGCGCTGGTCCATGGAGGAGTCAGGCCACGATGAGTACAAGATGTACAAAGCTACGCTCTGTGCAAGAGTAAATCATTCAAGTTGGTGGTCCGTGAATGTTCACAGCGAAGGATCCTCTTCATATAGGTGCGAGTCACAGAAAGGCCACGTGTATACCATCACAAACCCGCAGTTCAGCCTGGACCCGCATCACCAACTTACACGTGTTGCCAGCGAGGCCAATCGGCAATACAGATGGGAAGACGAGTGCCGGTACTGAAGGGACATCATGTACGGCGGGCGTTGTGCGCCAGTGAGGTGGTTGAGTTGCAGGATGTTGATGAGTAAATTTGGGCGATCGCCTCGATCCGGCAGCGGCAATCCCATCCCATTGCACCCAAGCTCCCTTCTCCCTAAACAGCTCTGGGAGAGTAGCCACTCATGCGCCCCATGGGTTCCTCTCCGATCTCCCAGCGCTTATATGCGGCGCGGGGAGCAACTCCTCCCCCGTCGGCCAAGCGGGCACCGACACCTCCTCATCCTCATCCTCCTCCTCCTTCTCCCGCGCGTCCTCCTCCCGCGTCCTCCTCTCCTTCACTTCTTCCAACAGACCCGGCGCAGCGCGGGGCAGGGAGGACTCCCACGTCATCGGGAATGTGCGCCCAGCGGCGGGAGCCCAAGGCGCAGCGGTCGCGACAGGTCCCTCGAGCGCCGCTTCTGCCGACCCTGCTCTTGGGCTCTCCTGCTCCTGCCGCTGCTCCCGCTCCTCTATCGCCTTATCCCACTCCAGCAGCCCCCCAAGCGCAAGATGCTGCACCACCACCCTCTTCCCCAGCACTTCTGCATCATACATCTTCCTTAGCCCTGAGGCGACTTTGGACCAGGAATGGACGGATGCGGCTATGCTGTACAATTGTGGGGAATGCTCGGAGAAAGGGCCGGATTTGAGCGAGAGGACGCGCTGGATGAGCTGCTCGTAGAGGTTCTCTGGGGGCGAGCGGGGGGAGGGGAGGTGCAGGATGTAGGAGGGTGGGAGGGGCGAGTGGAGGAGTTGGGCGGAGCCGAAGAGGTAGGGAAGGAAATGATAGTCGTCTAACCCCCATACGCCGTGTGAGCCTGCGGGCTCGAGATGGTACTGATCCTGCAGTTTCCAGCAGAGGCGGATGTAGTGGGGGAAGACTAGGAGGGCGAGCTGGCGTTCTTCTGAGGGCATGGGAGGGAGGAAGTGGAGGAGGGAGAGGGAGAGGAGGAAGAGGAGGAAGGAGAGCTCGTGCCCTGTGCCGTAGTCCATTCGGGTGAAGTTGCCGAATGAGGAGAGGAGGTGCGGGGTGAGGAAGGGCTCGGCCGGGTGGAGGTCGTCTGGGAGGAGCTGGGGAAGGAGCTGGGGGAGGGAGAGGGCGAGCTGCTCGCCGAATGTCCTGAAGGCTAGGTTGCCATAGCGTTGGGGCGTGGGGAGGGGCGGGGTGCGGTCGACGATTGCGTCGATTGCGTCGAGGAAGGCGAAGAGGGCTTGTACGCTTCCTGAGGGGCTGGAGAGGAGCGGGGAATGGAGAGGGACGTCGATGCACGCGGAGGTGAGGCGGGTGAGGTAGATCTGCAGGTAGGCGTAAGAGGGCGTGGAAGGCCAGTGGTGCAGTGCGCGGTCGGTGTGGATGCGTGGCCGCGGCGGGCGGAGAGAGGCGAGCGCGGAGGCGGGGATGTGTGGTAGTTCGGGCAGGGCAGACGCCGAGGAGGAGGAAGACGCCGTCACCGAAGCGGACGATGGCTCAGAGGAGGACGGCATACTAGTAGAATTGTAGTGACAATAGTCGTCATGAATGCTAACAATGCATGGCGCGCGCTGTCAATCCCGAGATGACCAGCGAGCGGTGGCGGTGCAAGTTCATCGATGGGATCGGATCTGGTTCATCAGCATGTGGCGATGGGGGCTTTAACCTTTCCTTCCCAGTGGTTCGGAGAGTACGTGAGTTCTGACTATTGTTGTACTCATCACTGAGGCTGGTATGTTATAATAAGACTGCGCAGGTGGGTGTAGGAAAGCCTGTAGCCTGCATTATAATAAACCACTAGCAACTATCAGTCCGCAGCCAGGCACCTGTGTGTTTATTAGGCTCCCCCGCACCGCCTCCCCGGAAGCTGATTGACTGTGGGCGTCTTGGCCACGGGCGGCTGGGCGCCTTCCTCCTTATTCACAATCACGACGGTCGAGTGGGTCATCCGCGCCCCGAACGTCTACACGGGCTTGGTACTGACCGCGAGCGGGGCGTCTCTTCTCCTTCTATTCTGCCCAGCCGTCGTCCACTCAGCCTAACCAGCTCGTACGACCTCCGGAGCAAGATGCACGCCCTCCTCGCCCTCCCGCTCCTCCTCCTTGTCTCCCACGCAGCAGCCTACATCCCCGCCGTGCCCACAAACGACACCACCCTGCCCGTATTCAACGCTTCCTCCCTGTCCAACATCCAGGTCAGATGGCAGCAGCCGGGAAACCAGCCTATGGGCGGGTACTCCACCGCGGTCAGCTATCAGCTTGCAGGCGAGGACAGTAATGGGGTCACTCAGGTGCGGTCCTTCTCGCTAAGGGAGGTGCAGCGTGCTGATTAGAGGGATAGGGCGCAATCGTGCATTTCACAGAGGCCACGGCGGCGGATAACCTCACCACCACCACTCCCTGGATCGCCTTCATCTCCTGCGACGCAAACGCCACCGACGCCTCGATGGAGGACGACATCTTCACGCTCGCCCAAGAGCGGGGTGCGATCAGCGCGTTGCTGTACAGCCAGTACTCCCAAGCGTGCCTCATCAACGCCGAGTACCTCTCGCCAGAATTCGACAAGCTCATCGACGTATTCGCCACCACATCGGCCAAGACAGCCGGGCTCATCGAGAGCCAGTTCGAGCAGGTCAACAGCACTTTCTACTACTACGACGCAGCGCTGCTGAACGCCTCCGCACTCCTTGTCAACGAGAGCCTGGCGGACCTGACCGCCGGCACACCAACCTACCTCGTCGCCGAGCTGCACGCGTCCAACGCCACGGGCAACGCCACCACGCCATCCACGGGAACGACCACCTCTGGGAGCAGCACCTCCAGCTCGCCCCCCAACACAGGCCTGGCAATGATAATCCTCTACGCGATCACAGGCTGCGTCTCGGTCCTCTTCTGCGTGGTAATCCTCTCGGGCGCGATCCGCGCGATCCGCCATCCAGAGCGATACGGCCCACGCGCGGACCCGGGCTACCTCGGCGGGCCCCCGCCACAGACGCGCACTGCCGGCCTCGCACGCGCCATCCTGGATACCTTCCCGGTTATCAAGTTTGCCTCTGGTACCCCGGGCACAGCACCAGCACCACAGAAGGATATCAGGATGCACGACCTGGAGCTTGCTTCGGAGGAATCCAAGCCCGACAGCGGGGGAGGGGGTGGGAGGACGACCCCGCGCCCGGGTTCCTCTCACTACCGCACAACACGCTTCAGCGCCGGACAGTTCTCCCCGCCCGACACCTCCCTCCTCGCAGACGTAGAGCTCGCCCCGGCGTTGCAGCTCTCGCGCTCCGTCTCTGCCTCCGGCTCCCGGCTGCCCTCCCCCACCGCCTCCTCCTCCACCCCTCCGCGCCGTGCCCCCACCCCCCTGCCGGGCAACGTGCCCCCTCCGCAGTCCTCCGACCCCAGCCTGGGGCACGAGACATGCCCGATCTGCCTCACCCCCTTCGAGGAGGGGGACGAAGTGCGCGTCCTGCCATGCAACGGCCAGCATAGGTTCCACAAGGACTGTGTGGACCCGTGGCTCCTCCAGCTCGCTACGAGCTGTCCGTTGTGCAGAGAGGACTTTGCCCTCCAGGAGGAGGAGGAGCACGGGCGGGAAGGGGACTATCTCGAGCTGCCCGTGCCAGTCACTCCACCGCCACCGAGGAGACCGGCGCTGGTGGACGTAGCGGGCAGCGCGGGCCGGCTCAGCAGGGCGCTCTTTGGAGGCAGGAGACCGAGCAGTACGCTCGAGGACCGGGAGCGGGACCCGGCACGGGAGCGGGAGAGGAGGAGGGAGATGGAGCTCGAGATGCGCATGGTGGAGCATGAGCAGGCCCTCCCGCATCCGCTTGCGTGACTTGTGCTCTGCTTCGGTGCTTGGTATGCCGCGCCTTGTATTCTACTCTCTCTTGGACGCTTGACTGCCGCTTTCCCCGATTCTCGCACGCAAAACAGACTCATCGTTAACATGACATTTCATCATTATCACTATCACAACCTGTTCACTACAACGCTGTTCCTCTATCCGAACCATGAAAAAAAGACTACTAGGGTTACAAGTTTCTGGGTATGCGTGAACAAAACACAAAATTGGTTACAAATATACATCCATGCGGGTTGCTCCATCCTCCGGTCCTGCGGTCCTTGTCTATGCATGAGCGTCGTTAATCGAAGGCAGGGGCTGAAGAAAGCTTTTCGGGTCTCGTGATTTGTGGTTGGGGTGGGTGGGGGGTCAGCGTCATCGTTTAGCCTCAGGTGCAGGGGTGGACTCCAGCGCGGGGGTGCCCGTCTCCAAATCGGTTGGTGGGGTGACGATGAGCTGGGGCTGTTCGTGGGCCAGAGTACCCTCTGCCGTGCCCTCTGCCGACGCCGCGTGAGCGGCCTTCTCCGCATCAGTCTTATGCGAGTGCTTCTCGGCCCACTCCTTGCCCTTTGCCTTGAGCTGGTCCTCGTCCCCGCGCTTGAGCGAGTGCTGCTCGATCATGAGCGCCGAGACGAAGAAGGCGACGATGGCGCAGGGGAAGCAGAAGCGGAACACGTTCTGCACGCCGTCGCTGAACACGTTCTGGACAGTGAGGATCTGCGCGGCGGAGAGGTTCAGCGAAGTGTATGTCGTGGGCGAGGAGGTGATCGTGTCGACTAGGTCTTGCGGGAAGTTGGCGGCAAGCAACTCGGACCTATCCAGATGGTCAGAAACGGCGCTTCCCCGTTGAGAAAGAAACGCACTTGACAGTGTTGTTCAAGATAGCCTGGCAGACGGCGAGCGCGACTGTACCACCGAGCATGCGAAGGAAGTTGCGCGTGCCCGTAACGACGGCCATCTGATGTCGAGGCACTGCCGCCTGCGCAGCGATGAGGGTCGTCTGGAATGTCTGTCCCGCGCCGACACCTGTGAGGATGAGGTAGCCGACCTGCTGCGCGGTGGTCGAATGCAGGGTGAGCGTGGACAGCAGCCCGAGGCCCACGGACCAGATGGCGAATCCCACGTAGATGTTCGCGCGGTACTTGCCCGAAAGGGAGACGATGAGGCCGGAGGAGAAGGAGAAGACGGTCTGGACGACGATGAGCGGGAGGAGCTGTATGCCGGACTGCAGGGAGGAGAAGCCCTTGACGACTTGGAAGTACTGCGGGAGGTAGTACAGCTGCACGTAGAACGCGCAGCCGGAGAGGAACGTCGCGATCTGCACGCCGCACACGGTCTTGTTCCCGAAGATCTCAACTGGGCGAAAGGTTAGCAATCACATTCTGCGTTTCGAGAGGCCGGCGCTTACTCGGGATGTTGGGGATCTTGGCAAACTTCCATTCTACGATGAGGAACACGCCAATGAAGAGCGCGCCCAGGATGAGCGGGGCGATGACTGCCGCGGAGGACCAGGGGAAGGAGGTTCCACCCCATGAGAGGGGAAGGAGGATGCCCATGGTTCCCATGAGGGAGAGGACGGTGCCGAGGTAGTCGACCTGCTTGAGCTTTGTCTTCATATCTCCTTTCACGCGGCGCAGCGGGAGGAGGAAGATGACGACGACGATGGCGACACCCGCGAGGGGCACGCCGAGCCAGAAGCACCAGCGCCACGTCGCCTTTGTCGTGAACACGCCGCCGATGACGGGCCCGATCGAATTGCCCATCGCTACCACGCCGCCGATGATGCCCTGGTACTTGCCGCGGTCCCTCATCGCCACGACGTCCGAGACGATGATCATGACAAGGGTAATGATTCCGCCGCCGCCGATGCCGGTCACAGCGCGGAAGGCGATGAGCTGGATCATGCTCTTTGCGATTGCGCAGAGGATGGAGCCGGTGAG
Source organism: Calocera viscosa TUFC12733 (assembly GCA_001630345.1). Lineage (NCBI taxonomy): Eukaryota > Fungi > Basidiomycota > Dacrymycetes > Dacrymycetales > Dacrymycetaceae > Calocera > Calocera viscosa. The sequence goes on along the minus strand of KV417288.1, from coordinate 48,828 downwards.
GAAGATGGCGAGGGTGAAGAGGAGCACAAACTTGCGTCCGAAGATGTCGCTCACCCGGCCGTAGATCGGCTGGAACACGGTGGACGTGACGAGGTACGAGGTGCCGACCCATTCTGCCTGTTGGCCCGAGTTGAAGTCGTTCGCGATCTGCGGAATGGCCGTCGAGACGATTGTCTGGTCTAGCAGGGAGACAAAGATGGCAATGGCGAGGCCAATGAAGACGACTATGAGCTGACGGAAGGGGAGCAGGTTCGTTTGGTCCTGCAGCAGTGTCTCTCCCTTCCTGCGCGCCTCTTTCCGCTCCTCACGCTCCTCCGCGCTCAGCCCAGCCTCGGCCTCGGCATCCTCCGGCGCGAGGGCGGGGCTCTGAGCGCCGGATGGCAGAGCGCTCTCGCCCGGCGTCTCCGGGTGCGGGTCGGAGGGCAGCGCACTCCTCGCCCTGACCAAGCCATGGGTGGCCTCTGCCTCGCCGGTATAGTCCGCCTGGCGGCTCTTCCTCAGCCTCTCCTTCTCCGATTCCTGGATATCCACCGGGCCGACGCTGGGGAGTGAGGGGCCTGCCATGCTGCTCACGCCGAGGGGAGCGTCGACGAGGGTGTCTGACCTAGAGAGGGGCGTGCGGGATGGCGTTTCGCTGTATGGCGTTGGGAGGTGGTCGGGCGTGGCCATGGGCTGAGCCGTGCCTCGCTAGCTATGTGGAGAGTAGCAGGGAGATGTATGCAGCCCGTTGACCGTCGCCGCAGTGTGTATGCTCTGTGCGCTGTGGGGGGACAAGTGCGTGTGCCGCCGTGCCGGCCCCCAGCGGCCTTAAGTATCGTTCGCATCCCCGGCGCCGATGTCCGGTGAGCTGCCACACAGCACGCGACACACGACGCCGGGCGAGTTGCAGCTCTAGTACAGAGTGCATTGTCAGTCCACCCGCACTGGCCGCCTACGTTCGGCCATTTCGGACTTTTTTGATCCCGCTCAATCTTCATCATGCCGCACCGTGCCGGCTTCTGCTCCCGGGCCCATCCCGGCCCGCGTCTGGGGAAGCCCCGCCCGCTCTCGGTGTATTATTAATACCTTTCCACCTCTGCCGAAGGCCCTATTTGGCGCTGGGGTGGCCACCTATAGAAGTAACGCCACTTTAACGCGGCACGGGAGCCTCGATAAGGGCCTGCGCGCCTTCGGCCGCTCCCAGCCCGACGCTCAGAAGCTTCCCGCCCGCCTGCGAGGTCACATGCCGTGAAACAATCCCGCCATCAAGCGGCGCCGTCGGGTTGTGGAGGGTCAAGGCGCGGTCAGCCGTGCCGCCCCTCACCCGGGCGATAACTGCCGAACAATCGGGCGGGGTCCTAACTGTATTACAAGAATTTCAATCAAGTCCTGTGGATCGGCCATCCTTTGCCGCCTTCAATTTTTTTGATGGTGCTTCGGCAACGCGCGAACCAGACGAGCCGACGGAACTACGCGTACTGCCGAGAGAAGCTACTGCATGAAAGACGGAGCCGAGGCACCGAGCCCCCAGGCGCCTCCGTCTGATCACCATGGAAACCGAGTTGGTCGAGGTGTACGGTGACTCTTCTCTTGTTGATGGCCATACCACGTATCTGCCACGTCCTCAACCTTTGTCCAACCCTGTGTACCCTCGATGCTTCATAGCTGGGAATCGTGTGCATACCTGAGCACACGATGGCTGTTTCTGGTTATCCTTACCCGGTCTTACCCGGAACGATCGCCTATGCCCGGCTGTGCCCCGACCACGTCCTATTGTTCAGTGCTTTCCAGCATAGATGACAGCTGCCCGCATTCCCCGTCCAGCCGCTAATCGTCTCGCTGGCAACCCGACTTCGTCTGATCCGAAGTAGGAGCGGGCGATGCTGGATGTGCTGCGATCAAGGGTCTCTGCAGTGCTCGGGTTAGGAGCTGACCGTGTCGTCTCACTGACTCGCGATTATTGCGAACCGACCGGATCGCAGTCAGCATCAACAGATAAGCAGCTGGGTGCTTATTAATACATGCATGCTTGAAAGGCGCCTCTGCAATTCTTGTCCTTTGAATTGTGTCTCACCTCGCACACGCACAATATGGCCCCGCTGCCACAAGCGCCTACGCCCTCGGGCGCCAAATCCCCCAAGTCACCCAAATCCCCCATTCCACCCAGATCCCCCAACCCCCCACATAGCCTACATACCCTCGACACGCCCATATCACCCGCATCACCCAAATCACCCAGGCACCAAAGGCCACCCCTCCCGCGCCTGCCCCCCTTCCCGCCGCCTACGCCTAGGCCACTGCACCCTGTGCTGCTCACGCATGTCGATATCCGCCCGGTGCCGCACTGTGCTGCGGACATCAGGGCTGGCGTGTGGAGCATACAGGCGGCGTGCGACGTGTTTGACCGCATGCTCGCGGTGGTGGATCGGTGCGTGACCATTTGTTCCCGGGGTTGTGTGCCGGCTGATACGGAACAGGCAGCCGAGGAAGTTGCTCGACTGGCAGCGGATGCGGAACCTCGAGAGGCTCGTGCGAGAGCTGCAGAAGACAGGCGAGAAGGCTGCCGGCAGCGCTCTCGCACTCGCCAGGTGCTACCACACGTTTGCCGCACGCCAGGCGAGGCGGCTCGCTACCGCCGCGCGTATTGGTTGGCGTCGTCGACGGATGCTGGAGAAGGACGGGGATCTGCGTGCGCTTGGGCAGGAGATGTGGCACCACTCGCGGGAGCTTTCAAAGCACATAGACGTGCTTGTGCGAAAATTGAAGGAGCTGGCCACGGAGGTCGACGCGGTGTATAGGCTCAAGGACGACATCGCCCGCTGGAAAGCCGTCATGGGATTTTTGTCCAGACTGCTCAAGACTCTGGTGGTTCTGTCCACGGTCACTAGCCTCGTCCTCCAGGCCACCCCGTACGGCGAGGTTGCGGATCTGATTGATGTAGCAGCAGGGTCGCTGCGCCTGGCCGTGAATGTCATCGAGAGGCAGAAACGGGACAAGCTCGGTTAGTACCATCATGCACTCTTCGGCTGAGGTTGCTGAGACTGCAAATAGGAGGTGCAGAGATGACTCCAGAGGAAATTGATCGCACTTCAGCAATCCTGAAGAAGGAATTCCCTTCCCTCCTCCAGAGTGCGAGCAAGCAGCTCGACCAACATACGGATGGGGTCAAAAGGCTTTGGGCACGCGTAGATGGTATTCATGGACGATGTTACGTGAGCCGTGGGCATGCGAGGCGGGCAGAGAGGGAGTGGGGTGCTGAAGCGAGGAGTCTTTCACCTCAACATCTGGATCGCAAGGTAACCAAGGGCGGGCACGCTCGACAATTAGCCGGGTATTTCGGGTTGCGCTTGTTGGGGAATCTTCGCTTGAGAAGTTGGATTTATCGCACCGGCGGGCCATAGGTAGAACACAAGCGGACACTGATCAAGACTGTTGCCAAACATCGCATAGCCTTGCCTAGATCAGTTTCGATGGGTTGACATTATGAAATGTCCCTCCACAGCCGCAGAAGGGGCAGAGTTTGTGCATTAGCAGATGCTTGGCATCTGCAGTCATGGGGGTCGATTGTAGCTAAATGGCGAACAGTTTCTCGCCTTCCTGATGCGCCGGTGTCAGTAAAATCAAATAGCTTGGAACGAGCCTCAATGTCTCGCAATGCTACTGCGCTGCCTCCCGTTTTAGGAATGTCGGCTAGGCCAATTGCAGTGCTATCTAGTTATCCACCAGTGGAGGTGAACCAGTTGAAAATGTCGGCCATTCCAGGGCGCCATGACGGGGAGGAGGAAGCGCTGGCCCGACATTTCCGGTTCGTCAGGGTTTGATTTCTTGTGGATCAGGGTCTCAACCCTTATCACCGAGGCCTGTCATCCCTATCTCCGATAGGCCTCGAGACCTATCACCGAGGCCAATCTCGCAGCCTTATCCCCGAAAATCAGGACCGAGCGCTATCACCGAGTGCTATCACCGACATCCTCCTAAGCCTATCACCGGACCCTAACCCCGATATCTATCACCGATATCTATCCCCGCGCACCGTCTCCTTCCCGTCCCTAAGCCCTATCACCGAGCCGTCCCCTTGGCCTATCACCGAGCCTTATTGCCGAGCCCCCTCACCGAACCCTACCACCGAGACCTATGAACGACCGCGCTTCACAAGTGATCGAAGGCAAATAAGAAAGATTCCGAGATAAGATAGGGTAGGAGTCACGCTCACGTTCATCGTGGCATGATAGCGCATCGCACACGAACTGTAGAGACACAGAAAGTCGTCGTCGGGGTTAGGGGAAGTGGCTTAGCCCCTTAACGCCGACCACAAAGATGACTTTCACGGTAGTGGCTGAGCCCTGAACGTCGCCTCGCGAGCCATGGGCGCTTTGGAATCCATCCTCTCACTCCCAACTGCTCGCTGGCCGCTCAAATGTCCGAGTTCTGGGTCTCTCATAAACGATATCGCTGCCAATACTGCGACATATGGATAGCAGATGATGCGCCATCAAGACAACAGCATGAGAATGGCCTGCGGCATAAGGGGAATCGTGACCGGTTCATCAAGAGCTTGTACAAGCAGGGGGAGAAGCAGATCAAGGAGAGAGAGGAGGAGCGGAGAGAGATGGCCGCCATAGACAAGGTACGCCGATTTTCTTTGCTGCAATAGGTTTGTACTGATAAGCGCATAGGCAGCCAACGCCGCTTACGCCACGGATGTCGGTGCGGGACGCGGATCACAAAGTGCGCTTGCCGCCCCCGTCGCGTCTTCATCGAAACCGAAGGCTGCTACTGCCCCTGCCTCCACCAATAAGTGGGCGAACTACAGCACGGCTGCGTCTTTGGGATATACCGATCCTGATGTCGAACGTGCACTGCAAGAAGCGCAACTGCGGCAGAACGAAGGCGTTGCTGGGGCGTGGCAAGTTGTCACGCCTGACCTTGCGACTCTCGCTGCCCAGGCTACTGCGGCCGCCCACGTTGCACCTAGTGAAACAGAGGCAGCTTCAACGGAGAAGAGAGCGAGATCTCAGGAGGACGACGAGGGTGGGCGGGCGTATAAGGTCCGGAAGAAGACGGCCGCGGTCGGTCTTGGTGAACTGTGGGAACCGGGAGTCATCAAAGTCAAGGTCAAGGTCAAGGAACCGCCAGAAGAGGTGACGGAGGAAACCACTCCAGGCAAGAAGGAGGAAATGCTGGTGAAGGAGGAGGATGCGGGTGACGGTGGCATGAAACCGAAGTGGGGCAAGCGATGGAGCACGGTGGACCAGGCTGCTGAGGAGCAGCGCATCAAGGAGGAGATGGCTCGCCAGGAGGAACGCTTCCTGGTTACGAAAGAGGAGGAAAAGGGAGAAGTCAAAGAGGAGCAGTCGAAACCGACGGAACCGCTGCCCGAGCCAGAGCCGGAACCACCTTCCGCTGGACTCTTCAAAAAGCGGAAAGGTCCTGCTGCAGGCGTCAAGCACGGTAGACCTCGCCCGTAGCCACTGGCTGCGCAATGTATTGGTAGTCCTGATCATTATATTACTCAAGGGACTTGTATTTCTCATGGGACTAGGCGAAGTATCAGATGCCCTGGGCAGGAAGGCAGGCCAGGACTCTTTCTTAGGTACTGCTGTCGGTGCAGCGTCACGAGCACATTGCACAACTGATGCTTAAATACAAGTCATTTATTGGACTGATACAATCAACCGGATTCTGCCTGCAGCTGAGGGTTAGACGGTGGCTGCCTGTAACTTTTGTCAGACCAGGCAATTCGGCAAATGCAGAAGGAAGAACTAACCCCCGCAACCTTAATGTTCTGGCCCGACACCCAGACGGCATCAGGACCAGCGAGGAACAAGACGGTGCCGGCGATATCCTCAGGCTCTCCAAGCCTGTTGAAGGGCGAAAAGCCCTTGAACTTGTCGATCAGCTCCTGGCTCTTTCCGGCGAAGAACAAGCTGGTGGCAGTAGGCCCGGGGGAGACGGTATTGACGGTGATACCCTTCGTGCCAAGATCCTTGGCCAACACACGTGAGAACTGCTCGATCGCGCCCTTGGTAGCCGCATAGACGACATAGTTCGGAGTGATCAAGGATTGCACGGTGAGATGGGTCGAGAAGAAGATGATGCGCCCGCCGCTGGGGATGTATGGCACCGCGAACTTGGTCACGAAGAAGGGACCCTTGGCGTTGATGTTGAAGTGTGCGTCGTAGTACTCCTCGTCCACATCGGCGATGGGCTTGTTGCCCATGATGCCAGCGTTCAGGACTGGAAAGGGTGGTGGTGAGCACTAGCATTGGACATCTCAGGACGGACAAAACTCACCCAGAATATCGATCTTCTTGAACGCGGCCACCGTCTCGGTCACCAGCTTGTTCGCTGCCGTCACAGAGCTCACGTTGCTCTGAATGGCGACAGCCTTTCCCACACCCCTCAAGTTGATGTACTCCACTGTCTCGTCCGCGGCCTCCTTGTTGGCAGTGTAGTTGATGACTACATCAGCACCCGCGTCGGCAAGGCGTAGCGCGATTGCACGCCCGATGTTGCGCGAGGAGCCGGTGATGAGAGCTGACTTGCCATAGAGAGGGAGGTTCGGCGTGCCGTTCGTCCCGGAGATAACCGGGTGGGAGGATTGTTCGGTCGACTCCTCCTTGGGTCCACCTGGGTGCGGAATCTTCTTGAGCAGAGAGGCCATTTTGGATGTTGATATGTTGCGAGAGCGTGCAGAATAAGGAATTGAAGTGCCGAGATAACGAGCAGATCTCAAGGTATAAGTACCCCTGCAACTGCTGGGAAGAAGACTTGGAGCGCGGCCAACGACACCCCATATGATGGCGTCAGCTCCAGACCGACAGCCAAACCGGATAGCTCCAAGATCTGTCGTCTAAAATTAAGTCCAAAGCCTCGAGCATGACGTGGACATTCCGACTCCGAGGTCATATTGTGTAGATGTATCTGTCCGAGGACTTGCTAGTTATCATCACGCGAGCGGTCTTCGGAAGAAGACGCGATTTCGCCAGGGTCTGTCAAAATGGAAACATTCATACTAACGTCGATATCGGCACTATGCGGCATGAGACATCCATTGAAGGCAGAGTGTGTGCGCGTCGGGGCCGTGTGTCAGGATAAACTGAAGAGAAGCAAAGAGCAAAGTTGTTTTCATATCAACTTGACGGTTCGCCCAAGAGAAGGAGTCGGTACGTGAAGTGCGTCACGGCCGCCGGAAGTATTCGCCTGGAACCCTCACGGCGCTCTCGTTCCGCGCTACGCAGGTACCGCACGCAGCCTGTATCTTCAGTTCCTCAGACCAAAGTCGCGCCCAAGTCTCCGCACAATGGGCGTAGCGACCTATACATCAGGCCTGTCGGCCTTCATAATAGTGCTTATTGCACTGTATCTCTTGTTTTCAGGTGAGCACATGATGCGTGAAACCTGCGAGAGATGTTCGCTAAATGTGAGAACGACAGGGAGCGCCGAGTCCTTCAATGTCGGTCGGTTCCTCGAGGAGAGCAGTCCGTATATGTGGGCCATGGTCGGCGTTGGATTGTGTATTGGACTAAGTGTGCTAGGAGCTGGATGGTGCGCCTTCATTGCCATATCCGTGAACTAGAGCGTTGAATTCGATACAACAGGGGAATCTTCGTTACGGGCTCGAGCATATTGGGCGGTGGTGTAAGGACACCGAGAATCAGGACCAAGAATCTGATTAGGTGCGACGAGGCATGACCCATTTCCGAGCCACGATGCTAACTGAGATAATAGCATTATCTTCTGCGAGGTCGTCGCGATCTACGGCGTGGTACGTTCCGTCCTCCTCTGACCGATTCGATCTTGCCTCAGACGCCGCGATAGATCATGGCCATCATCTTCTCCTCAAAGTTCGCCTTTGTCCCTGAAACAGAGCTCTACACGCCCTCAAACTACTATACCGGCTTTGCGATCTTCTGGGGCGGCCTGACTGTCGGCTTCTGCAACCTGCTGTGCGGTATCTCCGTTGGCGTCACCGGCTCGACTGCTGCACTCGCGGACGCGGCGGATCCGACACTGTTTGTCAAGATCCTGATCATAGAAGTGTTTGGCAGTATCATGGGTCTCTTTGGGCTCATTGTGGGGCTGTTAATGGTAGGTGTGCTCAAGATTGTATTGCGTGGACACAGCGCTGACTATACCCAGTCTGGCAAAGCGGAACCCTTCAGCGCCTTACAGTCTGCTGCGGTCAGGATATGACCCTCTCGTTCGGAACGCTCCACTCGCGCGTATGATCGCATTATCACACTCTCCGAATTGTACAGAAGGCAGCAATATAATTGACTAAAAGGCATGGTAAAGTGAACGAACGGTTTCTAATTACACCATGAAGAGTTCGTGGGAAGAACCACAATATCTTAACGGTCTTCAAATGGGTTCTCGACATACTCCACTGCAGAGATGATCAGCTCTCCACGCAGTGAAGATCAGTATGTAACATACGGTCATCATCGTCCTCTTTCGCGGGAGCGTTAGACCCTGTCCCGACCAGGGATACAGGCCGCTTCGGCATCAGATTGATCTTGGCTGGGTGAGGCTGTCAGTGATGACGAATGCATCTGAGCGGAGATCATGCGCACAGACGTCAATCTGCGCCGGAGGGGGCGACGAGCTGCTGCTTGACCCGATGCCAGCACGCCCGGGCTCGCTGGACGGTTCTCGGATGGTCACCCCTCCGCGTGGCAGGGAAGGGGTGGTCTTCGGCGGGGGCCCAGGAGGAGCCTCTGCGTATCCATCATGAGCACACACTACCATTTGAGAAAGCAATTGCACTTACGGAACGGACCACGCCCGACGCTGTAACCCTGCGGCTTGGTGCCTTGCGGAGCTGAAGATGGCAAAGTGAAATCGTCGGCTTCCGGATTCACAGCGCGGCGCGTAGACCTAAGAAAAAGAAGCACCTTTAGGACCAGGAGCAGGCGTCGCGGTGAGTGCGGCCCACTGATTCCACTCCGACGCATTCACAGGCTGATTGTCGGGATCCGATCCATCGACCCTAACCAAGGCTTAGATAAGGGGGCAAGCGAGGAAGGAGGGACGCACGGCTTATCCAACTCCTGCATCTTCTGCTTCATCTTGGAGAAGAAGCTGCTAAACGTCTTCTTTCCCGCTGTTCGGGGTCATCAGCCGACGTCATTGGCATGCGCAACGCACTCACTCTCAGCGATCTTGCTGAACTGATCCTGGATCTGCGCGGTATCCACTCCACCCCATGTGCCCCCTGCCTGGGGGATACCAGATCCATGGACGGGGTATCCGCCGCCCTGGGGCGGTGGGGCGCGGCGTGGCGCGCGCTGCCGAGGCTGGTATGGGACATGAATCTGGCCTTGTCCTGTGGAGCGCGCCGCGTTCTCCTCTTCCTCGAGCATGAGGCGGTGGGCGAGCTGCTCGTCCAGATCAGTCTATGCAGGGCGTCAGCAAAGAATTCGTGGGCGCTTTGGAGGTAGTGCGCGCCTGATGCTGGGACTGTATCGCCTCCGCCGGGACATAGCTCGGGTCGCTCATGCCCAGGAGCATCTCAATCGCTCTCTCCTGATCGCCTTCGCACGCGTCAAGCACGCTGCCCAGGACGATCGGGTCAAAATCGGGGAAAATCGCCTGGAGGGCAGCAATACGCGGGTCCACGGGCTCATCGGCCGCCCCGAGCGTCGTCGTGACCGGCGCGGGGGGAGGAGGGGAGGACAAAGGCGCGCCCTGACCGTCGGTGGCCGTGGTGAGGTCGTCGGACTTTGTGGCCTGCAACTTCGCGAGAACTTCCTCTGAAGCCTCTGTACCGGTCTTGGACGGTTTCGCCGGCTCCGAGGATTGTGCAGCTGTACGCTCGACGTATAAGCCAGTCAGTCGCGAGGTGAAGAACATGTCACGCTACCAGGCTGCTCGATCTGATCTTCAGTTTTCTCTGTCATGTTCGTGAAATAAGAAAGGTGGTCGTCAATAGAGTCAGAACAGAAATGAGGAGGAGTGTGAGAGGCTGATCAGAACAGAGTGCAGTTGGTCAACCGGACTACGCGTTGCCCCGGAGCCCCTGGCGCAGCGCAGAAGCGCACACCGCCACACAAGAGGCACTGTCGTCATGAACGTGTCGTGGACCCTTGGCCAATCCGGAGCTGCGGAGAAACCAATAAAGTAAAATGAACTCGGAAAGAACGGTAGATAACGGGAATCCGATGCAATAAATGATGCATTTCTAACGTCGCGCCTTCTTCGCCGGCCCTGGCCCCTCCTCCTTCTCGCCCTTTCGTTTCCGCCCGTCACTCGCCTTCGAGGATCGTTCTTTCAGTCTCTCCAACTTGTTTAGCGTGTTGTGCAAGATGCGCTGCTCCGCAGTCGTAACGATAAGCGCGTTCCTGCGCCTCTCGCTTAGACCGGCGGTTGAGGCAAGCAGTGCCTCTTGTTCCTTCGGGGATGCATTAGCTATTATTCGCGTGACTGCGGGGAAAGGGCGCCTACTGCGAATGGCATAGGATACATAGCCAGTCGCTTCTGGAGAACCACCTTGACGACCTCGTAGCTCTTCTCGTCCAACTTGGGTCTTGGAGGCTTTCCCTTGGACTGCGCCTTCTCCCAATCTTCTTGGGTCAATAGCAGCAATCGTATTAGGGAAAGCATGTCCTCGGGGAGGTCATATGTCGTATCAAGGACGAAAGCACTGGTCGGCATTAGGGGGAGGACACACGACAACGTGTAGCATCTACTCACTCATCTCCTCCTTCTTCCAGCCACCAGTCTACTCTCTCCTGGTACGCCTCAACCTTCGCAGCTTCCACCACCGTATCCGCGTTGATCTCCACCACGTCCGATGGGCTGCCCACGCCGTCCGGGAGGGGAAGTGCATCGACATGGCCGTAGCGCCGTAGTAGGTCGGAGTTCGGCGGGTCGCCATAGGTATTCCACTGGCCGATATGAGCCCTCGATGCGGAGGAATGGACAGGAGACATACTATTTGTTCACCACTGGCTATTGGCTTAGTGGCCACCATTTGCAGGTCATCCCTCGTATAAAACAGCCTCGCCTAGAAGTCCTTATATTAGGCCACGACCACGGCCTCCGAGCTGCGGAACAGTGCTCACATTATTGCACCCACATCGCGCATTAAGCATATCCGCCATCGGCACCATCGCTACATCCTCCGTCTTCTCCCTCTCCTCGTCTTCCTCCTCCTCATCCAAATCTCCCAAGTCAATATTTTCTTCTGAATCATCTCCCAGAACGTTGACCTCGCCCATGAGCACATCCCCACCTGACGCTGCGGACGTGTCGACCAGGTCTGGCGCCTCGTCCTCGTCGTCTGCGGGTGCTGCTGCGCCGGGCCATGGTGAGACCGTGAAAGAGCGGGAGAGGATGCGGGAGCCTTGGATGTGATAGTTTTGTAACGTGAAGTGAGAAGACAACAGGGACGGCCGGAAGAGGTCGGAGCGTTTCTAATACATACGGTTGAGCTTTGGCTAGCCCTTGAGTTGAAAGATGCTTACTTGTAGTAGAGGTAGTACCTTCTCGTTGTAGTCTTTCTCAGCTGCTTCCTTCCCAATCTTGTCTAAGTAGATGACTTAGCAGAGGCACGAGGTGATGCGCCCAAGCGCTAACCAAGCACCATGCTGCCCCTGAGCCACCCGAGCTCCTCATCACTCCAGAACATGAGCGATCCAAATTCGGTGGGCATTGACCCTGTTACCATGGCTCAGTGCTACTCATTCACTTGCAAAAGGAAGGCGACTCACTCAGGTATCCTGCCCACTTGCTCTCCTCACCCCGTGCCTCCTCCCACATCATGCACAATATCAGCCCTGCCCACCCATCACCCAGGCTCTTCCACTCTTCTTCGCCCAACAGCGACGGAAGCTCAGACGTACGGATGGAGAGCAACAACGACCGGGGAATGGCGAACAGCTTCTCGCCTTCCTGATGCGCCGGTGTCCGTAAGAGCAAATCGATTGGAACGAGGAGCGCGCACCTCGATGTCTCGCAATGCTACTGCGCTGCGTCCGGTTTCAGGAATGTCTGCGAGGCCAATCGCGGTGCCATCTAGCGATCCACCAGTGGAAGTGAACCAGCCGAGAAAATCGGTCATTCCAGAGGAGGAGAAAGCGCTGGTCCGGGCCTGATTTCTTCTAGTCAGGGACCCAGGGTCTGCTCTTGCGCTGGGCTTATCACCGAGCCTGTTGAGCCCTATCACGGAACCCTATCACCGAACCTGGCCAGGTCTACTGCCGAGCCCCACCATTGAGCCCTATCCCCGAGCTCTATCCCCGAGCTCTATCCCCGAGCTCTACCCCCGGCCTCTATCCCCGACCCCATAACCCTAACCCCTATCCCCGAGCTCTATTCCCGAGCTCTATCATGGCGCATGGTCACGACTATCGCCGACCCCCTCGTGCAGCCCTATCGCCGTGCCCACCCTATGCCTATCACCGAACCTTGTCCCCTCCCTATCCCCGAGCCTTACCTCCGAGCTCTTAACCCCGAGCCCTATCTTCCCGCACTATCGCCGATATCTATCGCCGAACTCTATCACCGAGCTGGGTGTACAAATGCACATCACGTGGCGGCACGTGGTGCACTTCTTGACGCGTCGAAATGGAAGGCTTGTCATCGAACAGGTGAGCCCACGCCACTGTTCATTGTCGTGTTTTCTATCGTTCGACATCCAAGTCGCGTAATAGCGTGTAGATGCCTCCCGCCATCCCTGATAAGATCACCGTACGCCATTACATAGCCTTTAATGCCCGTACTGACAAGGTTATAGTGCACCACACCCGCCGAGCTTGAACGCGAACTACGCGACATCCGCCTCGCCCTCGCTATCCCTGAAAGCGAGGACAGCTGGGAGAAGCTAGCGCGGGCACTGCAGAAGTATGCGGCCATTGTGCGTGGAGGAGCGGCCAAGGTCGAGCCAGAGTTTGGGAAGGCGCTGAAGGAGTTGAGCAGGGCTATCACCGCAGCTGTGCATGCCCCATTACGCGAAAATCGAGCGCGACTTACCGTTTATTAGATGTGTTCCGAGCGGGCACGACTCTCCGGCACGGCATGTGACCTTCTGGCCACAATTGCACCTCGCATGGGGGACAAATTTGAGGCTCAACTTGTGCTCTTCCTGCCAGAGGTGCTCAAGCTCTGCACGCGCACCAACAAGCTCTTCATCTCCCGCGCGCAGAAGACGCTGGCAGTGATCATCACGAATACGAAGCTCGCGACTGTCTTTCCCTTCCTCCGTGAGGCGGCGAAGGACAAGAGTCATACGCTGCGCATTTCAGCCATTGAGGCGACGTTGCAATGCATGAAGGAATATGAGGCAAAGACGCTGAGAGCAAAGGTCGACGATATCGAGAGCATCGTGCGCACCACCGCTACGGACCCGAATCCCGAGGCCAGGAAACTCTCAAAACAGCTGTTTGAATTGTACAAGAAGCAGTTTCCTGATCGCGTGGATGAGTGCGTGCATTCCCCAGTGCTCTGAGCGCTCCAACTCACATGTCTACAGCTTCAGCGACCCTCTGACTCCAGTAACAAAGCGCTATCTCGACATAGCGCAGCGCGACAAGAATGGAGGCCCGTCGAAACCGGCACTGTCAAAGTCTACCAAAGGGCCTGCTCCGCCAAGCAAGTCTCGGTCAGACCTGTCCGCATCCACATCTGCAGCTCTTCCGGCTGAGTCTGGCGCCAGTCGACCAGCTGCACACGGCCGGAGCGCGAGCACTACTGCGGTCCTGGGTCAGCCGGTACGACCCAAGCTCGTTGCATCTCAGACGGAGCGACCAGCCAAGGCAGACACTGTCGCCTCCTTGGCCAAATCTGTTAACGCAGTTGCTCCACGCCCTCGTGCGCCGTCCGCTTCGAGCGGCTCTTCCTCCCGCCCTACCTCCTCGCTCGCCCACGCACCGCCCCCAAGACCCGCATCAGTCCTCGGCTCCGGATCGTCAAGACCTGTCAAACCCTTCGCCCCTTCCCGATCCGTGACCGAGTCCTCCAAGCCACAGCGCTTACCTACTGAGTTCGCCAAACCTGCCCAATCAGCAGTTTCAAGAGGGTTCATGCGCCCAACCGCGAGCTCGACGGGTGCTCAGCGCTCGGTCTCAACCTCCGCCGCGCCCACTCAAGCCTCGACGTCCTCCGGCCCCTCTCGCCCTCCTATGAATCGCCCGCCCACAGCCCCGGCAGCGCTGTTCTCCGCGTCTGCCTCCCGCCGTGCTGTTGCGCACGCCGACTCGTCGAAAGCCTCCGCAGCGGGCAAGATTCTTCAGGGAGGAGCGAAGCGTGTAGTCTCGGCTCAGTCTGGCAAGACGCCCACGGCCGCCCTCTTAGCGCAGGCAATTAGAAAGAACGGCTTTGTCCCAAAACGAGCTGCGCAAACGCCGACGCCCGGAATGAGCGAAGTGATGAAGGAGGCTGAAGAGGAGAGCAGAGCCTCATCCCCAGCTGTTATGCAGGAGGCAGCAGACGTGGTGGTCTCTTCCCCTGCGGACGCCGTGGACGCACATGCTGCCATGCAAGCGATCCAGGAAGATGAACCCTCACAGCAAGAAGAGGCAAATCCAACCGATGAGCTATCGATTGAAGACCTCGTTGTGATGCGCCCCGATGAAAATGGTGATGACATGCCTCCTTTGGCTACGGAACACAACAGTTTCCAACCCTCCGCTGAAACGGCCCCTGATCCCGAGATGCCCGAGGTGATAGACGAGCCTATCGTTGTCACAGACGTCACAGATGCAGTCGCTAAACCTGAGGTGGAGGCTGTAGAAGCGGTCACGGTCGTGCCGAAGTCAGCTCCTCCGGCTGAGGAAGAAGATCTTTCAAAGACCGTCCGACACGGCCCGTCCCCGGTCATGCAACGCCGTCCGCACGCACACCACAACGCTTCCGCAAATGCTGAAGACGCAGCGGGGCGGGCTGCACGACACGCAGAAAAGCGACGGGCCTTCGAGGCGCTCTCTGCAGCCGAGCAGGAGGCGATACGGCAACGCAAGCGGGAGAAGCGCGCCCAACGTGCTCGGGAGCACGAAGAGCAGGAACGGCGTGCTCATGCTGAGCTTCAGCACGCCGCAGCGATCCCACTTCCCCCTGATAATGAGGAGCTGCAAGAGCCGTTACCTGTGCCCGGACCAGACTTTGCGGCCACGATGGAGGCAAGGACAGAGAGTCCGATTGACATTTATTTGCAGATGGCCGCCGCCGTGCCGTTTCCCAAGGACGCGGACGAAGGTCTGCATACGGAGGCACGTGATTCTGAACCGATCTCGCTGTATACCGTCTCACTTCCGATTGTCAAGATGCCCTCATCTGTCATCCGGCAGCACCTCGACCACGAGTCAGACGCATCGTCGTCCCGCTCACACACCCCGGAAGAAGCACATTACGGCCACCTGGGACCCACCAGTACCGAAGAAGATGAGACAGCGCCGGAAACTATAGATGAGAGTGGTTTCCTTCCTAACCAGGGGTCGAATTTCAAGGATGTGTCCCTGCTTCCAGAGTTGGTGTTCGAGAAGGAGTCGATAGTGAGCAAAGCTGTGGAGGAGGACGGCAAGCACGCGCGTGCTGCAGTAGACAGGTTGTTTGCTGAGGTGGACGTTAACGCACTTGTTCGATAACATTGGCTGGATCTTTCTCTGTACTAGTGGTTCTGCTCAGATTCTAATGATACTTTTTTACCTTTCGTTCCTAGACATTACACATTGAGCTCCACTGCTTCCGCTGCGGCGATGACCTTTTGGTAAGGCTCAAGCGCCGGCTGGACCCATTCCGCCAAGAATTCATCGACCTGTTCGGGAGCCCTTCCGACAAATGTGCCGGCATCAAGAAGACCATCGAGCTCCGGCAATATGGGAGCGAAGTATGGGTCTTTTCGGACCCGCTCCACCAGGTCGTTTTGCCCTCCTTCGTGCTTTACCACCTGCGCCGCCTGGTGCGAAAGGACGCGGACGGCCTCATGACACTCTTGTCGATCTGCGCCATGCTTCTCCACCATGGTCATGATGATGTTTTCGGTTGCCATGAAAGGAAGTTCTTGCGCGATGCGCGACGCGATCACCATGGGGTACACAACGAGGCCCTCGGAGATGTTCTGCAGCGTGCTGAGGAGGATATCGGTCGTCAAGAATGCCTCAGGGATCGTTATCCGCCGATTGGCACTACGGTCGTCGTTAACCCTTAAGCCACTGCCTCCGAAACAAACGATGCTCACCTATCGTCCAATGTCCTCTCGAACCACTGCGTACCCGCAGTCGTAAGGGTGTTATTCTGCAGGGCCCAGAGGTGCCTCGCCAATGAGCATACGCGTTCACTCCGCATGGGGTTTCGCTTGTACGCCATAGCGCTGCTCCCGATCTGGTCCTTCTCGAATGGCTCCTCGACCTCCTTCAGGTGGGCTAAGAGTCGGATATCAGTGGCGATCTTGTGCGCGGTCGCACCAAACGAGGCAAGGGGGGCGATGACCTGGACGTCGACCTTCCGCGAGTAGGTCTGGCCGGACACGGGGTAGGCATAGCTGAATCCCATCAGGTCGGTCACACGCTTGTCAAGTGCTTTGACCTGCGGCAGCTTTAGTATGCCATAACACAGGATTCGGTGTGCAAACCTTCTCATGGTCTCCGTGGAATAGGGCCAAGAAGCTCGCCTGAGTTCCGGTAGTGCCCTTAACACCTCTGAAACCAAGGTCGTCCCTTGCTCGCTGGATAGCCTGCAAATCCCAGAGCAATTCCTAGACTCGTCATGAGCCTCCGTCTCTCCATATAACGTATGGAAGCACACCTGGATCCACAGCGTAGCCCGCTTGCCAACAGTTGTGAGCTGCGCCGGCTGGAAGTGGGTAAATCCAAGCGTGGGAAGGGCGCGATATTGGGCAGCAAAGGCGGAGAATCGATGAATCACAACGGCAAGCTTATCAAGAATGAGGTTGCATCCGTCGCGCAGGAATATCAGGTCGGCATTGCTGGGTGGTGTGTGAGACCGATTAACGGCGATGGATTGAGGCTCACTCAGTCACATAGCAGGACGTGGCTCCCAGGCTGTGCGTCGAATCAGCATCGAACGACGAAGTTTGTCACTGTGCAGACGCACTGAATGATCCCCGCTGCTGCCGGTGCGACAGTCCCAAACGTGTGCACATGCGCCATCACATCGTGCCGCCGTTTCTTTTCCTCCTGCGCCGCGACCTTGAACTGGTGCGCGTCCAGGTGCAAGTTCGCCTGCATCTGCTCAATGGCTTCATCTGTGATATGAAGTCCCAGCTCTTTCTCGGCGATGGCCAGGTTCAGCCAGAGTTTACGCCAGGTATAGAACCGCATCTAGGCTTGTTATGAGAGTCGCACGCGCACTTAGGATGGAGACTTTGTACAGCGGACGAGAAGAGGTGCGACATCTCCTTGCTAGCATAGCGACTGTATTCTAGAATTAGAACACTCTGCAAACCAAACTCATTAACAACATGCCTGGCAAGGGGCGTCTGGTAGGTGTCATGATCCATTGTTGTTTGTGGTGTAGAACCAAGGAGCGCCGGCTTTACCCGTCAAGGAGCTGGACCCTGAAGAAGCATTCTGCAACTTTTGCGCCACTGGGCGGATGCTAATCTCTCTTTCAGCCCGCGCGCGCCTTTTGGTGACTACAGCCAACGAGCAGACGACCACCGCCTCCTCATATTCCTACACACTCTTCTTCGTTGTAGGACTCCCAAAAGATGGCATCCACGATCGGAGTACCCATCAAGCTTCTGCATGAGTCGCTTGGGCACGTTATAAGCGTGGAGCTCAAGACTGGACAGATGTACCGTGGGAAGCTGGCCGATGGTGCGTCTCTCAAGGCGTATGACTCTTTGTTCTTACTTACACTCATGTTTCTATAGCTGAGGACTCTCTCAACATCTCATTAAAAGACATCACCGTCACTGGCCGCGATGGACGCGTATCGCAGCTCGACTCGGTCTACATCAGGGGAAGCATGATCAGGTTCTTCATTGTACCGGATATGCTACAGAACGCTCCGATGTGTGTATACCATGTGTTGTTTCATACTTACTTCATCGCTAACCTCTTTGCGCAGGTTCAAGCGAGTGGGGCCGAATGCGATGAAGGGTCGTGGTATTGGAACGGCGCGTGGTCGTGCGACTATCATGCGGGGTGCGCCTGGTTCACTTCTCGCGATGTTTACCTTGCCTGACCTCTTATGCAGCTAACGCTCGTCGTGGTCGCGGAGCGCCTCAGCCGTCGCGTGGTATTCGTCGCTGATGTTGTGCCACAAGGTTTGCGAGGGCAGTTCATGAGCGACTTACCTATAGTGGAAGCGGGTGGCCACAGAGCATCGTTGGCAGGTTATCATTAGCAGACACACACATCTTCTGCGCTGTATCATTCTTCCTGTCTAATACGCATGAATTGCCTCACGCAGCCGAACACGTTTATCTGCTTGTGTTCGGGGGTTACCCTTTCGTGCCAGTTCCTTTTGAAGGGGCAACCGGATATGGATATCATTGATGAACGTGAACGCCACTGGCACTTGACCCTTTTCGTCCCTGAAACGTGATCTGCGGTTCATCAACGCATCAACTGTCCAATCCGCAGCCTATGCACGGCGCTTACGTTACGCATCCTCTGTATCATCTCTGTCTGAGCGACCAGCACATATTTTGATCGCCTCGTTACCGTATATCATACTCCCAAGCAGGCAAAGCAAGAAGCGCGCTCTACAACGGAGTGAGGGATGCCGGAGCCGCGGCAACCTGATTCCTACGACTCGCCGATCCTGCAGGCCGCTGAGAATGGGTACCCAGCAGAAAATGGCTTCTTAGTAGAGGATGAAGAGGAGGAGTTGGAGCAGATTCGGTGCGAACTCCTTTCCCGCCGATAACATGCGTGGTGTCTGACAAGGCCCTAGGCGCTACGAGGACTTCCGAACCATTGGTCTGCCCTCCGCCGCAACAACAAGACTTGTCAGCTGATTGAGAGCGTGTAGACTGGATCCATGACTCAATGTTGGAACGAAACCGGCGTATGCGACAGAAGACGGCGCGACGCTATCCGTTTCGGAATCCAGACGGCTCATTCTCATGGGACTGGGCGAAGTATCAGATGCGCTGGGCAGGAAGGGCGGGCCAGGACTCATTCATTGTGACTGCCGTTGGTGCGTCGAGCTACTCCAGGACTCCCGCGGCACATGATTTAGGAGACATACTGATCATCCTGTCGCAGGGATCGTGATTGGAATCACCGCCGCCCTGGTTAGCATCGTCACTGAATGGCTGTCCGACCTCAAGATGGGCTTCTGCTCTGACGGGTGGTGGCTGAACCAACAGTTCTGCTGCTGGGAGATTGACAATATGGAAGGCGGGCGGTGTAGAGCGTGGCAGCCGTGGACGCATTCTAGCCCGCTCAGCTGGCTGCTATACGTGATTAGCGCTGTAAGTTCTTGCACCCTAGATTAGAAGAGGTCTGGCTGACAATGGGCTAGGCGCTTTTCTCATTCCTTGCGGCCCACTTGGTCAAGAGCTACGCAAAGTATGCTGCCGGTTCCGGAATTTCGGAGATCAAATGTATTCTGTCAGGATTCGTGATCAAAGGGTACCTGGGCATCTGGACGTTTGTGATCAAGGCTCTCACCCTGGTGCGTCCTCAATACTCTGCGTCTGCTTTGAACGCCTTCCGACCATTAACTCAGCCCTTGGTCATCGCCTCTGGGCTATCAGTAGGGAAGGAGGGCCCGTCTGTGCACATCGCAGGTTGCGTAGGGAACATCATCGCGCGCTGCTTCGTCTCATTCAGGCGGAGCGAAAGCAAGATGCGTGAGATCATCACCGCGGCGAGCGCTGCTGGGGTAGCGGTTGCGTTCGGCTCACCTATAGGAGGGGTGATGTTCTCAATCGAGGAAATGAGCCACATCTTCACTGTCAAAACTATGTGGCGAAGTTTCTTCTGCGCATTGGTCGCGACTGTCACACTTTCCGTGAGTCTGATCTGTTTGGTCGAGCATCAGATGTTTACACAACAGCTAGTTCATGAACCCCTACCGGACTGGAAAGCTTGTGCTTTTCCAGGTCAGGTACGATCGAGACTGGCACTTCTTCGAAATATTCTTCTTCATTATCATTGGCGTATTCGGGGTACGTGCCTTTTACGACTCCGCTCTACATGTCTCACACAACGCTCCGATGACAGGGTCTCTATGGTGCTTTCGTCACGAGGTTCAACCTACAAGTAATGGCTTTCCGGAGAAAACACTTGGCTTCGTATCCAGTAGCGGAAGCTGTCATTCTTGCAACCCTTACAGCCGTATTCGGCTACTTCAACCGGTTCCTTCGAATTGATATGAACGAGAGCCTTGCTATTCTGTTCAAAGAATGTGAAGGTGGTGGAGACTATGAGAACCTGTGCCAGTAAGCCCCTGTTCTGTTGCAGGGTGGGTCGTCACCCTTACCCCTTGGCAGGACCTGGGCGCAGTGGCCAATGGTCAATTCATTGATTATTGCCACCATTTTCCGCATCGGTTTTGTGATCGTGTCGTACGGGTCTAAAGTGCCGGCCGGAATCTTCGTCCCATCCATGGCTATCGGAGCCACCTTTGGGAGGATGGTCGGAATTATCGTTAAAGCCATGTATCAGTGAGTCGCCTCTTGCAGGAAGCTTGGTGGGACGCTCACCGAGATTCAGAGCCTATCCTACATCCGGCTGGTTCGCGGCTTGCCAGCCCGACGTGCCTTGCATCACTCCTGGAACTTACGCTCTACTGGGCGCTGCTGCTGCTTTAGGGTAAGAAACACATTCTGAACCACACTCGTGGTTGCTCACGCGTCTCCCCCAGTGGCATTATGCGTTTGACGGTGACAGTCGTGGTAATCATGTTTGAACTCACGGGTGCCTTAACCTACATTCTACCTCTGATGGTAAGTTCATCCCCGCCAAAGGAAGAGAGTCGAGTCTCACCTTATGCTAGATCGTGTTGCTCGTAACACGCGCGGTGGGCGACTTGTGTGGGGCAAATGGCATCGCCGATGAAATGATTCGTTTCAATGGTTATCCCTTCTTGGAGAAAGAGGAACAAGTATATGATGTCCCCGGTAAAGCATGCGTCCGAATCTGGCCAGAGAGGATACTTACAGAATTTGTGGCAGTTTCAACCGTCATGCGCAAGGAATTGACAACCATGAACGCCACAATGAGACTTGGTGACATCCGTAAGGGATTCGTCCGAGTGACATTTCAATGCTGATGGCGCCCGTTGCAGAACACCTTCTCGATACGGCGGCTGTACAAGGATTCCCCGTGGTAAATTCCCACAGTAAAGTTTTACGGGGCTACATTGGAAGGACTGAGCTGCAATTCGTCATCGGTATGTTGAGTTAAGATAAACGGCGAATATAAGCTGAGGTGATACCAGGGAAAGCTCGACGAGCAGGCAATCCGTCTCCCAATACGCTTTGCGAGCTTGCCTCAGAAGAGCATAGTCTGGAAATGGAGCACGCCGAGCATCCAATGATCACTCCAACTCCTCTTGATGGTCATTTGGGACCGATGAGCACTGAAGAGGATGAAGCAGCACCAGAGGCTATAGATGATCTCAGTATCCTGCCTAACGAGCGGTTGAATTTCAAGCCATGGGTGAACAAGGTAAGTCTTTATCCACAAAACGTTGGAGTATCTAACGACAATTTCAATAGACGCCATTAACAGTAGCACCCCAATTACCCCTTGAAATTGTCATGCAGTTGTTCAAGCGGATGGGGTACGTCCACTGTCGGGTCCTGCCGTGGCGTAGTGCTGACATGCCTGCAGACCACGAGTTATCCTAGTTGAACGGTACGGGAGCATCGTGGGCCTAGTCACCATCAAGGACGTGCTACGCTATACGGCGGAGATTGAGCATGTGCAGTCTCTATCGAACCGATACGACGAGTGGAGCTCGCTCGACAGCACGCTGGAAGAGGCGTATTCCTGGTGGAAGGACACCCAACAGGGCACGTTAGACCGGTTGCGAAGTCTTTGGGCTCGCGTAGTGAGGCGACGATAGTGTTTGTTCCTTAAATACCCTCTGTCGTTCATACCCGACACCTATTATTATATCGTTATTTGAGAAAGCTCCGCATGGGAATGGTGAGTGAAAGAGAAGACGACGAGTACGACTTGAATGACGAGGGGGCTGAGGATATCTTGTGAAGCTCCACACGGGGACGCCGCGGAGATGACGCCTTCCCGACCTGCCAGTCGGCCGGTCGATGACCTCAGCATACACGTCCTCTGCACACGTCGACCATCATGAGCTACGATACCATCTTCATCATCGGCGCAACGGGTGTGTACACTAATGCAGCGTATGCACCTCTATTGCTGACCGCTACTACGCTGCTGGCTAGGGTACATCGGAGGTACGCCGCACGCTCCCAGCTCACGCTGACTTCCCACTGACCCGCTTGGACAGGCGCGGTGCTGCATGCGCTTCTCACGGCCTACCCTGGCAAGTACCAGTACACTGCGCTGGTGCGGAGCGAGAAGGATTTCCCCGTGCTTGAGCGGCTGGGGGTCAAGTGCATCCTCGGCTCATCCTCGACGCTGGACGTGGTAGAGCAAGCATGCGCCGAAGCGGACATCGTCGTGAACGCTGCTGACGCGGATGGGCTCGCGCTCGCCCAGGCAGTCGTGAAAGGCATGGAGCGGCGGAGCGGCGAGGCGGGCGTGGGGAGGGTGAAGCCGATCCTGATCCATACGAGCGGGACGGGCGTCGTGACTGACAAGGCCGGCGGGCGGTTCACGGAGTTTGCAAGGAAGGTGTGGAACGTGAGTCTGCCTGCTCTTCTCCGAGTGCAACGTGCGCTCGCTGACCGCCAAAGCGCAGGACGCAAGCGAGGAGGACATCAAGTCGATCGACCCCTCCGAGCCGCACCGGGACGTCGACCTTATGCTATTCTCCGCGCACACGCGAGACCTCGTCAACATCCACATCATTGCGCCCTCTACGATTGTGGGCGTGGGCAGCGGGCCAGTGCGCAAGATCACGCAGCAGCTGCCGAATATGGTTCGCGCGGCTGTGAAGCACCGGACGACGTACTATGTCGGGGAGGGGACGAACGTGTGGATGAACGTGGACATTGATGATCTGGAAGAGCTCTACTTGCTCGTACTCCAGAAGGCTATCATACAAGCTGGAGAGCCGAACGGGAGCCCGTATGCGAATTTCTACTGGGGGAGCGTGAACAAGCATTGCTGGGGCGACGTTGCCAGGCAGCTCGCCCCGCTCCTGTTCGCAAAGGGGCTCACGGACAGCCCAGAGGCAAAGAGCATCGAGCCTGACAAGGAGCCGCTGCTGAGGGGAACGGCGAATAACTCGGTCACCAAGGCGGACCGGGCGTTCGCGCTTGGGTGGAAGCCGAAGGGGAAGACACTGGAGGAGGCGATACCGGAGGATGTGGAGCTCACGCTTGCGCTGGGATAGGCGCGTGGGGGCAACATGTATCGGTAGTGTGTTTGCAGCAGTAATGAAGCAATAAGAATGGGCCGTTGTGCAGATCTATACGCCTTCGTTTTAGGTATATCATTCGGTACTAGGAAGATGGTCATGTACAACAGGAGCACTAAGGGAACTGGGGAGCGAGAGTAGTGTTCGTTTTTCCATTTGGCGTAAGAAAGGAAAGGAAAAGAGATTTATGTTGTCGAAAAAAGCACGGGATCTTTACTTGTGCTTGGGCAGCTCCTTCTCCCGGTACTGCTCAGCGACGTACCTGGGGAGATGTCAGCATATAGGCTTATCACTAGCTAAGTGTCGACGTACCCTTCACCAGCGAACACGCCGAGCAAGCCCACGCTGACCGCGCTGACGATCCTGCGGTCCCACTTTGGCTCATGCCAGTAGGCGTACGCGGCGTAGCCGACACCGCCAAGGACGCCAATGTTGATCGCGCCTAGGATGCCGCCAAACACGCTCGGGCGGAGGACGACCTCCTTTGTGTGCCTGTAGAGGGCCGCGCCCTCCTTCCTCGCCTGGGCCTCCTCCTTCTTCCCCGCGTCCGTCTTCCTATACGCCTCCGCGGCCGCGCCCTCACCAGCAAAGAGTGCCACCAACGCCCCGCCGGCAATCCCGAGCCTCTTGTAGTCCGTCCTGAGGTTCGGGTGGCGGTAGAGGACGAACCCGAGCCCGCCGAGGACGCCGACGTTGACGAGCCCGATGAGGCCGCCCAGCACGCCAGGCTGGAGCAAACGCTGCTTCGCGATACCCCACAGGTGCGTCGCTTCCTCCTCCGCCTCCTCGAGGTACTCCCCGGCTTTCGCCTTGTACCCGGCTGCCTTCTTCTTCGCGGCTGCCTTCTTGGGCGCGGGCGCGGCGTCGGGGATAGGACCGGTGTGCACCTCAGTCTCGCTGGTCACCGTCTATCAGAAGCGTCAGCAATGCACGGCAGAAGAAGGGAAAGGAGCGCGGACATGCGGATGCGCCTTAAAATCCGGCTCGACGAGTGTGACCTTGTGCTCTACATCGGGAAGCGCCGTCGTGGTCGGCTCGAGGTTGAGCAGGCCGGTATCGGGGTGCGGCTGGGGGCCGGACGTGTGCTCAGCGGCGACAGAGGCGTAGGACATCGGGCAAGAGTCTGGTTGTTCGGTGCGAGGGTGCAAGGGAGGACAGGGGCGAGGGGGCTGAGGTCGAGGTGGTCGTCAAGGGCAGACTTGTACTGTGGGCAGAGCTAGGGGTGAGAGCGGAGCGGAGTATGATGCGGGTTGGGAGGGGAATCTGTTGGCTCGCTCGATGGAGACGTTAAATGCGGGAAGGGAGTCCGGGCTGATAGGGAGTGAGGGAAAGGGAAAGGGCGGAAAGGGGGGCTGAGGACGCTGCCCGGCCGGAAGGAGATTGCCCGTGACGAGCAAGACGTCATAGGACGCGCGGGGGCTCGGAAGGGGAAGGAAGGGCGGGAAGGTTATCACGCGGCTCACTCGGGTGAGACCGCCTGCCTGAGGCGCTCGGAGCCGGGACCGGAGTAGAGGGAAAAGGTTCCGCTCAGGCGCGCGAATTTGAGTTATTTCCCCGGATGCCCCGTTTTCGGAGGCGGAAGTCCCCAAATGCCCCGTCATTCTTTTTTACGACAAAAAATACCTCAAGACAATAATTAAAATATTTATAAAATACTACATCTATCACAATATAAGCTGTCCATGACCCCCATCCTTTTTCCCCTTCTTTTTCCATAATTTGGAAGAGTTTTCATATAAGAAACCATGAGCACAGCCACTTGATATCTATTTGGTGATTTCTTGCTCATTTCTTTTTATTTAAATTTCTTTCAAAAGGTAGCATTAGCAGCATCTCCACACAGAAGATGTTTATCTATTTAATTGGGAAATTGTATATATGTTTTGTTGCCAAATTACTGTGTCTTCCCCGAACGCCCTGCGGCGCGGGGCATTCAGGGAAGTCTGCTTCCGAAAACGGGGCATCCGAGGAAATAACTCGCGCGAATTTGGTAGGGCAGCACACTGCCGAAGGAACACGCTCTCGCTCGCTCGCACGACAACGAGCAAGCATGCCACGACACCTCATCCGACGCGCAATCACCGCCGCAGCACGGACAGCAACGCGTCCTGCCGCGCCGACCACGACAGCCGTCTCGGCGGTCGCCCTCGTTCGGCCGAGCAGCTCACGCATCGGCACCAGCACCCTCCCCTCGCCTTTCCGCACCCTCACCCCCTTCTCCCCACGCCCGAGCGCCCTCACCACCCTCTCCCCCGTCCGGCCCTCCATCGCCCTCTCCCCACTCACCGCCGCCCTCCCGCTCCTCCAAGCCCGCTTCCTGGGGAACGAGTACCAGCCCAGCCAGCGGAAGCGGAAGCGCAAATTCGGGTTCTTGCAGAGGTTGAGGAGCAAGAATGGACGCAAGACGCTCGCGGCTAGGAGGTGGAAGGGTAGGAGGTACTTGAGTCATTAGACGGCGCGGGGGGGCGTTATTGCAGGGTGAGTTGGTTGGACCTTCTGTTGTCCAGCACTGGCTCATCGATTGCAGGCACTCGCAACGTATAGGCATTTGCGTCAATCCAGTTGAATAATCACTGTTGGCTTCTCTGCCATTCTAAACCGGGCACCTACCCCTGGCAAAATAACACATCAGCTGTAGGCTCATGATAGTTGATGTGTGCAGAGGGCATGTATACCTTCATCATCACCCAGCCAACAGTCAGGTCTGGAATTGCGGCTTCATCGAAGGTCAACTGCCTTTGAGGATGCCGCATTTCCACACCCAACCAACTGCCAAGTCTGGCAAGCTGTTGTCCTCCATGGCATCCTGTTGTGGAGTTGGACTGGAGCACCGTCCTGTCCAGCCGCTGCACTTTCTCATTCCAACTCCAGTCATGGTATTAATGAATGGTGCTGTAAAAGCCAACATGGTCCACTCCCAGCCTCCAATACCCACCCTTTGTCAACCATGTTCTCCCAGCCCTCCTCGACTCGCATGCGCCCATTAGGTACCCCGCTCACCTGTTCCATTCTGACAATGTATCAGAATCGGCATCGCATGCATTTCCGGGATGGTCGATGAGTCGATGAGTCGCACATCCTGTGCTTTGGGGGCAATGACAGCAGGAATTTGCAAGTTATTATCTCGCAAGCTTCCCGAGCCAATAAAAAAAGAGTGATACACAGTGTGGTACAACGTAGGCAGTTTCAGTCCATCCTCGGATCCGCACATCTACAAATACAATCTGCCACTGCACAAACCTCGTGGCCCTTTCCGTCTGGTCGGCCCGTACCATGGAACCAATCGAGGATATGCGCAGCATGGCCCCCATGACGACAAGTCATGCAGAATACCATCCCGCTATCCAAGGTGTCTGCATGGAACTCAGCCATGACACGTTGCCAATGGACAAGGAAGGCTGAGGACTGACCTCGGACTTGGTTGTCCATGCGTAAGCCAGCATCACGCACAAAGTCGGACGGCATCCCGACGGGCATGAGACATATGGAGCAATTCGGAAGTCTGTTCTTGCAGCTCGGACAAAAGTTGACCTGAATAAGAAAATGAAAAGTTAGTTCTTCCGCTTTGGTTGGTGAAATATCATTTTTTTCCCGTACAAGCGGCCGCTCCTCTTTTCCCGGCTGGATGACCGGCAAAGGCGCGTTTGGGTTGACGATCTTTCCGCAGAAGTGGCATCGGATCAGCACTTGGCGTTCGGTCCACTCATAGGCCTCCAGCTGGTGCTGCTCGATAGCGTCTTGTATCATCCGACCTCGCTCAATATCGAACTGACAGCGCTCATGGAACAGCCTCCAACGGTCCAGGAGGTCGTGGTACGCCTCTACCCAGCGGTCGATACGGGAGTCGCCCCTTAAGGAGGGCGAAGCAAGGGTTCCGAGGATGGCAGCTGTTTGCACATCACCGTGGAAATCCACGTAGGCTTGCAACAGATCCACGCCAGGAGCGGTAAGCCCAGTTATCAAAAGCGCATCGATGTGCCCCTTCGATCCTTTACGATTGCTGAGCCTATGGAGCCATGAGGATATCTAGCCAATGCTGAGCAACCAGTTGTGTACCGTTTGCAGCATAACTTCCTCACCTGATCATCATGCAGGAACATGAATGCAATTCCCAACCTATCCTTCAGCGGGAGTGACTGTTCGTCAAGAACGTCGAGCCAGCCATCCGTCACCATGTACTGAAGTAGCGTTCGCAGATACGGATCTTGGGTTCGCACAATGAGTTTTTCGCATTGATCTCTCCATCGCTGGGTCCTGGAATCGATGGCCCGATCAGGATCCTTATCTCGTTGATCGTCGAATCCAGCCACAGCGGCGGAAAAGGCTCTGGACTGCTCATCTGTACTGACATCAGGCAAACATATCGAATGGAAGCACGACTTTCATACCTCCGCTTCGCATGAGAATGTCCACCGCCTTGTCGACGTTATGAGTGAACAGAGACCAACAGGCGGCTTTCGCATGTTGACCAGTTTCCTCCCATCTGAACAAGGTGGACGAATGAGTATGTTTTCCGGATGATAACGGGGCAGCACCCACTCATGCATCGCATGGAACAACTCCTCATCACTCAAACACCAGCCACAGAGTGACAAGGCCAAAAGCCGGCGGTTTCTGTGTTTACTTGACTCAAGATGCGATATCTGTTTGTTATCTAGCCTCGCGAGCGAGACCATGCGCGAAACTGCTTCGTCGAAGTCACCATGCGATGCGTCATATGGCGAATCACTTCGCCGCGGGAATGGGAATTGAGAAGCATCCGGGTTTGAGTAAGGCGTCTCGCTCGGTGGCTTGGCTCCATCAAAGCCATCCCATATTCCCATCACGCCATGCACGGAAAAGTCAAATCCTAAGGCGCGTATGTTCTCAGGTGATGATTCACCAATGAGAGCAGTATGATGTTCTGGCAGCATATTAGGACGACGACCGTGAATTGCCAGCGCGCCACATACCTTCAATCCAGATCCATAAGTCATGCAAGTACTCCGAATCCGGATTTTCGTCGTTCCCAACAATGTTTGCGTTATCCCGGGCCTAGAAGCATCGTCAATATCGGATGGATCAAAACCAAGTAGGAATAAGGTACTTACACTTTCTAGTCCATAGCCTAGCTTCGCTCGGCGCAGCATGGTCAACCCAATATCACCACCGAGAACACGGTCCACGGTACCCGAAGATCTTCGCCGTCTTCTACGGCTTGCAGGAGCCGCTTCTCGGGCAGGCTGCGCTTCCTCAACGGGGGCAGGCGCCGTTGATAAAGTGGCCTCTGTCATGATTGTCGATACAGAGGGCAAGGTACGCAAAGGTGGCCGGGGTGTTGCGGTTCCATCCGTGTCTCGAGTAGGCGATGCAGCACTCCGTGACAAGGGTACCCGAGGTAGCGACGCTGGACTATCACCTCGACCAACAAGGGTGGAAGGACGGAGATGTGAACGGCTTGATATTCGTGTTATAGTCCTTCGTCCATTAAGGTGATTATCGATAGCGTTCCCGTTCACTGCCACCGACGGGTTTCTTTGTGGAGCGCCGTTCAGTCGGACAGATGACGGGGCGGTTTCCGGGTTGTTGGATGACGCAGGCTGCCAGACACGCAATGAGGCTTCGTTTGCGACAGCCAGATGTCCTCCTGAGCCCCATACATGCTGACAGAAAGAAGTAAGAGGCCTGATGTCAACGTTGCGGCCTTCCTTTCCGAGAGTTACGGCGTGGGGGGAACTGTTCGTTGGTGAACCATGCGGGACGAAAGCAAAGGAGGTGATTGGATACACGGCCGGAGCACCTGCACAATGGTCAGACGCAGTTATCTCTGAGACACCAAGTTCACTAACTCTTCTTCACACCTACAAGGATAGGTGGATTTGGAAGATGTATCCCGGAGCCTCCAGAATAATCGGTAGTAGATGCCATAGAGGCTGCCGACTGGGACCGAGGTCGTTCGCTTTTGCTCCCATCCGAAGAGGCTGGTCGCTCTTCCGCAGTCCGTTCGCTCGTGGCGATGTTCCAAATGCGCAGAGTCGTGCTATCCCTCGCCAGAGACACCAGAGTGCCTCTGTGCGTTGGCGACCAAGCAAGTGAGGCAATCGTTCGATTCCTGATTCCATCCCGAGCGTCCACGTCGTTGAGGTAAAGTACGGGATCTGTCAACTTTCGCCGATCCCAAACGGCTACTCTTGAGTCGTCACCATAACTGGCAAACATGTTGTTGTCGAAGTGGTCGAAACACAGTCCGCTAGAGTACTTCGTGGCCCAGAATTGGGAGTATCCCGTTGCGGTCACATTATCCCGCAAATCGTACAGTCGAATGTACTTCTGCGACATACCCGCCAGGACCAGAGTGTGTGCCGCAGGTACCCAACTGATGGAATGGACCAACTCCGCAGAAGCGTAAGCCTGCAGAGCGGGAGTTTCTCCTTTGAAAGCGGAGCCAGTACCTCGTTGATTCAGCAGGGGTTGTGGTCGGGAAGGTTGAGAGGGAGTTCGGGAAGGCGCCCCAAGTGAGTTTGCGGAGTGTTCTACGTCGAAGATGATCAAGCTGCTCTCATTTCTGACCTTGTCGAGACCGACGGCCAGATAATTGGGATCGGCAGTCGAAAATGCAATTGCATGGCAAGCTCGTTGCGCTTTCGGAGAGAGGGAGACAGTCCTGACGGCGTCCACATGATTTCGTCTATCGGCTGCTGTGACATTGCCAGGATTCAGACGCATGAGCTCGACTCTGCCACTGCTCAGTCCAACAGCGATCAGGTCATGGTAGATCGGACTTGGAGACCATGCCAGAGCCTGTGCTAGTCGGTCATTCCGTCTGTCACTTGAGCCGTTCATGGCACACCTTCATATACTGCAGGTCTGTTTGCACTGTGACTAGCTTGATCCTGCCCTCCTACGAAGTAGTCAGCAGAGTGTAATGCTGTAGGAATCGCGACATACATTGGGCACCCATTCGTACATCTTCACATCCGTTCCACCTCCAACGATAAACCTAGTCAATGGATTATGAAATGCTTTCTCATTCCTCACGTATGTCTGTATACCGATCGCTCCCCCTGGGATCCCATATCACCTGGTCCAGCCGCCTCGTCCCCTGCACTTTCTCGCTCGTGCTAGAGCGAACATCCGTTTCAGCAGCTTTCTTGTGTTTAGACAATCGTTACATACGATGAGAACATTGATGAGGCTAGTGATTCCTTGCGGCCATGGGTGTGAGTGTTGAGCCGTCACTTGCGCAATGGTGCTGCTCGCCTGATTCAGGAGCTCATCGTCCAAAGCCTCCGTTGCCCAGGTGCGCCTCTGCTCCTCGACGCGTGAGCCGTTGAACGCGTCCCTTGCAATCCGAACCACCATGGACAACCCTCATGAGGAGCGACAGGCTGTTCTTCTGGAACGCATTATCAAGAATGTGGTGCGTGTGATCCAGGAATGGGCAAGGGGCTCTCATCTGATCAGCTCATGAAGGAGAAATGCAATGAAGCCATCCTTGAGATGAACCACTGCGCCAACGTACGTCCTGCGGATGTCGTCGCGACTAACGCATTCGACTGAAACATCTCCGTAGGAGATTGCTGTCGGGCACATGGACACGGCCATTGCTGCCAATCTCTTCACGAACTATAGCAAGAACGTGCGATACAATCTCGAGGCTATCGGCATTATGCCCGAGTCCAAGTGATGGACTTGTCGGATAGTGAGTCGACTGAGGTTGGTCGGTACGTCAACTTGTGCTGTTCTTATGCACGAGATTCACTGACAGCGTATCTAGATGATCAACTGCTGTGAGCTTGTAGGCATACATGCGAGGGCGTCTCGGCGTTAGGAGGGACAGTCTGCACGCGATCTGTAATGAACTTTTGGTGAATGTATTGTATTGCTGGATACCAAAAGATAGTATATTTGGCGGGTTCACAACATTCCTCTATAGCATACCATTGTGCTAGAATAGTCAGATACAGGATCACGGATATGTCTATCTCCACATCGCGTCATAAGCCACTCCTCCATATCGGTCTCCTAATCAACATCCATCTCCTCGACCGCAGGACCCGCATCCTCAGAAGGTTCCTCCTTAGCCGGAGGTGGAGGGTTGGCGTTAGTCTGCGGTGCAGACGGAGCGTCAGTCTTCGGCTTGGGCTTAGACATGATCGGGTTGGCGAAATAGATGAGCTCATCCCGCTTCTTGTCCATCTCCGCGCATGTGATCACCGGATCGACGTTCTTGGGCCTCTCCGAAATCTTGACCAGAGAGTTCTCGAGCCAAGACTGTGCAGTGGCGGCCCTCTCGATGACCTTCTGCTTGTCCTCAGCGCTGATGTGGGAGAACCGCGCGTCGTCCGACTGCGCTTGCGACAGATAGTTGTTGATGGTCTCGCGGAGAGCGGCAGCAGCACGTGGGCGCTTCTCGCCTTCCATGTAACGCTTGGCAATGGGGTCACCAAGAGCGTGTAGGGCATCGAGGCGAGACACATAAGCAGACTTGGCAGCCTCCTCGCCCTCATCGGTGTAGAGCCAGTCCTCCGCCTCGGCGAGCTTGACCAGAAGGGCCTCCTTCTCCTTTGCCTGCACGAAGGCAGCGAAGCGATCGTCAAGCTTGCTGCGAGTGTCGTAGATGTACTCCTCGAGAGCGTTCTTACGATCCTATCACGGAGCATCAGTAACAATTCTGCTAGATATCGACTTGTAAAACTCACCTCAGTGTCCTGCACGAGCTTGTCATCGGCCGTCATCTGGCCCTCGTTCTCCCTCTGACCGTTGAGGATAGAGCTGTCGAGGGCAAGTCCGCCAGCAACGACGGGCATGTCTGTCCTCTTCACAACCTTCTTCTGTCTCTTTTGGGGTGGTGCAGGAGCCTGACCCGGAGCGGGCTCGCCCTCTGCAGGCACATCCTCCTCAACAATCTGGGTCGTCTCGATGAAGGCACCCTCGAAGCTGAAGATACCGTGCAAGTTGAGACGTGTCCGGACCTTCACCGTAGCCGGGACGGCATCGCCGACACTCTTGACAGTGACCTTGCCGATCCACGGGTTGATCCTGCCGGGGAGCGCGGAGGGGTCCGCGTACGAAGCCTCCAGCTCGAAAGGCCCACTCCGGACGAACTTGAGCGTCTTTGTGGACGGAATACCGTTGCCACGGGGGAAGACAATAGCCTCGGGCTCCTCGTCCTCGTCCTCCGGGGACTTAGTCCAGGAAACTTTGATGGGATAAAGAGCGATGTCGTTGACGGCGAAGGAACGGAGCTTGAAGCGCGGCGAAAGACCAGCACACGCGAAGGTAGCACCACGAGCAATAGCCTCATCGGCGTTCAGGGTGGTAGAGAGGATCTTCCCCCCGAAGAAATCCTGGATGCGCTGCTTGATGGCGGGGATACGGGTAGAGCCACCAACGAGCTCGACGGCGAAGACATCTGCGGGGCTGAGCTGAGCCTCCCGGAGAGCCTCCTCAAGAGGAACATGGACGCGTTCCAGCAGAGGCGCAATGAACTGCTCGAACTGCTCACGGTTGAGCTTGGAGGAAGCATCGACATCGTTCATGATCGACTCGACGTTGAGAGGTGCCTCGAGATTGGCAGACAGCATCTTCTTCAGGCGCTCGCATGCAGTCGCGAGACGGAAGACGGCCTTGGGGCTGGAGAGAACATCGATCTTGTACTTGCCCTTGAACTCTTCGGCGAAATGCTGAACGAGCGCATAGTCGAAGTCGCGGCCACCGAAATGACGGTCGTAGGCAGTGGACTTGACGGTGAGCTGTCCTTGGGCGAAGGCAACGACGGCGACGGAGTAATTGGAGTGGCCGATGTCGACGAAGACAACGTGGCGAGGGGTTTCGGGGGGAGGAAGGTCGGACTTGGTGATACCGTATCCGAGGGCGACGGCGGTGGTGTCGGTGATCAGGCGGAGGGGGTTGAGGCCAGCGATGAAAGCAGAGTCGAGCACGGCACGGCGCTGTACCTCGGTGTACCACCCCGGAACGGCGATGACACAATCCGTCACGTCCTGCTGCAGCTCCGTGGCGGCAGTCTGTCCGAGCTTGCCGAGGTACATGGCCAGAAGCTGAGTAGCGGAAAAGGTCTGCTTCTGCCCGCGGTACAGAACCTACAGAAGCCGCGTCAGAGTCACGTCCAAAGTTGTGTGCAGGGCGCTACTTACCCTGACGCCCACAGTGCCGTTGGCATCCACCAGCTCGGCATTGATAAACTTTTTCTCGATTTCAGACACCTCAGGGTCGGAGACAGTGCGTCCAATTAGCCGCTTCAGCGAACCAATTGTGTTCTTGAAGTTGCCCGTCTCCATCGTCTTAGCCGCCTCCCCGATCGCGCGGGCTTTAGGCCCAAACGATATTAACGAGCTGTAGACGCCGGCATGAGCATGCAATTCATGAGCAGAAATAGACAGCTACTTACGGAGTCACTCGATTCGACACCTCATTCGCGACGATATCTATGCCCCTCTGGCGCGCAACGCCAACCTACACGCGGTCGTCAGTCTACCGCACCGTGGGCAAAAAGGGCAGCGCATATACGCACCTTGCTGCCGAGGTTGCCCAAATCTATGCCGACAACGCTTGCCATAGCTGATATGCGTTCTTGACAGTATTAGGAAGGTAGAAAGAAGAGGAAAGGGTGTAGAGGAGGTGTTCTACAGTAGAATGACAATGGAGGTGCTAGAGTGGTGGGGAACGCACGACGAACACACGCTTTAAAAAGTTGCGGCACGCGCTGCACCGCCACAACGCAACGTTGCCCTCAGTTCCCGGGCGTGTTTCGAGACGTTTCTACCGCAGTCTACAAGGGAGCGCACGCTCCACTTGCGGCGATAACGCACCTTTCTTGCGCAACGTTCTCGCTGCCAAGCCTCAACCAAAATTATGAAGAGGGTAGTATTGCTGAGTCTGAGTCCTACAATGTGAAAAGAAAATCTGTCACTCGCTGTATTTGACCACCCCGTCCTACTCCTATGTCCTAGGATACAACCCTGATTACTGGATCGGGGTAAAGTGAAAAGAGCTAAGGAAAGTGGATTTCAGCTGGGAGGAGCAAGAGTCTGCTCTCCCTCGGTGACGACAGCGGTATAAGCGGGAGCCTTCTCCCGAATCTCGACCACACGCTCAACAACAATCGGCTCAGACGACTCCTCATCCTCAGGTAGCATGATGCCCCTGTTACGGCCGTTGAACGCGCGGTATGCGAGGATGCACATGACGAAGACGACGCGAATGAGAGCGCCGATGCCGAGACCGAGAACAAATGCAACGATGCGACCTTCAATAGGACCGAGAATATAGAGAGCGTGCATAATGCGGCGGGAGAAGGGCTTCTTGTGCCAGTCGCCGCCGCGGTGGTGGTGGAAACGGTGGTGCCTGCCCTGGCCCTGATGATGGAAAGGCATGGGCCAGCGAGCATCGGGCTGGCGCATGACGTGATCGTCCTTCTCACCGTCCATTGGGGTAGCGATGAAAGGCCAGGCAACGCCGTCGCCGGCCACGATGGAGGGCGCGGACAAAGGCTGAGGATGGTGTGGGCGCATGAGGTAATCGTCCTTGTCACCGTCCATCGGGGTGGCGTTAAAAGGCCAGGCGACGCCATCGCCCGCCACGATGGAGGCCCGGGGCGCGGACGTAGGCTGATGGTGTGGGCGGAAGGGACGGATCGGTGTGAAACCAAGTGCCTCCCGCAGGCTGTTGGTCAGGCGATTGAAAGAGTGCTTCCAGGAGCGCTGGCAGCCGCCCTTCTTGCCGTTAGGATGAGGACGGTACCTAATAACGTCGCCGTCGCTGTGCTGAACATCGGGGTGGGTCTTGACCCAGTGGCGGAAGGCCTCGTCGTGCTCGGATGTGAGCATAGGACCCTCAAACATCACAACGCCATCGT
This sequence comes from Calocera viscosa TUFC12733, assembly GCA_001630345.1. Classification (NCBI taxonomy): domain Eukaryota; kingdom Fungi; phylum Basidiomycota; class Dacrymycetes; order Dacrymycetales; family Dacrymycetaceae; genus Calocera; species Calocera viscosa. The sequence continues at coordinate 13,562 of KV417288.1, read as the reverse complement.
GGTCCTCGGTAGGTCCAAGTACCCAATGCGGCTCCTTGTTCGAGACCTCGACGACCTGGATGGTGGGGTGGAGGACTGCCTCACCAGCGCCGCTTACGAAGCCGTACCCGGAGACGCGGACGGGGATGTTCGGGCGAGCATCGGTGTGCTTGAGCGCTTCCTCGACGGAGAGGGGGCCTGCGGGCGAAGCGACAATGACATCAACTCGGAGGGGAGCTGCGCCCGCTTGAAGTGCTGCGCAAACGTGTCAGTCTAGGGGCTATATGCGCATCAACATGGACAGCTCACCGAGCGCAGCGACGCCAACAACGCCAGCGAACAGGAACTTCATTCAAGTCGCCGGGGAGGAGAGTGCGATATACAGAGAGGGATAAAACAGCAGGTCCAAGGGAATGACGGTAGAGGGAAGGGATGAGGGGGTGAAACGGTGAAGGTCCGGAAGGGCTGACCAGCTGGCTCCACTTATGGAGGACACAGCCACCTAGCTGCGCATTCTGAGACACCGCTGATGCTGCGCCGGGTTGTCAGCCGCTTTGTTGCGCCATGCGCTGGAATGTTATTTTTGGCTGCCCGCCCAAGGGTTAAATTCAGCCATCAAAGGGCTTTTCTACAGAATTCGGGGCGGGCAACAGAAAAAAATCGTACGGCTACAAGGATTCAATGCGCGTGATTTCTATGCGGGTTATTGCAGGAAGTGATATGCACGTAATGGTAACCAGAAATACTTCGAAAAGTAGCAAAGCTAGAGCGGCGGGAGAATATGCTTTGCGCTCATGAAGTAGCACCCAAGCCCAGCTTGGTACGCTTAATGCGCGCAGTAAGAGGGTCAATGATGCCACCCGCCGTCAATCCAATTCTGTCTCCTTCAGACCACCTGTACAACAACCATCAGCAATGACACCACTTTCTGCGCAAAAACACATACCCCATCAGTTGCAGCATCTTGTACCCGACATTCGTATCGGCAATCTTTGCCGCCTTTGCGCCAACGATCTCGCCCTCGACATGTCCCCCGCCCTTCTTCGCGCCGCCGGTATCCTTGCGCTTAAAGTACGCCTTGTTGAACGAAGCCATGTTGCTCCCCGGGCCCGACTCCTTGCTCGCGCGCAATATCCGCTCCACCTTGTCCTCATCAATCTTGATGCCCGAGCGGGTCGTCTTGGTCAGGATTGGGAAGCGGTCCGTGCCCGAACCCTTGCTCTGGCTCTTGAGCTTGAAGCAGTCCGCGAGCAGGTGCACCCGCCGCCGGCTCTCCTTGTCCATCGCGGGCAGAGTCATCGCCGACCTGCCCAGGTCACGCAGGAAGACGCGGATCATGCGTTCGAGGGAGAACATATCCGTGATCTCCTCGAACTCGGGCTCGAACTCTGAATCGGACTCGGACGTGTCCGACTCGTCGGGGTTAGACTTGCCCTTCTTCTTGCCCTTGTCCTTCTTGGCTGTCTTGAACGGGTTGCCGAGCTGCCGCTTGCGCTCATGCGCACGAGCGCGCTTGTAGTCCGCCTTCTTGGCACGATCCTTGTCCCACAGTATCTGAAGCTCTGGAGGCAGATCATTACGCTTTCGGTTCTTGCTCTTGACTGTGACCACCATTAGCAGCGCAACGATGCCAATGCAGCCCACTCACGAATCGAGCTCGCAAACAGCTCATCATCCATATCGACGACCCCACCAAGGTTCCCATCCCTAATCGCGTTGAACAGCTTCTTCCGGCTCTTCCGATCCTTCCCTTTGAGCAGATCCTCATTCTCATCGAGCAACACCTGGATCTCGTCCACCAGGTCCCCCTCCTTGTCCGCCCACGCAAACCCGCCCTCAAAGGGCGCCTCCTCGTCCGAGCTGTCGTCCTCATCGTAGTTCAGCCGCCATTTGCCCTTCTTGATAGCCCTCGCTTGAGCAGCTTTGGCGCGCTCTAGGCGGGCCTGGAACCCGCCAGAAGGGCCGGCGACGGGCTGCCCGTCCTCCGCGCCAGATTCGTCAAGCTCATCCACCTCCTCATCACTATCCTCCTCGCTCTCCCCCAGCAGCTCCCTCTCCGCATCCCTGAGCACCTCATCCAGATCCTCACTCCCACTCTCGCTGTCCAACTCATCCACCTCGCTACTACGATCCACATCCTCCCTCCTGACCCTCTCCTCCACCTCCAGATCATGTATGCTCATCTGCTGCCCCCCGACCCCAAGGGCAAACCGCGTCATCGCATCCTCGTCCAGCTCGTCCATGTCCATGGCGCCCATCGCGTCCTCCAGCTCTCCCTGCCCTCCCAGCGCAAGCTTGTCCGCAGCGGCCGTGAACGCCCCGTCTTCCTCTGAAGAGTCGCTCTCCTCCTCCTCCTCGCCAGGAACGCGCACCGGCGGCCCGTCCGTCCCCCACTCCAGATCCGAGTCCCCCACCCGGGGTTCCTCTCCCCCAGGCATAGACAGCTTCGCGCGCTGTTTTCTCGCCGTCCGCCGCAGGCGGCTGATCTCCTTCCGCTTGAGCGACTTGGGCTTGGCTTTGGGAGTAGGCTTGCGCGGGGAGAAGGTGGGGGAGAAGGCGAAGGACTCGAATGTGGGCGCTTCGGCGGGTGTGGGCAGCGCGGGCGGGACAAGTTCTTCTGCTCTCAGTGCTGCTGGCGCCGCTTCGGCAGTCGTTGCAGGAGGAACAGCAGCCTCGCCCTGCAGCGCCCTCACCACCTCCTCCATGGCCATCGTGTGCTCCCTCCCCTCTACCATCTCCGCAGGGGTCGACGCAGCCGAAGTAGTCCCCTCCTCCAACACGGGCCCAAACCTGCGGAGCAGCCCCTCCAGCGCGCCAGCAGAGGGGAACCTCTCCGGCGTCCCTGCACGCGAGGCGTCTACGGATTGGATGACGGAGTGTGGGTGTGCGGCGGCGAGAGCTTCGAGCGCGGGGACGGAGATTGCTGCGATTGGGGTGGGGAAGGAAGGGGGTGGGGAGAAGGGCGATGAGAGGGCCATCTCGAATGAGGTCGTGCGGGGAGCAGACGGCGGTTCGGCGGCGGGTGCGGGGCCCTCGTGAATGACCGGAGCGGGGGCGTCGACGGCCATGTCGAATGAAGTCATGCGGGGAGCAGACGGTGGCTCGGGGGCAGGCACTGTGTTCATCGACGGAGCGGGGGCGTCGACGGCCATTTGGAAGGATGTAGGGCGCGCGGGAGCGGGCGGCTCGGGAGTGGGCGCCTTGCTCACCACTTGGCTCCTTTGCGCAGGGGCAACGTACACCACCTCGTCCTCCTCCTCTGAATCGATTTCCATCCCCTCTCCCGGCTGCTCCACCTTCACCGTGCTCGTCACCGTAGCAGTAGTGGTAGCAGTAGCCTGCAAGAACACCCCCGGCGTCACAGCCTGCGCGACCAGCTCCTCCAGTGCGTCCCTAGGCGTCTGCACGCCCGACTGTACGCCCGAGGGCAGGGCAGAATCGTTGTGCCCCGCAGCACGCTCGATCTCCGCCGCGCGCTCGAACGCTTTGGCGAGCCACTCGGCCGTCGCTTCCTGGTCCTCGTCTACCACACAGTCAGTGTTCTGCATCGCAAAAGAGAGGGAGGAGAGAGGCGCGCACCAGCATCCTGCACCTCAGCCTTGAGCAGGTCATCCCGATCCTCAAACAGCGTTCCGGCTCTAACGAACAGCACGGGCTTGAGCAACGGCCTGTCCCTCGGATCCCTCTCCCTCTCTCTTGACACAAACCCAGCCCCACGCCCACCTCCGCCAATAGGTCGCGCCCACTCGTACCCCCTATCATCCTCCGGCGCCTGTCGGTACCCAAGCCCTCCACCGCGTTTCCCCCGTCCCCGGCCGCCAGGCGGAGTGAACGCACCTCGGAAGGGGGAGAATCCGCGCTGCTGCCCGCCCCCGCCGCGCCCGCGGTAGGGAGAGTTGTAGGGGATACCAAGGTCGGCCATCACCGCTACCCGTCCTTCCGTCAGCTTGCCCCTCAGTCCTCAGAAAAAGGGAGAAGCACGCACCCTGCGCCTCTTGCTCAACTTCCCACCTCGCCCCGCCCCCGCGGCCTCGTCCCCGGCCGCGAGGGGTGTTCGTCCCAGAACCACGCGGTGTGTTCCCCCTCGAGCCGCCGCGTGGTGTGCCCCTGCCTCGCGGGGTGTTCTGCCCTCTGTACATCTCCTGGGGCGCTTGTTTTCCTTCCTTTTTCTCAGTAGCTCAGAGATTTTCTAGTGCAAGTCGACCAGTCGACAGTCTATCCAGTCAACAGTCAAGCAGTTCTAGTTCTCCAGCTCGCAGACTCTAGTCAACAGCCTGAGTCTAATAGTCCAGCAGTCCAGTCCAGTCCACCTGGAGCAAGAGTCCCGCCGGGTGAGCGGAGGCATTTCCTCCCACTCATTACGCGTCAAGCTTCTTCTGCTTCCGCTCAGGGCCGGGCTCGGGACGCGCCGCTCTCAAAGTGCGTTCTGTTTACACTGACCCCGTCACCGCCGCCCGCTCCGCTCCGCCGCCCGTCGCCCGTCGCCTGCTGCCCGTTATTGTCCAACGCCAACGCCAACGTACAAAAGACGGGAACGAGCACGCTTTTGTTCCTACTCTACTTGCTTATTATCTGCACTCACTCCAACGAGGGTGAGCTTGGATTCACGAACCCCCACGCTCAAGACGCGTCAAGACCCTCACGCGTCAAAATCCAGTCATCCAGTCATCCACCATACTCACACGCCCTTAACACGCCCCCGACACGCTCTCAACACACTCACACTCATCTGCACGCCCTCAAAACACCACACCCACAACCACAACCCAACACCTTGACCGACCCACCATCCCACACCAACAAGCAACCAATGCCCCGCCAACCGCTCACCGAGCTCCCGCTCAACCTCTTCCTCCCAACCCTCTTCCCCACCCTCGCGCAAGGCGGGCCCAGCACCCCCCACCCAGGAGCGTACAAGCCCAAACCCCCTCCCACGCCCTCCCACCACCCGGCCCACATCCTCCCGCACGGGCTGAAGCGTCCGCGCGCATCCTCCCCCGGCAAGAGCAGTTCCGCAAAACGGCGGCATGTGGACGACCAAGGTGCGGGGATGGCCAAACGGCTGTTTGACGGTATCCCCCCGACCAAACCTGCCGAGGGATCCACGCCCATCCGGAAGGAGAGGAAGAAGCTCGCCCCGTCACCCTCGCCAGACCTCACTCCCCGCCTCCCCCTTCCCCTCCCGCCAACGTCCACGTACATGTACGGCTCCCATTCCGCGCCCACTACTGTCAAGCCCCGATCGACCGTTCCCACACTCCTATCGGTGCCCAGCTCGGCGGCCCACCGTTCGTCCCCCGAGGAGGAGGAGGATAAGGAGAACCATCCGCCCCGCCAACGCAGACTGCTGTTGAGCGCCGGTAAGGCGAGCACGCCGAAGCGGTTTACCTCCGATGCGAAAGGGAAAGGCAGAGATCTCGGCTTAATGGGGAGCAAGGCGCTGCTCGGGCTGGGAGTGGGAGTCGGGAAGCCAGCAACGCCGAGGGAGATCGGGCGGGAGATGTTACTCCGGGAAGTGGAGGAGCCCGAGGAGGTGGATGTGGACGAGGAGATGTTCTAGTGCTCTTGTTGATGTTGTGACGCTACTCTTGCGAGGTGAGAGGGAGATGGGAGGGGAGTGTATGATCGCATCGCATTGGATCGGACTTGTATTCTCGCTACCGTATGATCACATTTTTGTTCAACCACAGCCTGAGCTTGGCGATGCGCACCCGCCCCGCCCATGCGGCCCCATGCATTCGCCGTCCTCAAACAGCTCCGCGCATACCTGGGCATTAACCGTTGACCACAAGCCTAGCTTGATGTCGTGGTCACCGTCTGCTGTTTTCTTCATATCCAGCTGCAATGTTGGTGCAATGTGTGTTGACGGCAAGCGGTCGGCTGTAAATTCCGTGTGCGAACAAATGGCTCGGGGACATCCAAGGTAGGCTTCCCAGAGCTTCAAGACGTGCGACCAGCTGCCAATTCGAAGCTACAAAATCCAGCCTACACAACTCCTCTTCAGCCTCTCCCTACCTTGCTCCGGCCAGAACAACAAAGCATAAGTGTCATAAGAGCGCGTTCGGAACGAACCATGCGTGCAGTTCTGCACGGCCAGCGATCGCTGCTCCGTAATGCAATGCCATCCCAAGCACTGTCAAGTCGGCGAATGAATCAATCGCATCGCATACGCAGCACTCCTCAAGCTCTCGAGGACACCGTGACCTTCTCTTCGCGTCGGGAAACTCGTGGATAACTTGAGAGTGCTTCATAAGCGCGAAGAGATCCATCCGATTCCGACCCGAACTTGACCTCCATTCCGAAGCGTTGCTTCCTCACCTCCTTGAATCCATGTCCCGAACGAACTCGCTTCATGTGCCCGGGCAGAACTCTGCAGTTCGTGAGACTCACTCCACCTGGGCACAAGCAGAACATTCGGAGAATACGCACGAAGACCAACGTGAATCAGCCTTGTCCGAGCCCCACAGCTCGGAAATGAATACCATCCTGTCCTGATCGCCAGACACTATGCCATCCTGGAACATTGATATTGCACCTAGCGGCGCTTGCTCGGCACCCGCCGAACCTTATTATCCTACTTACGTCGTGGTGAACGACGACGCGAACAAGTACTCCATGACGACCGCACTTGCCCGAAGAGCAGCCCGCCGGGGAGCCGAATTTCGGCCCCTCCTCGCCCGATGAGCGGCACTGTAGTGCTTCCGGAAGCCTAGTCCCCGAGGACCCATTCCGCGGATCCGCACCCCTTTTTCCCAATATTCCCATGCCCAAAAAAAAGCGGGACGCCTGTGGAAGGTATGGAAGCGCAAGGCCCTGGGTTCTGATGCAGCTCAGAATTTTTTATTCCCGATAAGATTGAGACGGGAGTGAATGGGGAGATACGCATTTCCATTTCCCAGGGCTGTGGTGCAATTTGGTTGGGAATGTTTGTGTTCACCGCATTCCCCTCGTGCGTGGTGTGAATTCCTGGGATTGAAACGCACCGCCGGGCCTTTTCTATACGCTGCTCTAAAGCCAATCTTCTTACGACACCCTGGCACATGAGAGCGGCCCTGGCTCAGAAGTCTGCTCTGTGATCTTCGTGCGCAGCTGGGATCCCGGCAGCACTCTGATATCCAGCCGGACTCGCTCCCAGGGCGATTTGCGACCGGAAACTGAATGCCCTGAGCGTGCGAAGCGCTTCTGTTGTGCGGCGCCAGCGGACGCAGGCGCCCGACCCTTCCGGGGGTTCGTGGACCCTTCCTCTTCGAGCTGCCTGATTGGTCCATGGCGGGGTCGCTGGTCTTGCCGGGCGCATGCCAGTCTGGTGAGCGCATGTGGACCAGACTGGTCAGTTAAGCTTACGATGTGGACACTGGACTCGTGCTCACCTCCATGCCATCTTCTCTGCCCTTGGGGTCGCCGCCTTCTCTTGACCCTGGCGCTTCCTGCACTGTTCTCACCACCACTCCTGAAGGGATTGCTTCTCGATAACTGGGCTTGGTCGACCTCACATTGCGAAGGGCCAGACATGCAGGGCGACTATTGAATTCACACGCTCACATTGCGTCGCCCCTCCATGCCCTTCTCCACTTCTCCCGCACCATCCAACTCGCATTCAATCCTGCTTTCCACCTTCCACCCTTCCCACCTTAAGGGACGCTCCTTCGCCATTTTCTCCACATCTGCATAACAACCACAGCATATACAACGACGACCACGACCCCCCACACCCACCCCCAACAATCAACAATGTCCAAGTCCCTTCCCCTCCCGCTCTCCCCCGCAACCCCGGGCACCGCCCACCCCATGCTCTCGGCCACCCCTTCTCCCCCGCTCTCCCCCCGCTCCCCCCGCAACATACACTTCCAATTCACCCGGCCGCCCGCGGAGTCGCTCGAGCTCAAGCCTCTCCCGCCACGGACACCGTTCCTGGAAGATGGAGAGAGCCCGTATCCCCAGCTGCCTCTGCAGAGGACGGTGAGCAGCGTGGTGAGCGTGAATAAGGAGCTGGAGAGGCAGCTTGTGCGAAAGGTAACCGCAGCTCTCAGTCCGGAATGAAACGGATGGCTGACGTTGTGACAGTTCGACAGGCTCATCTTACCGATGCTTATGTTGGTGTACCTCCTGGGATATCTGGATCGGTCGAACCTCGTACGTCTTTGAAGATTGAGCGAAGGCTGAGGTGCTGACAGCGTCCAGGGAAACGCACGTATCATGGGCCTTCCGCAAGATATCCTGAACGGCGACCCAACAGGCGTGCAATACGCGCTCATCAACAGTGCATTCTACTTGTGAGTCCCCCGTCGGTCTCAAGTACCCCCAGCTGACGTAGCCGCAGTGCATACATCACCTTGCAATTCCCCGCCACAGTGATAGGCAAGAAATTCTCCCAGAATTTCTGGCTCGGCGTTGCCGCAACCGGCTGGGGGTTCTGCTGTGCGATGCAGGCGCTGAGCTACAATTTTGCCAACATGTTCGTGGCCCGCTTCCTAGTGGGCTTGTTCGAGAGCATGTTCAGTCCGAATATTTCCTTGTGAGTTGCTCTGCCCATTTATGCGGAGAGGGGACAAGCTGATGCGCCCCCCAGATACTTCACCTACTTCTTCACACGGCAAGAGATCGGAGCGCGGCTAGGCACCTGGTTCTCCTGCGCCTCCCTCGCAGGTGCCTTCGGTGGCCTGATCGCCTACGGCGTGCAGCACGTCAACTCGCGAGTGGACAACTGGCGGCTGCTATTTATCATCGAGGGCTTTCCCGCCGTTATCGTCGGCCTCCTGTGCATCAAGATCCTGCCAGACCGGCCGGACACCGCGACTTGGCTGAACGAGGACGAGCGGCAGCTCGCCGTCATGCGTATGAGCCGCGGTGGGCTGAAGGAGAAGCCTAGGACGATCAACATGCGCCATGTGTGGGCGGCGATCTGGGACTGGAAAATCTATGTGTATGGAGCGTCCTACTTTGGAGCGAATGTTGCCGCAAGCGCGTTGGCTGCCTTCCTGCCGACAATCATCTCAGTGAGCCTTGCCTATCCCACAATGATATTGGCGTTTGACGGACTTTGCAGGATCTCGGCTATGAGGGCGCTCAAGCGCAGTTATTCAGTACGTCACTTTCAGCGAGGTCTGCTCTCACAACGCTCACCTTTCTCAGGTGTCCCACCATACGTCGTTGCCGCAGCAGTGCTTATCATAACAATGCCTTTCTCGGACCGCCTTCAATCGCGCGGTATCCCGATGACCGTGGCAGGCCTGCTGGGTGGGACCGGCTTTTTGTAAGAACGCCACGTCTCCACTCAGGCACGGTTGCTGACCGTATCTTCAGGCTGCTTGTCGTCCAGGAGAACCTCCACGTAAAGTACCTTGCGACGTTCATGATCTCCGTAAGCCCCTCTCTGTGTCCTTCTCTTCACGGAGGCCAAACGACCTCCGCAGACATCAGTATACACAAGCATCGGCCTTGCTATCAGCTGGTTTCCGTACAACATGGGGTCAGTTTCTCTAGCCTCGAACAACCGCATTTGACTCACCGACGGCTCTTAGGTCAGAGAGCAAGCGCGCTGCCGGGATCCCGCTCTTCCAGGCTATTGGTCAGTGTGGAAGCGTCTTGGGGAGCAATTTGTATCGTGAGTCCTTCCGCCTAGCTTCTTCCTCTTGTTTAACATGATACGCGCCTTCAGCAAACGCCGATGCTCCGCGGTATTTGTAAGTGTCCCTCTACAGGTGAGAGCAAGCAAACTGACAATGCCGCAGCCGTGGCTTTGGAGTCTCATGCGGGATGTTGTACATGACAGGGTTCGGAGCGCTTCTGATGACCGTACGTGTGCACTTGATACGAGGCAATATCTTCTAAACTCGGGTAGGCATACTACCGCTACGAGAATGCACGACGAGATCGACTGTACGGCTATGCCGATCGGAACGCTGCTGTTGATACCACTGAATTGGCTGACGAAGTGCGCCTGTCCCTCGAGACGCTGCTTCTTCAACACTGACTTTCTCTCAGGCCCATGACTTTCGCTACACAGTATGACCACAACACTCATTACGGGATCTGTTCGTTTCTTCTTGGGTTTACCACATATGGGTCACCAATCTGTTTGCAGCGCCTTTAGACTCATACCCGTGTAGCATTATTGTAGGGTCAGATTAATGTATTTCATTTGCAATTCCATCGCTAAACCCAGCAGATGGGAAGAACTACTTTTCCGTTTTGGTTCATGGTGCTGTGCCGAACATGCGTCTGATTTTGTTACTCGTGACCGCTGAGCCCACTCCGACGGCAAGGATGAGTCCGAGGTCGATTACGATGAGCGTGATGCCCGAGAGCATGAACCGCGGTGCAAACACCTTCCACACCATCAGGTGCCGCCTGAGCCACGCAGCGCATGCGGCACAGCTGAGCGTGACGAGCGAGTGGTAGAGCAGGAACCCGACCGAGGCCTTGAGTGTGTCGCTGAGGACGTACACGCGCCCTTCCTGGGTCTTGAGCACTGGCGAGACCTGCCACATGGCCAGCAGGGGCACGCAGAGCGCGGAGAGGAAGAGCGCGCCGACGCTGTTGAGCACGACGAGGATGGCCGAGTAGGGATAGGTGAGCACTTTGAACCCAATGAAGGCCGTCTTCCACTGGATGGAGGGGATGACGGCTTGGTGGCCTGTGGCGAAGAAGAGGAGGTGGCCGAGCAAGGCTAGGAGGACGATCTCGACCATTTTTGGCGCTGGGTAGGCGCGCTGTGGGCCGGTTGGAGCGGGCGCCGTCGGGTCCAGCGCGGCGATGGCGGACATGTCCAGCATCTCCACGTCGCGCACGGAATCCGTGGTTTCCAGGTGGGAAAGCAGCGCCACCGCAAAGAGGACCATGACTACCTGACCCGTGAGCTGGGTTGCCGCGAAGAGCACGGCGTAGAAGACGAGGACGAAGAGGAGGTAGAGCGAGCCGTACGAGTTGGTGTACCCGAGGACGATGAGCTGCCTCTTCCTCTCCCTTGGAGGCTTGTCCAGCTCTCCCTCGGGCTCGCTCATCCGCATTTCGACGCAGGGCGGTGCGAGTGCCCAGGTGCTATACCCGCCTACGAGGGTGCAGGAGAGGACGACGCGGGCGAGGACCATACGGATGTCCTTCAGACCCGGGATACGCGCTGGGTTCAGCCCGCGCCAGCTTTCCAGCTGCTCGATGAGCCAGTAAGCGCTTCCTGCGAGAAGAGAGGCACGCAGGCCGTATTCCAGGAAGAGCGGTGCGAGCCCTCGGTCTGATTTGGAGATTTGGAGGACGCGCCTGATTATGCGCGGGAGGAACCAGGCGGAGGGGAGGGCGAGGAGGAGGACTAGCTGTGGGGAAACTGGCAGGGTGGAGGAAGCGTAGAACGTCACGTGACAGTTTGGATGCTGCTCTTCCCTGCAGACTGTGGAGATGCTCATTAGCCTGATGCAGGCTGCGAGGAGGAGGGGAAAGCCGAGCAGGCGGTATTGCAGGTGGGTTGTTGGGGCCGAGGGGGCGCGCAGGAGGGTAGGGAGGAGGAGAGTGAGCAGGAGGAAAGGCACGACGTGGTCTTCCCACAGGATGAACGAGTTGGACGTGAAGGACGCTGCGTGCAGGGCGACGACGGTAGCGGCGAGGAGAGAGTCAAAGTCCCATTTCCGAGTCGGCGCGGGGAGGTTGTTGGGCAGGACGGTTGTGAGAAGGAGCAGTAAGGCAGAACCGGCAGAGGCGCCGAACAAGACCAGTTCCTGCAGGCCGATCTTCCCCGCTTCCGGCCCGAGCGCACGTCCCGCTCCCCACGCCAGCGCACCGCCCAGCACGGCACCGCCCAGCGCTGCACCCAGAGCCTGGCGCACCACCTCCTCCCACACTGCGCGACCGCGCGCCAGGCTGCTATACAACCCCCCCAGCGCGAGGCAGGAGAGGAGGAGCACGGCCAGCCCGAGGGAGATGAGGACAACGTCAAACTGCGCCCAGAGCGCACGGCACGTCTCGAGCGCCTGGCGGACAAAGGCGAAGCTCATGTTGATGCTTATCCTTGCTTGCTCCCCTCCGTCCGTGCTTCCTGAGCTAGGGACCGGCCGGCCAACGCTCTTGGCCGTGACGTACGCTCGCTCCAGCCCGTCCCACGCATCGTCCAGCTCTTTCCCACTCCCGCTCTCCCTGTAAGCGCAGAGGAATGCCCACACCTGCTGTGCATTCAGCCTGAGCGCGCTTTCGAGTGCCCCGGGGCGCCAGAAGAGCTCGGGGATGATGCTGCCTAGGTTGTTGAATGGGATTGGGAGGCCGAGGAGGAGGGAGAGGGAGGGGACGAGGTCGATTTGCTGGATCGAGCGGGCGCGGGAGGGGGAGCCGGGGTAGGTGGTGTGCGGGGTCAGCGCGGCTGGGAGAGGGGAGGGGAGCGTGCGGAGTGCGGGGCCAAGGGAGTAGAGAAAGGTGGTGGTGGATACTTCGAGCACTGAGTCCCCCCCGTGGTCGCCTTTCGGGTCCATGCCGTGATCTCCGAGGAGGACGAGAAGGGTGTCCTCCTGCAGGAGTGCGACGACCTGCCGGAGCACGCTGTCCATCTGCAAGAGCTTTGCGCGCATTGCGGGGTGGTCTGGGCCTAGTCTGTGGCCGACGTGGTCCACCCCCAGGTAGTGGGCGATGAGGAACTGGAATGGCTGGGATTCTGCTGGGGTGCCGGGGGGGAGCTGGGAGGAGAGCAGCGGGAGGAGGGTGGATGTTACGCCCGCGTCGACCGTGTGCAGGTCCTCGACGTTGAAGCTGTCATACGGGCTTGTGAGGTTGGGCGTGAAGGAGTCAGGGTAGATGGACAGCCACGTGTCGTCCCCCATGAACGCTCTTCTGCCAAAGCGCGGGGAGGAGGCGAGCTGGAGGATGAGGTTGTCCTCTTTTATGCTCGTGCTGTGAAAGTTGCTGCCGATGTCTATGAATGTTGGCAGGGAGCCGGTCGTGAGCCCCTTGAGTCGCTGGAGGGTCGCGGTGGGCGGGTCGGAGTAGGAGTGGAAGAGGAATGCGCGGCTTGGGTCGTGCGCTGCGAGCTCGGAGGGGAGGGTGAGCACGTTATGGTGGTATGGGGAGGGTGGGGCGGGCGGGGAGGGCGCGAGGAAGTCCCAGCGCAGGGCATCGATGATGATCACTATTGCGCGGGAGTGGGTTGGAGGCAGAGTGGTGTTAGGGGTGGAGGGGGCGATGTTTGGCAGGGCGAGGCGGGAGAGGAGGAAGCCGCGGGTGAAGAGGAGGAGGCCGGAGAGGTGCAGCAGGGTGAGGTAGACAAGGAGAAGGAGGGCGAGCACGTGCCCCGAGAGGAGGGGCAGCCGGGCCATGGGGTATCACTCGAGAGGGGGAGAGCAGAGAACGACGCGTTGGCAAGCAGAGAGCTATGAGGAGAGCATCGGCAGCGAGCAGTTACTGGAAGGCACGTTCAGACAATTCACAGAGTCACTCTCATCGCAGAGAAAGAAGCAAGGGTCCGCGCACGTTGCCGGCAGTGCTTCGGCCGGTGACGACGCGCAAAGGGGTGGCGTATGGAGGGTCTTTGTGGACAGCCTCGAGAACACGTTTAGGGGTCCTCCACGCGGCGCGTCGTCGGTGATAAGATAGGGATTTTCGTCCCTTTA
>KV417287.1:174422-471712 GCA_001630345.1 Calocera viscosa TUFC12733 | reverse complement strand
GGTTGGCCTTCCCGGACGGCTCAACTCAACAACTCTCCAAAGAGTCAGAGCGCTCAAGCCAAGAGGGCATGTTGACTTCTACGAAGTCAATCACGCGTTTTGTTAGACAATAGCGACAGAAAACAATAGTTTTATTGAGGAAATGAATATTACATGCTTAAGCCAGAGTACTCGCGGGGATGTGGTGGGGAAAGTGATTACCACGAGCCAGCTCGAGTATAATATGCTCGTTATGCGCCTTGATAACCTCGTCCAGGAAGAATTCAAACCGCACAGCGGTCATCTCGTGTGTCTGCGCGGCAAACTTGCGTAACCAGGCGTTGGCCTGTTCGCAGGCCGACGAGTTGAACAACCACTTGTTCGGTCTCGTCTCGTCATACAAGTCGGGATAGACAGCCGGATTGCAGTACATGCTGCAGTACTGGTCTCCGCTCAGCTTGTGCTTCGTATCCCAGTGGAAGGCGTCGACCACGAGTGTCGTGTGTTCGAAGTGCTGGCGAACTTCTTTGGCCCGGTTCTCGAGGTGCCGCCGAAGATTGCAATTGTTGTCGAAAAAGAGGACGTCAGGCATCGAGGGCCGCGTAGGAAAGATAGACATAATGAAATCCTGTTGCTTTCAGTTAGTCTAATTGCTGATCTGAGTGAGAAGACTTACGATCACAGAACCCAGTGCCTCAGCACCGTAGAATGTGCCGCGCCCAACGATGACGCCGCACGGACGCACGACGAGTTGCTCGTTGTGCGTCCGGTTCCTACCAAAGCGTGCGCGAAGCACCTTCTTTTTCCTCTCCTTCCTCGGCAGCGGGTCGAGCTTCACCAAGTCGTCCTGTTGCCCTTCCTCGTCCTCCAGCTCAATCTCGACTAACCCCTCCTCCGACTCCTCCAACTGCTGCAGCTTCTCGGCTTGCACGTCCCCTTCCTCCTCTCCTCCTTTCGTGCCCTGCCCCAAGCCTCCGGCACCTCTCCCTCCAGCACCAGTATCGCCAACCCCCTCCGCATCCTCTCCCTCTCCCCCTCGCTCGTATGCCTGCCGACGTCGATGTGTCAGCATGCTGAACGACTTCCCCGGGGCCTTGTACTTGTCCTCCAGTGCTTGATGCTCGAGGATGCTGCAGGTGAGCTTCCCTTCTTTCTTGGGCACTTGACAACCCTCGACAGCGCAGAGAGGCTCATGCCCTGCATGCGCCGCGCAGAAGCGAGCGCGATTAGTCGTGAGCGGGAGGGGGCAGTTGTGGACCGCGCAGCAGGGTCTGCCAATGGCGATCCCATCTGTCACGGCACATTGGATCATTTCTAGGTTGCTAGTTAGTACTGCTGTTCAATCATGATGATTGCACTTACTTTGGACGTCCCCGCGTTGCACAACCTTGAGGCACAGATCGCACGCGTGCCTCCAATGAGGTTGCCCGTTCCTTGCGATGAAGGTGTTGCGCTCTTGCATAGCGCGGAAGAGTCGCTCCGCTTGACTGCGGGCGATCTCTGGAAGTCGAAGTGATGTTTGCTGCTCGCTGTGGTGCAACAAGAGCGCGAAGAGGTCGAACAGATCCGAGACCCACTCTCCGCGGAGCGGAGGTGCGTCATACGAGCCCACCGAACGGGTACTCGTTTGTCGCAGTGCCTGGTCGTATGTCCTAGCGTTGGCAGTAGCAGAAGCACTGTGAAAGTGTGAGTGTGAGTACGAGAAGGGGAAGGGCAGAGGCAGAGGGCAGAGGTGCTGGAGGGAGAGGTGCTGGAGGGAGAGGTGCTGGAGGGAGAGGTGCTGGAGGGAGAGGTGCTGGAGGGAGAGGTGCTGGAGGGAGAGGTGCGGGAGGGAGAGGTGCGAGAGGGAGAGGTGCTGATGAGATACGTACTGTGCGTGCACGGTTTGTGCTCGGAAGAGCTCGCACAGCTGTCGCTCGAACAGCATGTGTTTCTCCGCATGTACCACGGCCGGCACACCACCAAAGTAAACCCTCTCTTCTAAGCCATCCTCGCCCTCCTCGCGGTAATAGTTCAGGCAGTAAGTCGCCCTGCAGGATCGACAGCGCAGGGAGACGACGATGACGGGGAACGCGCCACGCCCGAGCGTATACAGGCCGGCGCAATACCTTCGGGCGTCATGCAGCGGTTGCCTTCGGTTGTTGTTCAGGAACTCGGGGCAGCCATTACGCGTGCACACTCGAGTCGGTGGGTAGAGTTCCTCGATTCCTGTGCAAGCGTTAGCGAGAGGTGCTGGAGGGGGAGGTGCGGAGGGAGAGGTGCGGAGGGAGAGGTGCTGGAGGGAGAGGTGATGGAGGGAGAGGTGCTGGAGGGAGAGGTGCTGGAGGGAGAGGTGCTGGAGGTAGAGGTGGGGAGGGGAGAGGCGAGGGGAGAGGCAAGGACTTACCAAGGCTGAAGCTTTGCGCAAGACGCGCGAAAGGAGCAAAATCGTCGACGAGCGGGACAGCAACTGCAGACGGGTTGAACCCAGGGAGCCAAACCACTTCTCGTAGAGCATTCCAAAGCCCAGTGACTTGGGTGGGCGACGCATCGATTGCGTTCGCGAGGAAGATGATCACTGTATTTGGTAGTGTCTTGGGCGGTGTGTCGAGCTCATCGATGCGAGTGATCTGTTGCCAAGCAATCCGAGACTGCAGGCGCCGAGAGAAAGCCAAAAAAGCTACGACTTGTTGAACAGATATGTTGCCGAGGAACTGGCGAAGTCGCCAGAGTACCAGGACGAGAGTGAGCAGATTCATTGTCGACAGTAAAGCCCCGCGTCACTAAAGCAACAGGGGCAGACAATAGTACCGCCCAGGAAGAGGCCAAGACAAGAGCCAGATGAGTAGAAAAGCCTAATAGAATGTTGTCGACAGTTTGGATGAAGAAAAGCCAGGAAGAGAACAATACGGCTCGATGTGCCGATTACTCAGGCACGCCATAGAAGTTGGACCCTTGGACACGGACGACGCGGACACGGGAGCAGACTTAGTCAGACAGGACCCTATGTCCGCAGAGTGCAGAGTGCAGAGTCCGTGTCACGGAACCTGGAACTCCTGATTTTGGGGGCAGCGCACCACACGATGGGGCGGTGCCGTTAAGGGTCCGCTCTGACGGGGGCAACCATCAGCCGGGGGTTCGGCGCCAAGCGGATTTCTTACGCTTCCGCAACACGAGGCCTAGGGCTGGCCACATACCCGACCAAGGGGGAGCCGATTCATTCTCAACTTTGTACATCTACAATCCGCCGTACCAGACAGGCGGCGTTAACGAGCGAACGAAGTACACGAATCGAACCCTGTACCAGAGAGATGGTAAGATGTAAGCGAGCAATAATGTGCGAATACTTGAATTTCGAGAGAAATAAGGATGCCAGTGAGTGAGCTGCAGTTGGAATGCGATGAATGCGATGAAAAGATAAAGTGTGAAGATGCATGGATATAAGTACATTGAATGAGAGGATGGATGGAATCAATGGAGCAGAATATGATGCCCCGGACCTGAATGACGACACTAAACCCAAAGTAAAAAATAGGCGCGGGCTGGTTCTTTGTTCAGAAAGCGATAGCCATAGGCTGGTGCGTCCTCGGCTGCGAGTGCACAGAAATCCCCGTGCGGCAGGTGTCGATGCTGGGACGGCCGCGCGAGTTGATGAGCGTATCGTGTCCAGGACTGCTCGACGACCCATAAGGGCTGGACGAGCGCGAGCTCAGACTGTCGGTCGACCGCTTGGGCTCGTATCGCGGCAGGGGGTCGGCCATGCGCGTCTCACCGTTCTCGTCGAAGATCTGCCCGTATGCGGGGACGGGAGGAAGCGAGCTCGTAGGGCTGCCGTCCTTGGGCAACCTGGGCTTGCCGCAGTCCATGCTGGGAACACTGAAGCTGGGCGACACAGGCGCGGTACTCTTGTGCGTTGCAACGGCAGTGAAGCGCAGAGGGACAACACCTGCCATGTTTTCAGTCCGCACTTGGCCGCTTTCGTCGACATACTGGCAGTCGATGGACATGTAGATGCAGTGGTGCAGTCTGCAGTAGGGCGACTCCATATCAGGCCAGATGGTGACCGTCTCCTTGCCCTTCTCCTCCTGGACGATGGGGATGTCCAGGCGGGTTTTGCAGTGGCCCTTGGAAAGTGGGTGCTCGAAGGTGTGCTCGACGTCATGCTTGGACAGCTCGTTGTGCCGTTCCCAGCGGGACTCACTGACGGACTGCGCGAGCAGACCGCATGCGCCGAGGGAGGTGAAGATGTTCTGCGCCATGAGCGGCTGCTGAGGAGGTTGCTGGTCTGCCGCGGGCAGGGGATGGTTGACGGCATACTCATCAGAGATGGGCGTCCTGCGAATCGTGAGCACCTGCTAGACTGAAATAATGAAAGAGGACATACTGGTACGCCTCAACTTGTTGGATGTTAAGGGACAGCTTGGTGACCTCAAACTTCCTCTGCTCTAGGATGTTCTTGTCCATGTTCGACTTGATCGCACAATAGACCGGAACCGTGGTCTCCTGGACTCCAACATAGCTCGGCACGCCAATGTGGAGCACAAGGCTGTTGAACAGTTCCACCTGAACTGGGTCGGAGAGCGCCTCTGGGTTGGTGCGCAGCTTGGGCTCGAGGATGTAGTAAGTGTACGGGAAGAGCGTGCGATTCGTCTCTGGCAGATGGGCTTCCGGCTGCGGGGTGCGGAACCGCCCAACAGCGATGCTGACTGGATTCGCCTCGATGCTCTTCAGCGACGGCTTAGGGGGACGACCAAGGCACCAAAGGCTCTTGGCGCGCCTGAGCTTGCTCGATTCATCGGCCATCGGGTAGATGTTACCCAGCTCAGACGTGCTCGGCTTGTAGGGCGTGAGCAGCTCGCATGGTGCGTAGTGCGGCAGGATCTTCGCCTTGCAGAACAGGGAATACGATGTCACACCATCTCGGCCCATCCAAGTGGGCGGGAGCCATGAGGGGACGGCCAGCTCGAACGGGATACCGATGGTGTGCACGACGGGGGAGAGGACAACAGGCAGGGAGCCGGGCACAATGAGCGCCTTCTTCAGCCGGCAGATGGATGTTGATGCGAGTCCACCGTTGCGGTCCAGCACGTCTTGCTGCATGACTGTTAGTGGAAACGATAAGGAACAACAGAATACACTCACGTGTCCTTCGAAATAGATGTCGAGCGAGAGTATGGTGTAGTAAAGTGGTTGCAACATTGGCATCAGGGAGCGCACAAAGGACTTCTCGTGCTTCACGATGACGTTGCCAGAGAGCGAGTAAGAGGTGAACGTATTGACGTCACCGACCATCGCGACGCAGTCGGCGGTGGGGACAATCTCGATGTTGACGGACATGGCAGGCTATTGTCTCGGGTTTCTATAGTGGCAGGTGGAAATGCGAATAGAATATAGGTTGGATAGGTTGGATGCGATGCAGCTGGGTATGAGAATGCGATGTGATTGAGCAAGAAGGGAGACCGGAGAGAGCAGACAAAGCCAGATGGCCTGAAGAGCGTTACCTGTTACCTCGAGGCATGGCTTTATGGTCCGGAGCAGTAGACCGGGACAGACTGACAAAGACAATAATCAGGGACATTGTATTGTACGTTCGCTGGCTGAGTGAGGCAACGGGGCAGCCCGTATCAAGCAGGAGGGAGGGCTTTATTGTTCGGACAATAAAGATAGAGGAGCCTCCGCGAAAGAAGCACGGGGACTGATAATGCGCGCGACTGAGCGACTTTTGTTCTCTTGCACCGTGAGAAGCCGGAATGAACGTGAAGACTGGGCCAGATGGCGGGGACCTGACTGTACCGTCCAATCACATCGCTTACTTCTCCCGCTACTCCGGGTCAAACAAAAGCAAACGGCCCGATCGCAGGGTTCATCTCTCCCATACCATACATTACACACACCTTCCATTTGAAACGAGCGGGGAACAGTACAGGGCGTACGGACATACAAACGGGGATTTTGAACGTGATTTGGAAATGAACGAACCTGATTTCGGCATAATTACACTCCTCTTCCTCCTTGTTCGGCACATGGGACAACGGCTTCATCAATTACATGGCAGGCGCACCCCATCAGAGACTTCGCCAGGCTTGGCTCGCCTCGACGGACTCTGTTGGCGCGGGCGTTTCCACCCGGGACGCCTCACCGCCCTCGCGCACCTTCTCCCACTCGGACTCGCTCCCGCTGTGCTCGTGCTCCTCGATGGAAAGATCCGATTCGGGCTCCGATAACGCCTCGTCATGAACAGGAACACCCGCTGCGGCAGCTACCTCCTGAGCGACAGGCGCGGCAGGAACGGCAGGCACAGGGGCGGGAGGCGGAACTGGCACGGGTGCTGGCTCTATCGCCAGCGGCTTCTTTTCCTCCTTCTCCGGAGCGCGGGTTGCCTTTCGTCTGAACGAGGGGCAGACGAATGCGGGGCGTACACGAGGAATGAAGCTCAGTCGTGCACGGAGGGTTGCGACGTAGGATGGGATGGCGAACAGCACATCGAGAACGGGAGCAGGCAGCCGTGCGAAGGCGGCATATATGTTTGCTACAGGGGATGAGTGACAATGGAGTTCGAAGCGTGCAGAGAACTCACCTCCAGCACCGACATTCACGTTTCCTGCCTTGATCCAGTACAAAGCCGTACCTATCGGTGTGTCGGATAATCTCAGAATCTTCTCGATCACCCTGGTAACCCGGTTCGGATTCGACCACGTCCGCCTTCCAGCAGAAGCCATCGCAGCTTCGAACGCGGACCCGTACGCCTCCTTAGCCTCGGGCGGCAGGGACGCTTCGAATCCCTCGGTGGGAAGGGCGATCGTACCAACGTTCAGCGTGATAATCTTGGTCGCGTCATGTGCCTGCGCCAGCTCACGTCTCAGCGAGGACAACATCGACATTGTTGCTTGTGTGGATGCAGAGCTCGCTGCGCTGAACGGTGTGCCTGGCAGAGACGACAACGCGGGCACGAGAGCGATGATCCTTGGCGTGCGGCCGAGTGGCGACCTATGCATGATCGGCAGCAGCGACTGCAGGAGCATGACCGGCGTGAAGTGGGACGCGACCATGTAAGGCAGGTACTGATCCTTCATCGGCAGGTGCGCGATCGGCATCGGCGCGGGCGTCGGCAGCGACATGAGCGAGATGACTCCTGTGACGTACGGCAGGTGCTGGGCTGAGACGTAGGGATCTCCCGAGGCGGTCGTCGGGAAGGTCTGGGATAGCGCGACCTGCAGCTTGCTGCTGAAGGCAGACGCAG
The DNA here is from genome assembly GCA_001630345.1 of Calocera viscosa TUFC12733. NCBI lineage: Eukaryota > Fungi > Basidiomycota > Dacrymycetes > Dacrymycetales > Dacrymycetaceae > Calocera > Calocera viscosa. Next base: position 464,514 of record KV417287.1, on the reverse strand, counting down.
TGTCTTCCGACTGGGAGGTGAGCAGAACAGGTGCGGCCGGCTCCAGGGGAAGGGCGCGCAGGTATCCGGAAGCGGACGACTTGGCCAGCTTGGACGCGTAGGACGGCGAGCTCGCGGTCGCGATGACGATGTAGCCCTGCTTCTCGAGCGATGCGCAGATCGGTTGACCAAGCGGGTGGTCGGCGCCGAGCACGACTACAACGATGTGAGTGGTATTCACAGGCCGCATGATAATGCATGCTCACCGATTGCCTCGCGCCTGTGACCATCGGTCATCAACGGCGTCCTCGCCAGCTTCCTGCTCTTCCTCTTCTTCAGGACATGCAGCCTCCACCTCTTATACCCATACATGCTCGCGAGCCCCAGACCGGCACTGACGACGACGCCAACCGTGAGCTTGCGCATCGCGCCTCCTCCCACGAGGTCGCCGAGCCAATCCGACCATCCTTTTGGCGGTGGAGGCGGTGGAGGCGGCGGGGGTGGAGTAGGGGCCTGGATGGTGAGTGTGGGGAAGGCGGGGAGGGACGGCGGGCCGAAGCGCTGCAGCTCGTCGAAGATGCGTTGAGGGAGCGAGGGGAGTGTTTCGAGGGCCGGGAGGAGGGAGGCAATGTAGTTCTCCACTTCTGCAATGTACTCCTCGAGCTCCTCGATGGCTGGATTCGCGGCGACGTTGTCAGCAGTTGTATACAGTGCAGAATAGAAGGACATACTAGGCATATTGGACTAACTTTGCTTGTAAACAGTAACCGGATGCGGTATGTGCACTTTCCTGCTTAAGTAGGGACAGCGAATGGGAGGCCGAGAGGCCGCGTTCACTGTCGTCGCCGGCAGGAGAGGCGTACGCAATGTCGCGGCCTGACCGGCCTGGCACGGGTCGCGCCCTCGAACCGAATTACTTCCGCAAATCACTGCGCGCTTCCCGCCCTTGCTCCTTCTGGCTTACGTCTCCATTTGCCGCACTACGTAAACACACGTACGGTCCTGCCAGCAGTACGAATGCGTGCGGCAACCACCGCCGCGCATAGAACAGCTTCTATTGACCCGCTCCTCGGGTAGTCTCCAGCCGCTTGATGACTACAAGCCCCTTCCCGTCCGCAGTTACTCCCCCGATCGCAAGACACTGGTCATTGCAAGCCAAAGCATTCACCTTTGCCACTCCCCCAACCGTCTCTGACCATGCGAGCTCCCAGATCGGGGCGATCCGGAAGTGCAGAAGGCTGCCCAGCAAGGTGCATGCCAGCAAGCTCTTCTCGTCAGTATGATACCTAGTTTCAAACACATCATGGGCGCCTAAATAGGAAAATACTCGGAGAAGACTCACAGGCCAACTATGGGTCCCTCTGCAGCCTGGTGCCTGACCCCGTGGCCCGCTAACGCTGCCAATCTCCGTTTCTTGTCTTTCTTCCTCTCGCCGGGTTTCGTGGCTGGGGCGATGTAGACTTCGCCGTTGGCGAGGCCACAGGCAAGGTCCCCATTTGGGGCAATGTGCAAGGACTGTATGAACGGCGGTGACAGAGACATGGTCGCTTGTGTTGGTGTGACCTCTTTTGACGCCTTTAACAAGAAGTGGGACATTGGAAAAGGCGAACTCACGCTCGAGACTGAGCTGACTGGTTAGGGTGCCGCGAGAGAAATCATGTTGGATTATTCGGTAGTCATACCCGGCAGATATTACTGAACCAGCGTTAGAATAGGTATTGATGACCAATGATGAACGCTCACGGCCATGATTGGGTGGCAGAAACGCGATGCAATCGCATACCTGTATCTCACATTCAGCATTGTTGGTCTATTCGGCGCACTTGCGACACGGCTCACGCTGTTGTGCGATATTCTCATCACGCGCTTTGGGCGCTCAAGCGTTAAGGAGATGACGCAAACAACACCGTCTTCGGTAGAGTATGCCAGATGTGAACCTTTCTGATCGATCGTAATCTATGCCCGTTAATACTTCCCATCACAACGGTACAGGAAGGCCCACCTTGCTGATCACATCCTCTTCATCCTTCAGTGGCTCGATCGTCTCTGCGGCGTTCGCAACAGGCGTTTCGGACGTCTCCCCGATCTCATATCTGGAGATCTGGCTCCCAGCAGCAGACCAGAGCTCTCGTTTCTCATCCTCGGTGCCTTTCCTAGGAGCCCAAGCCAGACTGCCGATCTCTTCCTTCGTTCCAGATATCACGTTGCGCAGAGTAGCCGTTCCGTCGCCCAGCGCGTAGATCCTGATCTGACCATCCTCTGCACCTCCAATCAGAACAATTCACTTCCGGCTCCAGTGTATCGCACCAGTTCCAGCAGCCAGCAGTTCTCCAAGAAAATCCAGGCATGTCACTGGACTCGGCACCTGCAGCTCACATGCCGTCGGAAAAGTCGTGGTCGTTGCCGTCATTTTCAGGCTCAGGGTCCAGCGCGCACTTGTCGGCGAAAAAGTCTCTCTCCTCGTCGTCCTTCATGGACCCACACGCGTCGCAGAACGTCAGGAATGCCGTGCTAATATCCAGTGAGCCTACTCATTGCAGCAAGGTGACGAGGTGCTAACGAAAGATACAGCGTTGCTCGGAGCAGCGTACGGCGCTGGATATGGACTCGTCAAGCGGTCCTCCTCCCTCCTCTTCGGGTTCACGACAGGGACGAGCGCGTGCCTCGCCACATCCATATTCTTCGGTGCGCCTCTCCCCCCATCCATCTCTCCTCCGCTTAACCTGTTCACAGGCGTACGAGAATGGGCCGTCTCCCCGCTCCTCGTATCCACCATAAACCAGGGTCAGTACGCCCAGCGAAGAATCCAGTACCAAGGGGATCACGTCGACGGCCCGGACCCCAAGGAAGGGTGGACAGAGATGCGGTTATACAAAGTTCCTGATTCGGCACTTGCGGGCGCTCTCACAGGAGGAGCGCTGAATCCTATCCGCCGTGAGCTCTTCGATTCTCTCTCACAGCCGGGAACTGAGTGTATGCAGGCGGCAGGGCAGGCATCATCCCCGGCGCAGTGACGGTCGCGCTCACCGCCGCGGCCCTGCAGTACGCCTCGAACGAAGCTTACATCACGCGGATCAAGTTCGTCGCTCGGGAACTCAAGTCCGAGCAGGCCGCCTCCAACCCCGCCGAGCCGCCGCGCGGGTTCTCCCAGATGGTGCTGGACAGCCTGTCATACGTCATGCCCGTGAAGCGACTGAACGACGAGGAGTACGTAAAGGTGACCGAGAAGCGCAAGAAGGAGATCGACGCGCGGCTGGCGAATATCACCAAGGAGCTGATGGACCTCGAGGCTGCTGACGAGCGGCAGGAGACGAGCGCGCGATAATAATGCCTGCCTGCCGAAGCGCAGTTGTCTATTTTGTGCATCATATGTAACCCTAATCATCATCCCGCATTCTAGATCTACATCTCGATGTGCCAGTCAAGCTTATCCGCCCACTCCCCAGGGAGGATCTCAAAGATCTGCTCTACGTCCTTGTCCCCGCGTCCAGAGAGGCACAGCACAACATCCTGCTCCTTCGGCAAAGTCTTTGCGATCTGCACCGCGCCCCAGACAGCGTGCGCCGACTCGAGCGCAGGGATGATTCCCTCGAGCTGGGTGCACATGCGGAACCCGCGCAGCGCCTCCTCGTCATTGGCGACGATGTACTGCGCGCGGCCCGAGTCCTTTAGCCAGGCATGCTCCGGCCCCACGCCGGGGTAGTCGAGCCCCGCCGAGATCGAGTGGGTCTCGATGATCTGGCCCGTGGGCGACTGCAGGAGGTACGTCCGCACGCCGTGTAGCACGCCAGGCGTGCCGAGCGCGAGCGTCGCACTGTGCCTCTCCGTATCCACGCCATCACCCCCAGCCTCGACACCGACGATCCGCACACCGGGCTCCTTTATAAAGTCGTAGAACGTGCCGATGGCGTTGCTGCCCCCTCCAACGCAAGCCACAACGACATCTGGGAGCTTCCCCTTGATCTCAGCCATCTGGAGCTTGATCTCCCGCCCGATGATGCGCTGGAAATCGCGCACGATGGTCGGGAACGGGTGCGGGCCGATGGCAGAGCCGACGAGGTAGTGCGTCGTGGACAGGTTCGTAACCCAGTCACGCATCGCCTCGTTGATCGCGTCCTTGAGCGTCTTGGAGCCCGAGTGCACGGGGATCACCTACCCGCTGTCAGCCACGCTCGGGAAAGGGTCAAGCGGCTCACCCTGGCCCCGAGCATCTTCATCCGGAACACGTTCAGCGCCTGCCTGCGCACGTCCTCCGAGCCCATATACACCACACACTCGAGGCCGAACCTCGCGCACGCCGTAGCCGTAGCAACGCCATGCTGCCCCGCCCCCGTTTCCGCGATAATCCTCTTCTTGCCAATCCGCCTCGCGAGCAGGATCTGCCCAATGGCATTATTGATCTTGTGTGAGCCCGTGTGGTTCAGGTCCTCCCGCTTGAACCAGATGTTCGCCCCGCCCGCATACTCGCTGAGCCGCTGTGCGTGATACAATCGGGAGGGGCGGTTAATGTACCCATAGAAGCTCTCAAACTCCTTCCAGAACTCGGGATCGGCAAGCGCAGCCTTGTGCGCTTCTTCGAGCTCGGCGAGCGCGTCGACCAATGCCTCGGGCACGTACTGGCCCCCGAAGGCACCGAACCGGCTTGGCAGGACCGTAGGCTCGGTGACCTTGAGCTCGGCGGGGATGGCGCTGGGCGCAGCGGGCACGGGGAGAGCGGGGGAGGGCGCGGCGGGCACCTGCTTCCCCGCGCCGTTCGCCAGGTGCGGGGGGGTGGGCATCTCCCTTCCCTGGGCAGTAAGCTCCGCACAGAACTTGCGCACATTGTCCACCGCCTCGCCCGGCTTTGAAGCTTTGATGAGGGAGACGATTCTGGAGCCGACGACGACGCCGTCTGACCCTGCCGCGGCGACGGATTCGAAGTGCTGGCGCGTCGCGACGCCGAAGCCTACTGCGAGGGGCACGGGCGTGTAGGCTCGGATGCGCGCGAGCAGCTGCGGGAGCTCGACGTTCATCGCTACTTCTGCCGAGGAGCCCGTGGTTCCCATCTGCACGGCGTCAGCCAAGCCCTATCACCGGAATGAAGGACGTACCTTTGAGACGACATAGATGAAGGAGTCCGCGATACTTGCGAGGAACTTTATCCTGGCAAGGGACGTGGAGGGCGCCACGAGCGGGACGTAGGAGATGCCCTCCCTTGTGCAGATAGAGCGGAATCGGATCGCTTCCTCTGGAGGGAGGTCGACCATTATGAACCCGTTTGCGCCGGCGGCAGCGGCGTCCTGCACGGCCTTCTCCTCGCCGTACGAGAGAAGGGGGTTGTAGTACCCTGCGCGAGCGTCAGCGAGCGGAGCTAGAGAAGGAGAAGCGGAGGAGAGGCGCACCCATGAGCAACACAGGCGTTTTCAACCCCTTATTCCTAGCGTCCCTCAGCATGCCCAGCACATGCGCATAGCTAACCTCATGCTGCAGCGCGAGGTTATTGCTCTCCTGTATCGCCGGCCCGTCGGCAATAGGGTCGCTGAACGGCACACCGAGCTCGATCACGTCCGCCCCGCCCTCGGCCATTGCGAACATTAGCGGCACCGTGTCGGCCGGAGAAGGGTACCCGGCGGTGACGAATGTCACGAAGGCCGGGACGCCGGCCGATTTCTTGGAGGCGAAGACGCGCTTGAGGGATTCGGTCATTTTGGCTTTTGGGGGAGGGGATGGGGGTCGTGTGACGCTGAGCCTGAGGGTGATGCTGGGAGGCTTAAATAGGCAGGAGGCGAGAGCAGCGGGGATGAAACGGCAGAGGAGCGCGACTCGACGCCGTGGAGATCAGCCGAGGAGTGCAAGTCGACCGAGTCAGCCTAGGGTTCACAACTTTTGCCGAGGTTCGGCAGATCGGTGGCACGGGGATGCTTCCGTGTGGGCTGGCCGGAGCCGGGCGGACTTGTGGCGTCCTTTGGCAAATGATGCACGGTTGCGCACGGGGCAGGCACAGGGAACGCGTCGTACACAGGCACAACGTGAGCGCTCAGTACGTCGACGTAGCGCTGCGACTCTTTGCTTGATTTTGTGACTGCTTGGGCGACAATATGCTAGATTTTACTGCGACTGAGCGGACGACTGCGAAGATCTGAAGGAGAGCGTGCACCGTTGATTGGGATTCTCGAGGAAAGGCACGAACGATGGAGACGCCGCCGTTCGCCTCCCTCGCGCAGCTCAAGATCCTCATCCTCCCCATCGGGCGCATCCGGAGCAGTACATTCCAGCACTGGGCGTCTCTCATCCGCTCATTCCCCTCAATCCGGCTCGCCGACATCCCCCCCGATCCACGTGACGACCGATCCCGCTTCCTGCCCTCTGCGCTCTCCGCGGGCTCTGTGCACCTCGCCTTCCCCTCCCACCCCCCGCCAACGACCGCCCAGCCCTACGCCCTCTTCCGCCCCTCGCAATTCATACACGGCGTAATCGGCGTGGCGGACTGCTCGACCGCCTCCTCCCTCGCCGCCCTCCTCGCAGAGTTCTACGGCGTCCTGCACGAGATATTCGGCCCGAACCCAGTCTTCCCCCTCGCGGGCAGGTGCTACGCTTTCGACCCAGGCGACTCGAGCACGGACCTCGATGTGGGCGGCGCGCTCGAGGGACTCACGGTGATCCCCACCGTCGTGGGCGATAAGCGTATTTACCTCGGCACGCTACTGGCAAACTTCTGCGGAAGCATCATCGGCGAATTCGCAGGCCTCGTCCGTCCTCCTCCTCCCCCGCTCCTGCACACCGTAGCTGACAGAATGCACAGGTCAGAGTACTGGACAACCAGCCAAGACTCGACGAGCTCAACAGGTTCCTCCTCCCCACACTCTCAGCGCTAGACGGGGAGGACACGCCCCTCTCACCCGTATTCGCCTCCTCCTACTCCTCATCCACCAGCGCCTTCTCAAGACAAAACGGCTCCGGCTCCCACTCCAACTCCCACGAACTGGAGCGCGACCGCTCCTCCTCCCCCGCGCCCTCCCTCCCCAGTCTAACACGAAGCGAGACCCTCCCGGTCCTCTCCACCGCCCCTCGCCTCCCTAACGGCCGCCCATTGAGCGGCGCCTCCGGACCTGGGCTGGGGATCACCACCCCCTCCCCCGCCCCCCCCCCCCCCCCCCCCCCCCCCCCCCCCCCCCCCCCCCCCCCCCTCCCCCCGCTCCCGCAGCGAGCAGCCACAGCCTCCCCCTCCGCCTCCGCCCTGCAGGGGTTCAAATCCCGCTCTGCCTCCCTCGCGCTCGCCCCCCCGCCGAAGAAGAAGAACCAGGGGGCGCTCTTCTCCCCCTCCTCTGCGCGGCTGGGGAAGATCACTGCAGACCTGTACCTCCTCAGCGGCAGGCTGGCGGACGCTATACAGTGGTATATGGACACTGTCGGAAGCTTGAAAGGGTCTGCGGACGTCATTTGGTGCGCGGCGGCGCTCGAGGGGTGGGTAGTGGCGAGCGTGCTGGACGCGTGGGGGAAGCAGGATCAACCGGTGCGTCTCTCTGCCTGCTTGCTGCGCTGTTCCCAGCTGATGAGAGAGAGCAGACCCCACCCCAGCCCACATCGGGGCACGACCCGCCGCCCGAGCCCTGGGTCGACCTGCTCGAGAAGCTCACCCAGGCCGTCTCCCTCTATTGGAAAGCGACGCCCACCGCGCCCGAGGACACGTCGCTCGCAAAGTTTGAGCTGACGGCTATCACGACTCTGTACACTGACTCGGTCGTCCGGCTCACCAAATTCCTGTTTGCGCTGTGGAGCGCGGGCGGCTGGGGAGGCGCAGCGTTCAGCACGATGATGAATTCTGGCTTGCCGAGGGGGTTCGCGCTCCACCCGCCGAGCACGGGGCAGATGCTCCGTCTCACGCAGGCGACAAGCATCACCCGTACGCAAATTGCGAACGTGGCTGCCCAAGCGCACGGGCCGTTCCTGCTCAACCTCCTCCCATTTGACCGCGCGAGGCTGCTCTCATTCCTCGCGAGCACGTACGCTGCCCTGGGCTTCCAGAGGAAGGAGGCGTACATCCTACGCGAGCTCAATGCGGCAATACTCGACCTCCTCGTCTCCGCGAGGGAGGAGGCGTCGTCCTCCGCCGGCCCGGACTCCTCACGCGCTTTCGCATTCACGCCCGCCGTGTCGGAGTTTGGTGCGCGGGAGCGGGCAGAACCAGGCGGGCTGGCGATGCGCGAGAACGAAAGGGTGGACGGGAATGACGCGCTTGTTCGGCTGGCGATGCGCGTGTGTGAGGTGTATGGTGTTGGGGTTGACCTGGTGCGGGTGCGGGAGGGGGAGGAATCCGGGGCTGGGGCGGACGAGCAGCGTGCGGAGGATAAGGGCGGGGTGAAGGGTAGCTGGGAGGCGTTTGGCTGGCCTGAGCTCCAGGTGGGCGTCATGCGCGAGACGATCTCGCTCGTCGAGCTCCTGCCTGACTACCCGACGGTCGCGCAGCTCGCGCTCACCGCTATCCGCCGCTTGGGAAGGTACCTCCCCGCCAGCGAACAGCACCATCTCTACGTCGTGTCCATGCGGGCTATGGCGACCGCGCGCCGGCGGGGCGATACGCGTCGGCTGCAGTACTGGTCCCCCGACCCGCTCGTGCGTATCGAGCCTGTGCCTCTGCCCCTCGCGCGCCTGCCCACGCAGCACGCGATGCGCGATCTGGCCGAGCGACCGTCTTCGACCCAAGTGCAGACCGGGCTGCGCAAGGACCCGTTCCTTTACAACCCCCGCTTGCAGGCCGCCAGCGCCGGCAGCGTAAGCGCAGTGCAGTACGAGATGCTCGAGTTCCTCGTCACGCTGCGTAATCCGCACGCGTTCGATTTCGACCTGCAGAGCGTCGCGCTCGCTACGGCCGGAGTGCAGTTCAAGACGCAGCCGATGAGCTTGTCCATCTGCGCGAACGCGTTTCAGGTGCTGAGGATGAGCGGGACCCCTATGGAGCCGGGGACGCTGACGGTGCGCGGGTGTACGGTGCAGGTCAACGGGTGCTTGCCCAGGACGTTCCTCTTCACCCTGCCGACGAAGGAGGATGAAGCCCGCTTGGAGAAACGTCAGCTGGCGCTGGAGATGGATTTCGAGATGATCAAGGATGTGGGACTGGACGCCCGGCCCGCGCTCACGGGCAGCAAGCGCCGGTCTATGGTCGGAGTGCCAGAGCGGGACGAAGCGGGGCAAAAGTACCTCGAGTGCACTATCCTCCCGGAGCAGCCGATGATGCGGGTCAAGCGGACGTCTCTTACACATGGCGCCGTCATGCTCTATGATGGGGAGACGTCGGCCCTCACGCTCACGCTGGAGAACATGTCCCCGCTCAAGGTCAATTTCCTCCGCGTGACATTTGAGGATTCGACGATGGCTCCTGCGCAGGCTGCTCTAGCCGAAGGCGAGCTATCCACCGCAGCGCAGTACGAAACCGAGTACGACCTCGTCCGAAGACCAGTCTTCAAATGGGAGCAATCCGCCTCTCCCCTCCATATCGCCAGCGGCAAGACATCCACAATATCCGTCACATGCCTCGGCAAGGCAGCCTGCACGAGCGGGACCGTCCAGATATCCTACGGCTGCGTTCCTGAGGAGAAATCTGAGGACGCACGATTCTACACAAGGCAGATCCTCTACCCCGTACTGGTGACGGTGTATCACAACTTGGAGTGCCAGTCTATGGATGTGCTGCGCTTCACCCCTACCGAACATGCTCTGGATGGCATTCTCGATCGACAGGACAGCAGGCGTGCGCTCCTGGATGTACCGAAGGACGGCGATTGGTGCTTGTTCACTGTGGACGTGCGCAACATGTTTGGCGTGCCGTTCGAGGTGACGTTGGAGCGGACGCAAGAAGGTGAGCTACTGCATATGTAGTCGCCATCAGACCTAATGTCTCTGTAGATGTGCCTGAAGGCAAGGCGACCCAGGTGATCCCCCCTGGGACCACACTCCGGCTCATGCTTCCTCTGCGGCGGCAGTACCTCCCCCCAGCCTCCGTAAGCGAGCCGATCCCCTCCCTGCTCCAACGACAATTCCTCGTGTCCAAAGCGCGCCTGTCGACGCTGGAAGAGCGCGAGCAGCGCCTCCTCTTCTGGTACCGGGAAGCGCTCTTGAGCAGCGTGCGCGCGACGTGGCGTGAGCCCGTGTCCGGCCGGGCGGGCGAGCTGAGCATGCGCAAGCAGAGGATGGCGATGCCTATGCTTGAGGCGTTCAGAGCTGAGCGGGTGGGGGTCGAGCTGAGTGTGCTGGCGGAGATTGGGGGCGAGGTGCGGGAGGTGCGGGAGAAGGCGGGCCGGTTCGAGCTGCCCGCGAATGAGTTTGTGTACCTCAAGGCGAGGGTGACGAATTTGCATTGTGCGCCTTCTTCCGTTTGATGTGCTGCACTGTGCTGACCTAGATGCAGGGGAAGAAGCGCACATGACACTCTCCATCACCGCCATCCCCCCCACCCCGACAGCGTTCGTCCTGCACGAAGGCTCCCTCACCGACCTGCCCCTAGGCTCGGTCGCGCAAGGCGACTCCGCCGAGCGGGAAGTATGCATGGTCCTCGTCGCCGAGGGCAAATTCGACTGGGCTGCGACGGTGCGAATATACGGTGAGTCGGAGGACGCAGGTCGGCGGGAGATCAGCCTCGTCGCTGTCCCCTAACCTCCGCGGCGTCGCAGACAGTGAAGAAGAGACGGGAAAGAAGGGCGCACATTTTGGTGAATTAGCGCGGGATAACATCTACTCTCGTTTTTGTAGCATCACTGCATGTATGATACCTCTAGTTTCGGTTGGATACCCCCTTTTTCATAGGATTTATCTACTGCGTCTCTTTGTCAGTCGCTGCGGGTTGTTCCGTAGCCGCGGGAGAGGAAGGTTGCTGAATTGATCCCGCGCGCTTCTTACGACTGGATCGTTCAGCGTCACAGCACCGCAGTTCCCGCCCGGCGCATCAGCAGTTCCAGCGGCGAGTCACTCGTCTCCTGTCACACTCCTCACACATTCAAAGCCACCGGAACCGCGCCGCGCACAAAGCACGCTCAGGGAAGACACAATGGCCGCGGGTCTAAAGAGTGCGTACATTCTCACATCATCCCCTCTCCTCTCTCTACGACGACGACGACGACCACCTCTCCCCTCACACTCGTGCACAAAAGGACTAAACGCTGATGTCACGTCATACCTGGGCAGCCGTCATCCTCCTCTCCTTCGTCCTCGCAGTCGGTTTCCTCCTCGTAATCCTCTCCTGCGCCCTCTGGGCAAACTGGCTTCCCTTGCTAGTCGGTGCGCACATCCCACCCCCTGTCCTCTTCCCAACTAACCCGCCTACCCCGTCTGTTTACGCGGACCACAGCCCTAACATTCGTCCTCGCCCCGCTCCCCAACTCCCTCTTCCGCAACTGCGCAACAGACGACTTTGGCGCAGCCGACTACGCCGAGGGTTCGGGCCCGATCGACCTCGGACACTTTATGACCGCCTGCATCGTCGTCACCGGCTTTGCCCTCCCGCTCGTCTTGGCACACTCGGGCGTCATACATCCCATGGCGTGCGTCATGAGCATCGTTGGAGGTGGATTGGTGTACGGGACGATCCTCAGCTACACGGCGGTGTTCAGGGCGGATCCTGACGAGTTCTGAGGAGTAGGAACGGGGGGATGTGGCTATGTGGTGGAATGATGTATAACTGGCGAGTTCGCTCTGCCCCTTTTCCTTCCTCGAGATGAGCGCTGCGAGCTGTATGAGGACGCTGGCTGTCCGAGCCACCGTTGGAGTTCCATGTTTCTTTTATCCAATTGCTCTACAACCCTATCGACCACCATGATAGTACATTCTATGTTCGCAACGGACACGTCCCCATCCCGACCCCATGCCTGTGATTGAGCGCGACCACGACGCACACGTACTGGCAGAGCGCCGCTGCGACCACAAAGCAGTGGAAGATCTGGTGCGAGGTGAAGAAGATGTCAAACTTGCCGGGGGCGAAGCATTCCGGTATTCGGCCGGCGCTGCATCGCGCTGCATCAGCAATCCGCTGCGAGAGTGGAGCTGGTGGGAGAGACTCACTAGATCAGCGCGCCCATCACGTACAGCGCGCCGCTCGCGAGGAGCCAGTCGAGCCCCATTTCATGCTTGATCCTGTAGTATCCATATGCCCACATGGCGTGCGTTACGGGCACGATAGCGCACAAGCCCAGGGCGAGGAAGACGCTCGTGCGCGCCCAGCGGTAGTGCGACTGGGCGTACTTGGGCGCCAGTACGACGTACATCGCGACTGCCCTCTTTTGTTAGCAACTGGAAGGACAGGGAGAGGGGGAGAGGGAGGACGAACAGCCGCCAGCGAGGGTGATGGAGATGATGTAGCCGACTTGGGGCCAGGGGTCGCAGTAGAAGCCGTAGTATACTGTGGGGTAGTAGGAGCCCACTATGAGCACTACGGAGGTGTGAGAGTATGCGCGGAATTGGGGTATGAAGAGCGCACCGACAATGCCGATGTAGTCCATTATGTGGCATCGTTTTGACATCTACGCCGGTCAGCCTGGCTTAAGGGAATGGAGGGAAGGGAGATGCGCACCTCCTGCGAATGGCACTGCAGCGTGTGGTATGTGGTGCTGCACCCGAGGCAGAAGATCGCGCTCAAGAGGAAGATGACGAATCCGACGACGTCGATCCATATCACCGTCGCGTGGTACGGAGTGAGCGGGATGTACACCGTCAGGAGGAGGACGATGAATGCGAGCACGCCCCAGAGGTGCGTGTGGATGTTCACTGCGCGTTTGCGGTTTGGCTTAGCGGGGGAGGCGGGGGGAGAAGGCGAACGTACTGCTTTCGTTGTGCAGATCTGGGGAGGGTCAGCGGCGACCCAGCGCAAGCGGGGATGGCTCACATCCAAAGACGGAATACAGACACTCCTGGACGTCCCCATTCACCCTAATGCATGATTAGCTGCAGATCGACTCGTTGTGGCAGACTTTGCGCACCTCCGATACCCGCCCAATATAAACGCATTATCCTGCATCCACCCGGGCGCCTCGTCATAGCTGACCGTCAGCTTCTCCGCCGGCTTGCCGTTCCCCTTTGCATGTCCGTTCCCCTCCGCAGCAGCGGCGACCTGGCCGTTCGCGACGGCCGCCTTCCGGTGTCTAGGGGGCATTCTAGCTCTAACGGACGTGCAGAAGAGGTCGTGGGAGGGCTGTGCCCTGAAGATGTTGGGGACGGACCGGCTCTTGGGTAATGGTGCGCCGCCTGGTGTAAAGCGGGCGTGTGACAAGCGTTTCACGTGCACGCGTTGCGCGTTCCGGCTTCATCCTCCACGATCAGGAACACGCACTGCTCGGCCCGACTAGGTATACCATATTCGTCGCAACTGGTACTAACTAAGGAATTTATTATGGAATGCGAAATCAGAAGCTCCCTATCATTGCTTCTTCTCTGCAATATCCTTGGCCGGGAACCTCTTCCTCATAGCCGCGATCATCTTGTAAAACCTGCGCACCGGCAATCAGTAGAATACGAGATCCGACAGATCATTCCGTACCAGTACCAGTTCAGACCTTGTAAAAAGATGTTTCCGACTCCATAGATGACGAGCATAGGCAGCGGTACTTTGTCCCGGATCTCCCCAAGCGTCCGCCAGAATTGGGTCGACTGTATTCGATGTTCAGTGATAACATACATGCAAACCCGCCATGTATAAACCTACCTGATACCCGCCATAGATCAAGCGCACAGCCATGAAGAGCGTCATGAGAATCGCGCCGTTCACAAACTGGTAAGTCCCTCCTGTCTGCTTCGTCTTGTCTAGCCACCTGCAACGAGGGTTACACATTGCCCAGTCGCGAAGGAGACAGAAACACGGACCAATGGATGTGCAAGAAGGGGGTTGAGATCTCCCAGAGCAAGAACCGAGCAGCATAGTAGGCCAGGAACGGGCGCTTGATCAACAGTTCAGATGCACGTCTTCGGGCTTCACCCGACCAAAACCTACGAATGAGGCACCGAAGATGATGAGACACGCAATGGCTGTAGTGATATTAGTAACGACTTCCAGCAGAATCGACTTGGGAAAACACACCGTGTGCAAGGTATCCAGGATCCTCATACCATGTTATGCTCTCGAAGACATCCCAAGCGAAACTAAGGTTTCATATCAGCTGGGCGCTAATGGTGCTCCCTGACAACTTACTATCTGAAGCAATCGTCAGTTTACTTCGAAAAGGCGTTTCGTGTTTACGCACCCGCACGCAATACTCAGCAGCACACCGGCCTCTGGGTCCCAGCCGAATGCCCTGTCCTGCAGACCCGGCTTGTCGAGGACCAACCAAGCCAAGTACGAGATGGTGCTCGCAAACAGCGTGGCGGTGAACCTCACGTCCCAGGCATGCTTCGTTTTCCTCGGCAGGGTCGGATAGATCTTGGAGACGTACGGAGACAGGAAAGAAGAGAGTGCGTTGGTGAGGTTGAACACGATGAACGAGCGCAGGATGAGCGGCATGTAGGGCGTCAGGTAGGGGAGGTGCAGCGTGCGCCCGGCCCAGATGGCGAACTTGTCCAGCAGCGTTGTGGAGGGCGGCCAGACCATGGTGGGTGGTAGTCAAGAGGGAGGAAGTCGGGGTATTGCGCTGATTCTTGGGGATCTATTTGACGGCCGCGCGCATGCTTCTTGATAGTGAACGATCAATCGCAGGAAGCTGCGCCTACACGCGTTTACGAAACGACTGGGATCGCGGAACCAAGATGCGACCGGTTATTACACTCCAGTGCGACCCTTACAGTACCTCCTCGCTCACCGCGCCCTTTCCCACTCACCCCTCCACGATGGCAACCACGGCCAACCCCGTGCTCGTGCCGGTGCAAAAGTTCCTCGCTCGCTTCCCTCTATATACATATCCGGCATGGCCTCTGCCCAGCACAGCGCCGCGGACAGGACTGCCGACGCTCTGGATCCTACCGCCGAATGCTGGTCAGGCGCCGCTCAGCTCAGACGTCGAGTGTTTGAAGTGGCAGGCATGGCTGGCCCTAAGGGGTGTCGCAGTGACCTTGAGGTGGGACGTGCATCCCGATGGCGGAGTTGATGGTGCGCCGGTCCTACTCCCGCGGTCTGATCCTAGAGTTGAC
This sequence comes from Calocera viscosa TUFC12733, assembly GCA_001630345.1. Taxonomy (NCBI): domain Eukaryota; kingdom Fungi; phylum Basidiomycota; class Dacrymycetes; order Dacrymycetales; family Dacrymycetaceae; genus Calocera; species Calocera viscosa. The sequence continues at coordinate 449,454 of KV417287.1, read as the reverse complement.
TGGTCGACTAAAGGGAAACTGCCGACGCTTCATCTTCCAAATAATACTCTCCACGCCGCGCACTTGATCCCCTCCGCCCTCTCCATCGCGTCCTTGCCACACGAAGGCTACGCGTCTGCCGAGTCTGAGCTCGAATCAAAAGCCTTTCTCGCCCTGCTGGAGTCGACACTGCACAAGGCGCTGTTTCCAGCTGAGAATCGCCGGAAGGGACCTATCACCGGAGTGCTGCCACCGCAGTGGTTGGCAAGTAGTAAAGAGGTCAGCTATGTGGAGGCAAGAGAAGCGATCACGGCTCTTTCTGGGAGATTGGGCACCCATGATGTGTGGTTCTTGGGCTCAGAGTGCGTTCCGCCGTGCCAGGATTGATGTTTAGACTGACTGTTACGAAGGCGGCCCACAGCACTCGATGCAGCTGCATTCGCATACCTTCACATTGCACTCACTCTCAAATCTGGACACCCTGCAGAAGTCATCAGGCGCGAAGTAGAAAAGCGGCCGAATCTACTGCGCTTTCACCAAAACGTGGAGGAGGACGTTCGAAATGCATTTCAATGAGTGATTGATTGCTGAGCAATGGTACTGGAGTGACTGGGGAGACCAAAATACAACAGGATGCGGAATGAGAACGACGGCGGCACAAAGTCGGTCAACGAGAAACGCCGAGGACTACTTCGGGAAGTTTTCTCGCGCCTGCTGTCGTACCCTACGCTCGTACTGAAGCTTGTCATTCCTGTATGCGAGTGAGACGATCGCATGGACTGTAGATGGACAATTACGTACTTGAACATAGTATACGCATCAGACTGCGCAGGGTCATTTACATTAGGGTCGTTGAGTAGATCTTGAATACCGAGCAAGATCTACAGTGACGTGAGATCAATATCACAAATACAAACCATTGTTCGCTTACCTGCTTGAAGGTAATCGCAGGCTTCCAGCCCTTCTCTTCGTCTAGAATGGATAGGCACACGGTGCCAGAAGGGTAGATGTTGGGATGGAACAGCGGAGGGGTGAACTTGCACTTCGGCGGCTTCGAGGGATAGTCTGAGATGCATTCAGTCGGTACCGTCTGAGATAGCCAGACTGCACACACCTTCCGGGAAAGTCATCGTAAGCTTATAGACGCCACCCTCCCAAGGGGTCTGTCACAGTATCAGCATCTAACCATGAACGCCTACATGTTCAGAACTCACGCTAGCCTTCCCGGGGATACCTACTTCCCATTGAAGCAAGTCTAGGGATCCATCTGTAGCTTTGACTGGTCGAGCATAGAATCCCTGTAGGGTATGAGTCAGGAGAAGCGCTTTAGATGGCGATGCCACCGCATATACGCACGAAAGGATGTTCTTTCCTCCACTGCTTACGCTCCTCAGCAAGACGCGTACGACAAATACCAGCCATGTTGAGTTATCACGCGGGGAAGAAGCAAGACAGCGAATGTGCACGGCAAGAGGGATAGTGGTTGAGGCGCAAGGAGCGTTGGGTGGTGGTGGTTCCCTCCCCGAACTTGAACGCGCCGGGAAGCGCGCGGAGGCATTTGACCGATGAAAAACGGAACCGGAATTTTGGCCCTGAGCACCCAAGGGTCTGCCTGCTAGTCCGAGTCGCCTGCACTGGCAGTTCTCGAAGATCTGGGCTGCACTACCTGCATTCCTCTTGACTCTGCCCCATCTCGTAATTGCACGTAAATGCTTGCATCATGCGGGGCTGTAAGAAGCGCCGCTGAAACCTGGAGAAGAGGATGCTTGGATATTATTCTGCATCGGCTTAATGTTACTTGTGCGAGGGGTTCTCTGCCGCGCCGCCATGTGCGGTGCGCGTCGAGTACGGCAGGCGTAGCGCCCTTGAGGATGGAGGATTATGGTGTGGATGTGATTAGGTACGCACTACTGGAACCCTCCCCTTTGCGGTCTAAGTCTGAGCTTCCACAGGAACTTCTCCATCATAGCACATATCGGTGAGGCCTAGGGAGAAAGGTCGCGATTTGAATGCTCACCTATTGTAGACCATGGAAAGTCCACTTTGGCCGATCGGTGAGTTTCAACACATGAGACTCCAGTCGAAACGTGCTCACTCTGGCACCCAGGCTGCTGGAAGTGTGTTTGGCCTATTGGAAAGAGAGACCGTTGTTGACTTCTAACGTGGTCCTTCAGCGGACCGGCACAGTAGCGAAGATCACTGGAGCCAACACGCAAATGCTAGACAAGCTTAAAGTTGAAAGAGAGCGTGGAATTACAGGTTAGAATACGGCACATATGTTCCCCTTACATCTCTAATGAAAGTTCTTCCCAAAAGTCAAGGCGCAAACCGTGAGGTAAAGCATGCGATTGCCGGCGTTGATTTCATCCTGAGATCGAGTTCGCAGCATGCTGCACCAGCACAACGACAAGACCTTCCTGCTGAATCTCATCGACACTCCTGTACGTTTGCAATGCTCTACCGAGACGTATCACTATAAGGATATATAGGGCCACGTTGATTTCGCTTGGGAAGTGTCGCGATCCTTGGCTGCATGTCAGGGTGCTCTGCTACTTATCGATGCCACCCGTTCGTCGCCACTTGCAACTCGTGGACCAATTGCTGATAATGTTCCATATATAGAAGGAGTTCAGGCTCAAACGATTTCTGTTGGAATGCTAGCCCTTGAGAGGAATCTCACCATCATTCCGGTCTTGAATAAGGTAGCTACCCATCTCCTTGTGGTCTGACAACCTCCTCACTGCTGGAAGATCGATCTACCCGCTGCTGATCCCGATCGCATGGCGGCTCAGATAGAGTCGACATTTGGGATCGGAAGAGACGAGATTCTGATGGCCTCGGCGAAGACTGGTGAAGGAGTTGACGAGATCCTGAGAGCAATTGTGGATCGAATACCACCACCCACCGGAGACCCCGAAGCAGAGTTGAAAGCGCTACTCTTTGATTCATCCTACGATCGATACCGAGGTGTTATCTCTCTTGTCAGCATCCAGTCTGGACGGATCCGAAAGGGCGACAAGATCTTCCTTCATCATACGCAGAAGAAATATGATGCTGTGGACATTGGTGTTCTGCATCCGGAAGAAACCTCAACGGATACGTTGCAGGCGGGACAAGTAGGCTACCTTGGTGAGAAGAATCCTGTATCTGGTGTTATCTCCTGATGTCGAAGTGAAGCATGCAACATGAAGAACTCCAATGAAGGTGATAAGCATCCCCTTTAAGGTGTAATGCGTGACTGATCTCTGGTAGCACAAATCGGAGACACTCTATTCCGCGTTGGCGAGAGCAATCGTCCGCCGTTAGATGGCTTTCAACCTACGAAGGCCATGGTGTTTGCTGGCATTTTCCCAATTGACAGCAATGATTTCCCGAAATTGGAGGAATCCATCAAGAGGGTAGGCATGTGTTGCATACTCGAAACGCAAACTCTGACAACATGCACAGCTAACGCTCACCGATCGGAGTGTAGCAGTGCAACGCGAGTCGTCCACCGCGTTAGGCCAAGGATGCCGTCTAGGATTCCTGGGGACACTCCACATGGATGTCTTCCGCCAGCGATTAGAGGATGAATACGACCAGCAAATCCTCATCACCAATCCAACCGTCCCATTCAAAAGTAAGCGGATCCAGACAAATGCGTGTCATACTGTCTGAGATCTTGGCAGTCGTATATAGGAACGGCAAAGAAACTGTTATCAGCAATCCTAACGATTTCCCGGATCCAGCAGATTTCAGTCTCAGGGTGCAGGAGGTTCAGGAGCCGATGGTCAAAGCGACGATTATTCTACCGCATGGTGCGTGGACCTGCCTGTTGTCATCGAATATATCGCTAATCTACGAATAGAATATCTCGGAGGCATGATGGACCTTTGTTCGAACCACCGTGGCGAGGCGATTGAGTTTGTCTACTTGGACGCCTCGGGTGACGCACAGCGAGTGCTCTTGACTGCACGGTTGCCATTGGCAGAGATTGTCACCGACTTCTTCGATAAACTCAAGAAAACTACATCAGGTTTTGCTAGCTTTGAGTATGTCACCCTTTGTTTCCCAGAGAGCTCTGCCTAAACGTGTACCTCAAGCTACGAGGATGTTGGTTATCAGAAGAGTGACATGGTCAAGATCTCCTTTCTACTGAATAATAAGCCGATCGACTCTCTGGCGATCATTGTCCATCGCTCCAACAGCGTGCATGTTGGTCGCATATGGGCAAAGAAACTCCGTAAGTCATAGTGCATATGCTCTTCTATCTTTTTCTCACATCCCCCCAGGCGAAGTTGTACCCAAACAGTTATTTGAAGTCGCAATCCAAGCCGCGATAGGGAAGACGATACTGGCTCGCGAGACGTAAGCATCGATGATATGACGAACTCAATATAAGAATGCTGATCCGGGTCTCTAGAATAACTGCTATGCGCAAGGACGTGACGGCTGGATTGTATGGGTGAGTCCTGTAGACGCTGTCTATCCAAGCCCCTGCTGACTTCTTCGACCTCCCAGAGGGCATTATGAGCGCAAGGTGAGGACAGCTGAATTTGTGCAAGCTGCATATATGCTGAGCATATGCGTTTAGATGAAGGTGTTAGAGAAGCAGAAAGCGGGGAAGAAGCTAATGAAGCGGATTGGGAATATCGACCTTCCTCAGGAGGCGTTCTACGATATATTGAGGTCGAATAGGTCGTGATAATGCAAATGACTTTTGCAAGTCACGAAAAGTTCCGAGACACGTGAGTTCCGTGTGGTGAGTATCCTGAGCGCGCCTCGACGCGACTCTTCCTCAAACGACCATCCCCTGCTTTCTTCGCCCATGGCGCGAGCTAAACAACCCTTTTCTGCTAAGACGAAGAAGGCACCGATGAAGGTTGGAGGAAGATCTGTGAAGAATGCGATGCTAGGCTCCACTAAGCCGTCGAGATCCCCTGGTCTGTTCCGCTCTGTTCCACCACGACGCTCCGCTGACCTACATATATGCGTCTAGTTCTTGAGGTACCGACTATGCGTACTCGCCCTTCACCTACCGACCGCGAACATCAGCGTATGCGTAGTGCTGTCAAGCCCCGTCACCTCAAGACCAAGACAGCGCTGCCTTCCAAGGCCGCCCTTCAACCCGGATGGAGGCAACGTACGGAGCGCCAGAAAGAGCAGCTGCGCCTTTTGCAGGAAATGGACCAAGATCTCTCTGACGAGGAAGGCACCCCGGACGATGCAGAAAGTGAGGTTGGCTCGGATGATGAAGATGTCTGGGCGACAGACCTCACGCTTATCGGTGGGAACTTGGAAGAGCAAGTTAAACAAATTCGCATTAGGGTCCTCACTGAAGGGTCAAACTCCAGGGAAGAAGAGGCCGAGGAGAGCCGGCACGAAGCCCTCATCGACTCTCTGAAAAAGCCGTTTGCGGCGCTCTCGGTACAGATGCGGAGCGAGATGGTCCAGGTGCTTGAACCCACCACTCAGAAAATCAAGAGCACCAACCAGGAAACGATGATGAAAGACGAGCAAATCAAGGCCGAGCTTGCCGCTTTGCATGCATATGCCGAAAATCTCCAGTCGGACGCGGAGGAGAGGGCCACTGGGTTGAAGGACGTGATGACTGATAGCCAGGTTTGTCCCCATCGTTCCGCACATGCTCCTGACTAAGAGGGTCACACAGGCGATGCTGAAGAGACTCCTGAAAGAGCTTGAAGCGCAGTACTCGGCGCGCGAGCAGCTTAGAGTTGAGCTCCCTCAGAGACTGGAAGACTTGTGTACGTGACTCGGCGGAACGGACGATCGTATATGCTAATGTATTTCCAGATGGAGATATGGTGGTCAGCCTGGAAGAGCAGACCGAGTCTTACGACAACGAGGCGCGCAAGTTTGTGCTGAAAGCCAAGAAGATCTACGAAAAGTCCAAGGTGTCCACCACCGCGTGGAAGCAAATGATCGCGATATGAAGGCTGGGCTGATCCCACTCGTGTTGACTAGGTAGCGCTGTACTGTAGCGACTGTACTGCACCCATTACACTCTCAACCCGCCCGTAATCGTGTAAAACATGCCCATACTCGTGTAATAACATGCCACGTGTTTACGCCCATGCATCGCACTCGGAAAATGGTTTCCTATTCACTGTGTATTACGCAAGTATATGCTACAATGCCCTATGCTAGGTTGGAGAGGAAAATGTTACGGAACCATCACCGTCTTCCTGTAGGCGTCGGTGCGGGCGTCGACGACGCATCGTCCGCTGAGTCGGGGAAAGGAATCATTGGAAGAAGCGCCTCCGCGAGATGAACGGCGGTCGTGTTGACAGGCGAGGGCATCGTGGAGACCGGCAGGCTGCTGGCGGGCGTGAACGTGGGCGGAGCTGACTGTGAATGACTGTCGACAACGTCAATATGCTGAGCCAGCGCCTCCGTGATGTTGGCGGTGGGCGCGGAGGGTGCTACTAAGAACTCGGCGGCTTCCGGGATAAACACGAGCTCGAAGAGATCTTGACCGTTTGGCGCGGCAGCTGCAGTCGTGTTGGCATCGGAGGGGTCGGAAAGCAGCGCGTTCGTCACATAATGGCTATCTGGATGGCATGTGATCACGGTCGATGTCACGTTCGAGATCTTGACACTCGCGTCAGAGGCAATCGAGCTGTTGGAAAACAAAGACGAAGTGTTAGATGCTGTGCCGGTTGAGGAGACGGCTGCGTCTTGCGTCCACAAGGGGTGGACGACGCCAGAGGACGGAGAATACAGGAACACCTGGGAAGAGTTCGCAGCGGCAACAGTTTGACACGGCTGGGCCGTAATAGAGGATGCGTTCGAAGGAGCCGGATTGTAGGTGGCACAGTACTGGACGAGGGATGCCCGCTCAGGATCAAACACGGGCATCATGAGGTTGACCAGAAGCGTCGAAGGATCCGGAAGCGTAGTGCCATTTGACGTGGTTCGCGTCAGGTAGAGTGTCGTGTGATTACTGGCGGAGGCAGTGGCCTTGATCACCCCGGTGGTCGAGTTGCTATCAAGCGAGAACACGAGGCTGGCAATTGGGTTCAAGTTGACAGTGAAGTCGACGTTGGGCGCTGAGGAGTTATTGGCGGCCTGCCAGTAAACTTTAATTAGGGTTGCGCTAGAACGGATAGGTGTGAACTTACCACGACGCTGACTTTGCCCGGAACCCCGGCAGCCGGCACTGAACTTGTCCCTCTAGCATTGACACCCACGTTGGCACCGTTGGAGGCGTCTGAAGTGTACATGCCACCATACACGCCCTGTCTACGGCCTTTCCCACTCGCGAAACGAGGCCGGGTTGGGCGTCGATGAGCCTTTCGGGCAATGAGTAACAGATACCTGACATGCAGCGAAAGCGTCGCTCACAGCAATGGATGGTCCCGGTGTGGATCGACGACGAATGAAGGCGGGTTTCATCTTATCAGCATCCTCCTCGGTCCTTTCGCTTCCACTGGACATAGCCTCTTGCGTGACAGAAACCCCACGACGCTATATGGTGTCAGCTCAGCAGCGCATCATCATAACAAAGACTGACTCGACGATGTCCACGAGAAGACCAACCGACATGCTCCTGACTAGCCATCTTGCGCTCCTGGTCGAAGGCCATCGGTCGCTTGATATCAGCCCGCATGTAGCCCTACGGTTACCGTCAGTCTGCGTGTCCCGAGGTGCATATATGCGCCTTACGTCAACCGTATGCATCTGAACCTGCTGGGGCTCGGCCACCGCAGCAGGAAGGGGAGCGGCATAGGCACCGAATGAGGAGAGGGAAGGTAGCACAAGGACAGACGCGATCGCCAGCGCGAGTTGAACCATGATTACGGATGGGTGTTGGAGCGCGTGTAGTGAGCGAGTGTGATTAAGAAGCAGCACAGCTGCGAGTGGGAGTAAAGGGATATAAAAAGGGGAGGCAGAGAAGGAGAAGGAGAACTAGCACAGCACAGCTGACTAGATGGCGGAGGGAAGGAAAGGGGTGAAGAGACGCCCCGTCTCACAGCACGAGCCTTTTGTAGGCGGAAGCCCCCCTGCTCGGCAGTTCCCGCTTGGCGTGATAACGTAAAGACTGAAACATGCAGGGAGCTTTCAAAGGCGAGCTTGGTCGAGCAGACAGGCCGAACAACTCGAGACATTGTCCCCGCCCAAAGTAGCAGTCCCAGTCACCACCCCAGCGTTCGTTTGACAGCTTGTTCAACGAGAAGGACAGCTTTGTGGACATGTTTGCCTTAATACCAGACAAATCACGAACATCCGTTCTCGGTAGTCAAAGGCCTCATTTAGAAAAAATCACTAAGTCGAGGATCGCCCGAAGAATGAGAACAGAGGCAAGCCGGCCAAGACGATCGTGACACGATCGGACGGAGGCAACCTTCGGCTTGCCGATTCACGTAATACCGTGACGCTGCCCACAGTCTTTGGACCTAACCACACACCAAAATGTCCATGTTATCTGCATCTCGACGACTACCCACATTTCTTCCTGCAGCACGACTCACTACTCGGACGTTCGCATCCACTTCAAGACGAGCAGAACACTTCACAAATGCCGACTCAGAGGTGCGCGGCACGTTGCTCTGTCAGCTTGACCGACTAACGGTCCTTGCCAGGCTTTCAAGAAGCGGGTAGAAGAAGGTGGTTCTAAGCCTGTAATTGTGGACTTCTACGCCGAGTATGTGTTCTCTTATAATGATGTGTGCTGGTCTGAAATATTATCCCAGCTGGTGCGGCCCATGTCGGATGCTGTCTCCGTTGCTGGAGAAGCTCACAGCGGACTCGAAGCTGACGAGTGGGAAAGAGCTTGATCTGATGACTATCAATACAGACGATCAGAACGCACTGGCCCTTGACTGGGAGGTGCGTTGCGCGAAAACTCTGTTGGACGTACATTGACGACACCTCGCAGGTCACCGCTCTGCCAACCGTGATTGTCTTCAAGGAGGGGAAGCCAGTCAAGCGGTTTGTAGGCTTCATGCCAATGCCGAAGCTGCAGGAATTCGTAGAGGATGTATGATATGTACATGTATGACCTGGCGGCATAAGTCGATGTGTTTGGGTCTTTAAAATAATATTACTTTAGACCCAGCGCTTACGGAGCCGAAGATAGTCCTTGTCCAATCGCGAAGCGCGAGTCGTTTGCCAGCTCAGCACATCGTCCGCGCCCATCCACTCGCTCGCGACGGTATTGACTGAACTTTGACGATGCACAAAGTCTTGACGATATCCGAACTCGTTGCCCATATCGTTCAATACCTTCCACATCGTTCTCAACTTCATTTGGGGCTGACCTGCAGGACTCTTTGGACAGGCCTGCTACCTGAGCTGTGGAGTGATATCAACGTCCGAGCGTTTGCGGCCCTCCTCGTGCACGAGCCCCCTACACCAATACGCACTCCTCCCCATGGCGAGAAACAGGGCGATGTAGGGAGCGATGAAGATGCTGAAAACGAAGGGATCAGCGGTTTGAAAGACATGGACCTGCACCGCACCAAATTCAGGTCGTATTCCCAGCATATTCGTCGGCTCTGTCTTCACGAGGACCAAGACAAGTCCACATTCTTACGAGTCGTTTCTCTCATTTGCGGTGGAGGGAGCACACCTCAGGCGATGTTCCCTCGGCTTCGAAGACTGGATCTGCGCGTGTCGACGGTCAATGCCATTTTGTCCTGTCGCCCATTCCTCGAGCTGGAGCTGGAGTATCTCGCTTTTCAACTCGATCGTGCACCCCCCGAGGAGACTACTGCACATTTGCCATGGACTGCCTTTTTTGATGCGCTCGGTCGCAGAAACCGCGCATCCACACCCATTCCGGCCATCTTCATCATGGTAGTGGACTGGGAAAGCGGTCTTCCGGCAGATGTTGACGTCGCCATCGAGCGACTATTGGAAAACTCTACGGAGTGTACATCGTTTGGCCTCTTCTCTCTGTCGCCCACCGTGGCACAGTTTTGGAAGGTTGCTGGATTGAAGAATGCGACAGAGATATCCTGCGGAATCCCGTTACTTCAGTCTACCCTGCTCTTGGATGCGGGCCATCTTCTACCCGTCGCATACCCCGTCCTCGAATCCCTGTCCTTATACAACCTCGACACCTCTGTACTTGGTGTATTCGATCGTCACAACTTGTATGCACGACCGGCCCAGATCCTGCCAATGGTGTCCAGCGAACGTCTTCATGATTTGCGCCTCCTTCGTTTCACAATTTCGTCAGTTATCGAGGTCCTACCCCTGCTGCAGTCGAGATGGTCTGCAACGCTGCGGTCGATCTCGATCATCTTGCCCCCAGTGCGTGATGGCGGTCAAACGAGTCCTCGTCTCTATGATTTCAGGGCATTGCTTGACTGCCGTGGGCTGCAAGCCTTCCGATTCAATGGCAAACCACATACAAGTACCTGGCCGGTGGGTGGAGTCCCGCTCCAGTTCCTGGACGAGGACATTGCCCACATTGTCAAGGCTTGGCCACAACTGCAGATCCTCTCTCTGGCCGATCTATCGTTCTACGAGGTGTCTGCCATATCCTTCAGGACCTTGAGCACGTTCGAAACGCTCGCGTATGGACCTCCAAATCTCCGGGAGCTCGACATAGCAATTAGTTTCGATTTCCCACGAACTGAGCTCGGTCGTTCTGATGAGGCGTCTGGCCGCTTGTCGAACCTCGTTTCGCTGAACGTAGGAGTTAGCCATACCAGACAGCCCGAACTGGTCTCGAGCGTGATTCGTCGGTGCTTCCCTCGACTCGAAACTTTCGAGTACATCAACATTCCCATGCAGAACGATGACGATCCCGAAGATATGGTGCTGGCTGCCAGCATGAAGGAAGTGAAGCGACAATTAGGTCTTCTCAATTCCCACAACGATTAGCGGCAGACAAGGATGCCTAAATACAAGATCGCTGGCGATATCCATTTGTTGATCGCCACCATGTACGAAGCTAGAACCGAGTGTCTGTTTCTGTGCTGCCGGTTTTCTATTTGTGTGTCAATTACAAGCTGATATATTAAATCCCAGTTGCACGTGGATGGCGTGGGAAGAATTGAGGAGTGGCCAGAACTTCTTTTGAGAAAAGGCGGAGTGCGCCTATTTCTCCACATTCGGCGCGGTGTCGGCATGTGTTCAAACCGAATCAAACCGAGCATCAAAGCTTGGCCTAAAGCTGTTGATAGTCAAAGTCATCGATGCGACATCGGCTCGGATCTCCGGACTCAGGCACGAACAGAACGCCAGCACTGGTACGAATTTCCGTTTCCATGCAGGTAAAGCCTTAAAGAAGGGGAAAGGAACATATTCGGAAGCGGCCCGATGCAGGACCGCACACGCGCCTCACACCTGACCGCGCGGGACAAGCCCGGCACCTCCACTGACCTCCCCCCGCCTGGACCCCGCCCATTCCACGGGCAGTATGTCCGGCTGTTTATAAGACACGTAGGGTGGACGACGCCAATGTCGCCCCTGACTCTTTGTATTTCCTTTTACCTACTTGCTTCTGAGCTCCAATGGCTACGATGAAGGCTGCTGTCTACTACGGAAAGGGCGATATCCGGATCCAAGAGGTTCGCGTCCCAGAACCAACAGGTGACCAGGTGCAGATCAAGGTCGAGTGGTGCGGTATCTGCGGAACGTACGTCCCTCCTGTTCGCAAGCAGAATACCAGCCACAACTTGCCTGCAGTGATATCCACGAATACCACGACGGCCCCGTCCTTGTTCCAAATGTCGACAAGCCGCATCCCCTCACGAAGGCTACCCTGCCCTTGACTCTGGGTCACGAGTGCGTCCTTTATTCCTCAAATTCACCCCCCTCCATCTGACAGTGGTCTCCAGGTTCAGCGGCACAATCACGAAGATTGGGCCCGATGTCGACAAGGAGAAGTACAAGGTCGGGATGAGGGTTTGCGCGTGAGCTTCGCCATCCCTATCATAGAAGCGTCCTGCTCATCGACTGCCAGCGAGCCGATCATCACATGCGGGGAGTGCAAGATGTGCAAGGAGGGCTTCGGTTAGCTCCTTTATCGGGGCGGCCTGGGTGCAAGTGCTGATCGCAGCTGCAGAGAACTGCTGCCCGAAGCTCGGCTGGATCGGTCTGGCTGACCACACCGGCGGCTTTGCAGAATACGCCCTGGCTCGGCAGTTCCGTGCCCACCCCATCCCGGATAGCATTTCTTGTATGTCCACTTCGCTAGTGCTGGCAGGCCCCGCTGACTGTGGAACAGTCGAGGTCGGTGCGCTGATGGAGCCTCTGTCCGTGGCTTGGCACGCCGTGCGCGTGTCGAACATCAAGATGGGCCAGACGGCGCTCGTGCTTGGTGGTGGCCCTATCGGAATCATGGTCCTGCGCGTGCTCCTTGCCATCGGTGCACGCGAGGTTTTCGTGTCTGAAATGTCTGAGTCGCGTAAAGCGCTCGCGATCAAGTCCGGCGCCAAGGCCGTGTTCGACCCGCGTCAAGTCGACGTCGTTGCCGAGTGCAAGAAGGCGTCGGTGCATGGGCTCGGTGTGGACGTATCCTTCGACTGCGCCGGTGTACAGGCATCCATCACCACCGCTATCAATGCTGTTCGGCCCAGGGGGACGATCATGAACGTTGCCATCTGGGAGAAGCCGATTCAGATCTCGCTCAACGACATGGCGCTCGGCGAGAAATGGCTCTCTGGCTGCATCTGCTTCGCGGACGACTTCCCTGCTGTCATCGCCGCCGTTGCGGATGGTCGCTTAAATACCGATGGCCTGATCTCTGGACACATCGAGATCGACGACATTGTCGAGAAGGGGTTCAACGCGATCCTGAACGACAAGGACAGGCATGTCAAGATCATTGCCAGGCCGATCAAGAAATGAAAGGGGTAATTGGCTGTTGTACATGATGTTCTTGTATGCAACGCACACGCTTGGACCAAGGGATTTGGGTTGAATGAATATGCATTGTTGTACAATGATGCTAGCGAACATACAACACTCCGAAATAGAACATCAAGCAGGCTAGAAGCCACCACCCCCAGCGTCGCCACCACCTCTCTGGCTGGCCATCTTGCGCCGCTGTTCCTCCTCCAGTTTCGGGCAATTGGAGATCCCATGTCCCAGGCCACCGCACACGGGACAGCCTTTGAGGTTCCCGCCTTGTGCCGCGCGTGGGTCCTCTAGGCTCTGTAAGAACGGCGGTATCTTCTGCCCCGCCTCCATGAGAAGGTACTTGAGATCCAGCAGCGTCTGCTCCGGCGTGTTCATATTCACGAAAGTCGTCGCAATGCCCGTCTTTCCCGAGCGGCCGGTACGGCCAATCTGGTGGACATAGTCCTCGATCTCCTTGGGCATAGTGTAGTTGATCACGTGCTGGATGTCGTTGAAGTCGAGCCCCTTGGACGCAACGCCGGAGGCGACCATGACGTCCTTCTTGCCGTCCTTGAACGCGCGGATCGCATATTGGCGCTCCTCCTGTGTCTTGGAGCCGTGGATGGCGACCGCCTCGACTCCCTTGAGCAACAAGTACTCTTGGATGTCATCGACTTCGTTCTTGTTGTCGCTGAAGATGATCACCGGCGGTGGTGTCTTTTGCAGGCACTCAAGGAGGTAGATCATCTTGGCTTCTTGCTTTACGTATTCAATGACTTGAAGGACGTCCAGGTTGGCCGCACCAGCACGACCAACGTTAACCAGTATCGGCTGAATCAGCGACTCTCTTGCAAAGTCCTGTATCTTGCGAGGCATGGTAGCGGAGAAGAGGAGTGTTTGCCGTTGACGCTGAATAGTTAGTCAGCAACCGCAGCACGCAATACAAACAGAGCCACGCACAGTAAAGAACGACATGATCGTCCGCACGTCATCCTCGAACCCCAAGTCAATCATCCGATCGGCCTCGTCCATGCACAAGTACCTGCAGCCATCGAGCGTGAACCGCTTCTTCTCGAGCATATCGATCAGCCTCCCGGGCGTGGCGACCACAATATGCAGCCCGCGGTTCATGACATGGCTCTGGTCCGTCATGTTGATCCCACCCATGCACAGCAGCGTGTTCACGCGCGGGTAGCCGCCCTCTTCGAGCGCTTTCGTCCAGGCGATCACGTTCTCGTACGTCTGGTTCGCGAGCTCTCGCGACGGGCAGAGGATGATTCCTACTGGGCCCTCGCCTCTGACGTAGGGCAGTTTCTTTTCCTCCTCCATGGCAAGCATGATGAGCGGAAGACAGAATACGAGTGTTTTGCCGGAACCGGTGAAGGCGATTCCGATCATGTCCCGCCCTGCGAAGGCGGTGGGAAGTCCTTGGACCTGAATAGGCGTGGGCTTCTTGATACCTTTCGACTTGAAGTTCTTGAGCAGCAGCGTTGGAATTCTCATGTCCTGCAGATTTGTCAACGGGAAGGTCGCGCAAAGAAGGGTGAATAACTCACTGCAAACGACTCTATTGGAGGCGGTAGGTCGTCGCCTTCCACCATGATGTGGTACTTGTCTCGTAATCGGTCATGATCCTTCTCCGACTGCTCCCGAACCCATCGTGGTGGTCGCCATCTGTAGTCATGAGTCACAGTTCCGTAGGAAAGAGAAAAGTACTCACGAAGTCTTGAGCGGCTCTGCGTAGTGCACATCCTTCGCTAGTTCTCGGTCACTCATGAGCTTCTTGCGGTTTTGAATCGCCTTGAAGATCTCGTCCTCCTTTTCGTCCTCCTTCTCAACTTCTGTCTTCTTTGACTCTTCCTCCGCTCTTCGCCTGTGCACCTCTTGTGCCTCTGATAGAAGTGTCCTTTCTCTCCGCTCGCGCTCACGCCTTAGCTCCTCCTGCCGCTCCTCATCCGCCGCCTCCTCGAGCTCGATGCGCTCGCGTGCGCGCTGGGCAGCCTGTGTCTGGGCGGTGCTGCCAGATGGGGTGCTGATAAATGCAGCCAAGCGCGCCTCCCTCCGTTTCTTGACAGGCACATAGGGCACAAAGCTGTTGTCGTCGTCCACGTCCATGTTGTTCGCCGACATGGTGGTTGGCTCGCAAGATGAGGGCGAGACGGTGAGTAGGCCAGGGACGTCCTTAGTGGCTGTGGGGAAGCGCCGAGAATATCGATTTGCTTCCATTGTCAAAATTGGGAAGCGTCGGCCGGGAACGGCAGTCGACGTCGTCTGTCGCCGGTCCAGGACGACCTCACCACCTCCATAGACAATGCGCAGAGCGGCAGGGCGGACACTCGGCGACGCCGCCTGCAGGCCCGTCGTTTCTCTGCCCGGGCCATCCATCCCCTTCACCCGCTCGTCTTCCCAATCAGCGACGAAACCCCTCCCATGGCCCAACTCACCGTCCTCGTCCTCGTCCTCCGACGCAACCCGCCAACGCACCGCCGACAAATGGGCACCTATACCAATGCCCCAACATGCCCCTGCACCCGCTCCGCCCCAGTACTCTGCCCCCAGTTGGGACCAATCGCTCAGCGGCCGCACGATGCCTAAAGTGCGCAGGACCTCGTCGCCCGACTCCCAGGGTTACGGCTATCGCGGCCCCAAGCTCAACCAGCCCCATCAGGGTGTCTTCAGCAACCCGTTCAAGGCAGAGACACCACCACTATACCCGTTGCCTACGGGGGCGGCGGATGAGCCTGCCTGGCCGGCAAAGCACCCTCCACCGCAGCGAAATTGGGGACCGAAGCCGTTAGAAGACGTATATCGGCCACCGCAGCAGCCGTGGAATCAGCAGGCCCCGCGAGCTCAGCGGCAGCGAGAAGATACATGGGAACAGGAATGGGAACAGGAGCAGCAGCAGCAGTTGCGGAGAGGGTCGCCGCTAAACACTGCGCTCCCGTCCTTCGAAGGTCTGCACGATATCACCACCCCGGTGTTCCAATCAGCAACAGCCCCGCGCGCTGCCGGTTCCCAGGGGCGCGCAGAGACATTCGATACTCTCAGGGGCATGGACAAGTGGACTCCCCAGAACCAGGCGCCTCAAGCACCACCACAAACACAGAGTGTCGGCTATCAGGAGGACGGGTACTCTCGGGAGGAGGAGCAGGAGCAGGAGCAGGAGCAGGAAGACGACCAGGAGGGGCGGGAGGAACGCTATAGGCAACAGCGCCTATATCAGGCGCAACAGCACCTATATCAGGCGCCCTTCGAGCTGCCTCCGTCAACAAACCGATTAATACAGGAGATACAAACGCAACTGAAGGACCCCGATCTTACCAAGAAGGACAAAAAGAAGCTCAAGCAACAGCTTGCGCTCGCGCAACAAGCGGAGCAAGATGCTCGAACGGGGAAGAGGAGGGTTGGCGGCGGCGGCCTCAGGGACACAATCTACCAGGAAGACCAAGAACCTCAAATGAAGCGGCAACTGCAACCGCAAGTGCGGCAGGCGAAGGTCAAAACCCGTAAGCCCAAGATCGTTCACCGCAGTCAACCGGACGCGTTCATCCCGACCGTGGTGAGCGTGAGCAACCTGGCCCGCATCTTGGATATACGGCAAAGTGAGTCGGCTGATCTTTGGCTCCAGGGCGAGGTACTGATGGGATTTCGCAGAACGTATGATGATGCTCATGGAGCGCTGGGGGATGCAAGATGTTAAGCCTGACCTTTGTACGTGCGCTTTGTGCATGCGCGGCCACATGTGTGCTCATACGTGAACAGTGCTCTCCGCTGAGGACGCATCTCTCGTTGCTGCAGAGCTGGGCTGGAACCCAGTGGTAGACGACGTGGCAGCGTTTGACATCTATCCCGAGTGAGTCCATCATGCGTTTGTCCTGCGCATATATTCATGTATATCTAGTCCACCACATCCCGATCCTTTAACCCTCCCGCACCGACCACCAGTGGTGACTATCATGGGGCACGTCGACCACGGGAAGACGACGCTGCTTGACACGCTCCGCTCCACCTCCGTCGCAAAAGGCGAAGCAGGCGGTATCACCCAGCACATCGGTGCCTTCTCTGTGCCTGTGCCGAATGCTAGCGCAAACGCGGCGATCAAAACCATCACCTTCCTTGACACACCCGGCCACGCTGCCTTCACAGCGATGCGGGCACGCGGCGCAAGCGTCACCGACATCATCGTCTGCGTCGTGGCCGCTGATGATGGCGTGATGCCGCAAACGAGGGAAGTGCTCAACCTAGCCAAGACCGAAGAAAACGTCGAACTAGTTATCGCCATCAACAAAGTGGACAAGTATGACGCGGAGGTTGACAAGATCAAGAATGCGCTCACGGCCGAGGGCATTCAAGTCGAGGACCTCGGTGGGGACACCCCAAGCGTAGAGGTGTCTGGCCTCACTGGTCAGGGCCTTGACAATCTTGTGGAGACGATCAGCACCATCGCGGAAGTTGCGGACCTGCGCGCAGAGCGCACGTCCAAGGCGGAGGGATACGTGCTCGAGTCCAAGGTGGACAAGGGCAGAGGGCCGGTGGCCACCGTTCTCGTCCTGCGCGGCACGCTGAAGAGCGGCGACGCCATCGTCGCTGGTACGACATGGTGCCGCGTGCGGCAGATGATGGACGATAAGGGCAACTCGGTGAAGGAGGCAATCCCTGGCATGCCCGTCACAGTCGCCGGGTGGAAGGAGCTTCCTGTGGCCGGTGACGAGGTCCTTCAGGCCATCAACGGAGAAGACGACGCGAAGCGAGCGATCGAGAACCGGAAACGGGAGCTCGAGAAGCGCAAGTTACTCGTCGACGTCGAGAAGATCAACGAGAACCGCAGGGCGGAGCGTCTGGACCGCGAGGAGGCTGCCATTGCAGAGGAGACGGGCGTCGCGCGGGAGGAGGTGGAGAAGGAGCATGGGCCCAAGGAGCTCAGGCTTGTCATCAAGGGCGACGTGAGTGGGACGGTGGAGGCAGTTGTTGGGTCGGTCACCGGAATCGGGAACTACGAGGTCATCACAAAGGTCGTCTCTTCTGGCGTGGGCGAGGTGGTTGAATCTGACATTAACCTGGCTGAAGCATCAGAGGGTGAGCGGCTCTCCCGGATTCGTCTGTTTGCTGTGCTGACATCCCTCTCAGCCATGATCATCGGCTTCAACGTCAAATGCCAGCGGTCGTTGCAGCAGCAAGCCTCCACCATGGGGGTTCCACTCTACTTTGACGATGTGATCTACCGGGTGATGGAAGAAGTGCGCAAGCGCGCGAGCGCCCTGCTCTCCCCCGCGATCGTGAAGCATGTCAAAGGTGAAGCGCAAGTGGCCGAGATCTTCCACATCACCATCAAAGGCCGCAAGACGCATGCCATCGCTGGTTGCAAGATCAGCAATGGTGTCCTAGAGAAGAGCTCACGCATTCGCGTCATGCGGTCCGGAGAAGCTGTGTGGGAGGGCAAGATAGCCGAGTTGAAGCACATGAAGAAGGATATCAGCGAGGCGAAGAAGGGGATGGAGTGTGGCATGTCCCTCGAAGGCTTCGAGGACGTGCGGGCAGGCGACATTATCCAAGCTATAGACATAAAAGAGGTGGCGCGCCAGGTGTAGAATATTAGGCTACCTTATCCCATTGTATGACCACCCAACTCGGGTAGACCACACCCAATCAATGACTTAATACCGGGCATTCACTTATAACACATTGCCGTCGATTGGAAGCGGTCTGCAGTAGAAGTACAATCGTCTCGCATGACATATTGGGTCGCCCATAGCAGCCCTGCTTAGTCCCACTTGTCGACCTTCATCGACCCCTTCTCCATCAAGTTGATGTGCATCTTGAAGGCATTCTGCAGATCATGTCAGTATCGAGTTACTCTATGCATTGTGATTCACGCACCCTCAGCATGTGCGGCTCATGTCCCCTACCGGCCTTGAGGCACTCGTGCAGGGAACGCTCGTAGTAGTCCATAAGCATATCCTTGTAGTCGGGATGCGCGCACTTCTGGATGATGAGTGGGGCCCTCTCTCTCGGCGCCAGGCCACGGAGATCAGCCAGACCCTGCTCGGTGACGATGACGTCGAGGTCGTGCTCGGTGTGATCGACGTGCGAAGCGAAAGGCACGATGCCGGTGATACCCGTGGGGTCGGTCTTGGTAGAACGAGCAGAGGGAAGGTGCATGATACTGTACTTGGCGTTTCGGAGGAAGTCACCAGAGCCGCCCAGACCGTTCAACATACGCGAGCCGAGGGCGCATGTCGAGTTGGCATGTGCGTAGATATCGACCTCGAGAGGCGTGTTCATCGCGATCACACCGAGGCGGCGGATGATTTCAGGAGAATTGGCGACTTGCTGAGAACGCAGGAGGATCTTGTTGTGGTAGTCTGACCAGTGGTCGTAGAAGTGCCTGAAGGCGTCGGGGGAGAAACGGATAGACGTTGCTGTCGCGAAAGTGAGCTTGCCAGAGTCGAAGAAATGAATGCTGTCCTGCTGTCAGCAAAGGCGCGTGTACCAGACCCCTGCTACTTACAAAGTATCCTGAAGCACCTCGGTCCAAACCTGAACATTGTCGAACGGTCCGTCGGCCAGACCGCCAATAACCGCATTAGCAATATTCCCAATACCAGACTGGATGGGCAGCAGCGATTTAGGCAGCCGTCCCGCGTCCCTCTCCTCCTCGAAGAAGTGGATCAAGTGCCGCGCGATGCTTCGGCTGCTCTCGTCCTCCGGCTGGTTCTCTCCCGTATTGTCCGGGTGGTCACTCTCGATAATGGCGACGATCCGTTCCGGGTCGCAGGGGATGGCCGTCGTGCCGATCCTATCGCTCGCGCGCATGATCAGGTACGGCTTGCGGTTCGGCGGCAGTGTGGTGGTGGTGATATCGTGCAGACCTTCGAAGGACGGGAGCGCAGTGTTTACCTCGACGATGATCTTGTCCGCCATCTGGATCATCTCGGGCGTGGCACCCACAGAGGCACCGGGTACGATGTGCCCGTCCTCGGTGATTGCCGTTGCCTCGACGTTTACGATATCGAGCTTGTTATTCGGTTTATCCTTGGTGTAGAAACCATACGACAGATCTGCACAGCAGTTGAAGACCGTCGCTGATTCGCAAAGTCAAACATGCGCACCCTGTGGGAACATGGACAGATGCTTGTCCGCGAACCGGATGCGGCCCTCATTGATACCCTTCGCAATGTCCTTGCCGACCTGATGCGGGTATCTCCGGTCAATCATGTTGTTTTTAGCCCATCTAAGGAACATGCACATCAGATTATGCGCAGTAACTCTATTGCGGGGCGAGTACGCACCGGTTCTCCGTCTCAGCACCGCTGCTCGCGCCGACATACAGATCGAACCTGAGCTGGCCCTGCAGGCTGTTGGCCTCAACGTGCTCCGCCAACGCGATGGGTGTGCGCTTCGGGTAGCCGACGCCGGTGAAGCCCGACCAGCCGACAGACATGCCATTCTTGAAGAGCGGGACGACTGCCTCGGGCGTGGTGATCTTTGACCAGAGGGACGGTCGCCGGATACGCTCTTTGAGCGCGGCGGTGAGGGACATTCTAGAGAAATGAGACGGGACCGGGGGTGGGTGTGGAAGAGATGGGGGGTGTGGAAGGAACACGTTGCGGGAGGGGTGCTCCCGCCTTTTGTAGGTTGAGGCTCGGGGAGGCGTGCGGGGTAGAATGTCGGGACAAGTCGGAGAGACAGCTCGACGTGGGTAATGATCGATAACGCCCCGGCAGAATTGCGCTGTTTCCTGCACGCTGCTAGCGAGTCCCACGTCGTCAGGACCGCGTCGTTTGCCGTTGACGAAGGGGCTTAAGGCGGTGCGGAGACACGGATTATCACTCTGCGGAGCGGAGAGCGGGGTTCGGTGACCGCCGTCTCCGCAATGTCACGATCCTCCAGCCCGATTTGCCACTTCTCGTGACAAGCCGCCCCCGCGCCACCTCCGCAAAACGCGTCGTTTGACTTCAGCACCGGAGACCGTGCGCTGACCAAATCGAACAAGCCCTAATTTGGCATTGTATACCAACCAAAATCCAACATTGTGAACGGCCGGACAATGGAGGGCCGATGCAGCATCTCCGCCCCGAGCCGCCTTCAGGGTCCTAATCAACTCCGTCATGACCGGTTGTCGTCACTGCTTCTCACACAGTCGGAACATCCCGGCTCTGCCAAGTGAAAGTTGCCAACATTTCAACTTGTATCGCTTCTTGCCGATATCACGTTGCCCGCGAGGTTCCGTGTCAAATAGGAAGGAGGACAGCGAAGCAACGCAGTACCTGGGAAAGGAATGAATATCACAGCTTTGCTGCCAGCGCATGCCCCGGGATTCCACGCTGTCTTGTGAAAATGACAACTGAGGTGGGGATTGTTACCATCCCAACTGCTAATGTTGACTTCAATTGCGCAAGGTCCGCACGTCGCATACAGCCCATTGTTCAATGACAGTTCGATGACCCGCCGAACGGCGTCATCGGCAGAATGAGGCTTCGGCTCGGTTATCAAATGTGCGGTGGGCGTTTGCCCCATCTGAAAACACAGCCACCTCCCAGATTTTCCTCCGTGCTTGGCCTTCCCGGGGGCATTTGCGGGTCTGACTGACATCAAACTCACCCAGTCCTCGTTGCTGCCTCTCGTCGTCTCTTGTCTCCTCTCTCTCTGCACTCACCACTCAGTCCACTTCTCTCCCTCCCATTCTCTGTATACCTCAATCCAAAGCCAGCGTTTAACGCCACTTCGCCTCACGAAAGAATCCAGCTTCAGCCCTTTTATGAGTGGACCAATCTTCAACAAATACGGTGCGTCATTGTCCTCTCACGAGGCACAAGCGTGAGCTGAACAATGGCTTGCGGGCTCACACAGACCCCTTCGCGGAGGGCGACGCTGAATCCGGTATCAACGAGTCTGACAATACAGGCAGCGACTACATTCATATCCGTATCCAGCAGCGGAACGGCAGGAAGACTCTGACCACCCTCTCCGGCTTGCCAAGGCGTGAGCGCCTCCCTTTGTCAGACTCGGCGCGAATGCTCACCTAAGTGGCTTGTGCAGAGTATGACCCCAAGAAGCTCCTGAAAGCTTTCAAGAAGGTGCGCGAGCCTGCTACAGTGTTGCCGAATCGGATAGCTGACCTGGGGATGTAGGAATTCGCTTGCAACGGCACCGTAGTCGCAGACGAAGAAGCTGGTGAAGTTATCCAGCTCCAGGGCGACCAGCGTCTGAAGATCGCTACGTTCCTCACCACCGAGGGGATCGACAAGAACATTATCAAGCTGCACGGTTTCTGAACTACACAGCGGTCTCGCGCGGCCACCTCCGCGCTCAAGGCACACGATTCTCTCCTTTCCCTGTCTCCCACTGTCTCTTTGCATGTACCTCTAGTGTTTGCGGGGTGGTGTTCAGCATCTGGATCGATTGACGAGCGAGACGAGAGCGGGAGCGTTTACAACTGTGACCTGATTGTGTTTGCTGTACCTTTCCTTCGACGTTGATCACTGTACTTGTCCATGGCTATCCACCTATGCATGACGTTCCCATTTACCTGTGAGCAATATAGATGCGTTACAATTTCTACGGGCCTACCACCGTACGTTGATTTCATCGCATGGGAAGAGCATGTATTCAGGCTGCCAAGCGATTGCACTGTCTTCTTATCGCAGCCACATCCTTTACGCGCGACTCGGTCCGAGCTCAGGGCCCTCATACAAGTCGCGTCCCCGCGCGTCAGCCTCCATTCAACTCCATCCCATGGCTCGCACACCACACAAACGCACTCAACAAGCGCAAAGCGGTACGCCCACAAAGCGCGCCCGGACCACCAGGAGCAGTGTCACTACTGCGGTCGAGGCGGACTGGGGGGAAGAGGATGCGGAGCGCGCGAGAGCGCTGCTCAGGAGTGGACGGGAGGAGCGGGAGGACGAAGAGGAGGATGAGGAGATGGCCAACGCCGAGGAGCTTGAGGAGGAGGAGGAAGACGAAGAAGACGACTCGGATGAAGATGAAGAGGAGCTCCCCTCGCCCACCAAGAGCCGGGGCAAACGCACGCCTCGAAAGAAACGCCGCTCGCCCTCCCCGGTCAAGTACCAGGTGGCCTCCTCGGCCGACGCCTACTTCTTCGCCCACTCGTCAAAGCACGCACCGAAGCCAGCCTCAGCTGCGCAGAAATCGTTCTCTTCCCTCCCGCAGCTCTCGGCGCACCAGATGCAGGAGCAGCTCTCCAAGCCGCACGTGGCGGGGAAGCACACGGCCCAGCTCGAACGACTCCGGGAGACCCACAGGAAACGGTTCCCACGATGGGTGTTCGAGCTCGAGCAGGGATTCAACCTCCTCTGGTATGGATTTGGCAGCAAACTAGAGCTGCTTGACGCGTTTGCACGAGAAGTGTGCGCGAAGCGAGGGCATGTCGCCCTTCTGCACGGGTATTTGCCAAGCATTTCCCACACGAGCGTCATGGCAAGTTTGCTCTCCCTGCCGTTCGTCCCCACCGAGCCAGCCCCGCCGCCGCCATCGTCCCCAGCCGCACTGGACATGCTCTACCACGCGCTGTCCATGTCCAAACGCCCGCTGTTCATCCTCGTCCACTCGCTGGACACGACCGGCTTCCTCACCACCCAAATGCGAGCGGTGCTCACCCTCCTCGCGCTGCACCCCAAGTGTCACCTGGTAGCGACGGTCGACAAGATTAACGCCCCTCTGCTGTTCACGCAGCGCGACCTTTTCACACGAAAGCATGATCCGCTAGACTATTCAAGCGCGATGAAGGACGATGGGGAACATCCACCGATACCGCCACAGCGGGGTTTCGGGTTCACCTGGCAGGAGGTGACCACGTTCGAGAACTATACGGCTGAACTGGCACCTCGAGCATCCGCTCTGTCGGGCGGAGCAGCGGGTGCGGGAGGTGTCAACGGCGCTCATCTGGACCTCACTGCGACGATTCATATCCTCAACTCCGTCCCCGACAAGTCGAAGACATTGTTCACGCTTCTCGGGAAGATGCAGCTCGAGTCGCTTGCCTCGCCGGCAGAAGATGAGGGTGCCGGACTGCCACCGGGCGCACCGAAGCACGCTGCCGCATTGTCTCACCTGCTTACTCAGGCAAGGGAGGCGTTCATCGCCACAAACGAGGTGCAGTTCAGAGCGCAGCTTGCCGAGTTCAGGGACCATGGTTTGGTTGGCGGCGCTGGTTCCGGTGCCCAGGAGGTGCTGTGGGTGAATGTAAACAAGAGCGTCCTGCAGAATGTGCTCCGCGTGCTAGAGGAAGACGGTTGAGCGGGCGTCATATGCTTATCATTACGGTCGATCCACACACTATGTTTCAAGCATCTGTAAAGCGTAGGGTATAAATTATGGTTATTCTGCTATTCGAGCATGCCCGCAACACGAACAGAACTCATCCATCGTTCAGTAGATGTAGGGAATGATCCTCCACTTGACAATCTTCTTGTACTTGTCCCAGTCATCGCCGTACCTGCAACAAAATTAGCATTCACGAACTTGTGCGGTGCGAACGCAGCGATACTCACTTGTTCCGGCAAGCCTCATCGTCCCGCATCGCGCGGTGGGTCAGGAGAACCACGAAGAAGACAATGTAGAAGTAGGTGATGGGCGTGTGGAAACCGGTGGTCATGCACCATGCGAGGGCCATCATCCAGTCTCCCCAGTAGTTCGGGTGCCTAGACAATCCCCACCAACCAGACGTGATCAGCTCCGTGCCGCGTGCTGTCTTCATGGACTTGAGATCTAAGACAAATGTTATACATGTCTGCTGTCAAGTAGAGTGGACCTCACTCTTCGGGTTCTTTCCGTGACGGAAGTTATCCTTGTCGGTGTTGGACACACGGAAGATATAGTATCCAGCGAAGTTCAGGGCGAAAACAATGGCGGACTGCACCCAGCCAAGCTCGCGGGGGGTGAAGGCGAGGTACCTCGCCTGGAGAGCGTAGGAGAACGGCACCCACGCGAGATCGCCGATGGCCAACATGAAGCCGAATCCATCGGATGTGATGTCCATCTGGGTGAGGATGTTCTTCTCGTTCCACAGCGACTCGACAACATACAGGCCCTGGAAGAGGTTGATGAGGATCATGCTGTCCGTGGGCCATGCATGCCGCCCGCGGCGGACCATCTGCTCGCACATGCACGAGATGTCGTTGAGCAGCCATAGGATGAGACCAGGGCGGACCTCGTTGAACGTCTTCAGGTCGAAGTTGATGCTGTCGGCCCAGGGGAAGGAAGGGTTCAGCTCGCGTCCGATGAACCAGTCATAGAGCACGTTGCCGGAGTTGCCGCCCAGTGCGAGCAGCGCGCCCTTGCGGAACGAGAGCGCGTAGACGGCACATGCTTGGAAGAAGGCAAAGACGATAGAAGCGGACACTAGCGCCAGGTAGTGGTCGTAGATGTATGTGAACGACAGAGGGCCATGATGTAAGATGATGCCAACAACGAGACCGAGTGTAAGCAGACCGCATGCGAATCCTGCGGGAATATTAGCAACGAGAACCTCAAGTGAGAATACGCGTGCAGACCGTTCATTTTGTATAGCTTCTTGCCCCCATTCCGCAGCACCGTACCCTCAACCCAGTCCCCTGGGATGACCCTCCAGCACAACAAACAGTACGCGTACCACCCGAGGTACACTAGGAACACATTCGTGTCCCACATCGCGTTCAACCACCGGCTGCTTTGAAGTGTAGAAGGAAGAGAAAGTAGTGGAGGTGGGCAGCCACCCGAAATCTCAGAGCATCCCAAGTGCAGCAGGTAGAGCGTCACGGGAGTCACGACCGACACGCCGAGTGCGCCGATCGGCCCGGCGAACTCGAACTTTGTTGTCTTGGGGTTGAGCGCCTCCGTGACGGCATGGGGATCGGATGTGGTCAACGTCTTGACCTTTGCTGGGGACGCCATGGTGGACGGTGAGCGCGTTGTGGACGGTGAGTGTGGGGAAGCGCGTCTAGTGTCGTGGCTCAGGGTGGCGGCGCGTGTTTGCCTTTTTGTTGATTTCAGGAAAACTCCCTTACTTTTGCTTCCGCATCGCGGCGCCGATGTGCCCGCGTCATAAGATGGCTGTGGCTGTCGTGTCAAGAAAATAAAAATCGGAAATCGAACCATTACAAGGTGCTATAGGTACAGGACTACTGCGCGGAAACGAACTGTCTAGTACTTGGATTTGGTTTTCACCTGCCGAATCCCCATCGGCTTCACTTTCTTCGGCGGACCGGATTTCTGATTCTCCCCGCTGGGGCCGCTATAGCTGTACTGTTCGCGCAGCTCCTGGGCGTCGATCGACGCCTTGCGCGCGTTTCTGAATAAGCGCCGTCAGTCAATCTCCCTACTTGCAAATATCAAATCAAATCACCCGCCGGGGACCGCTCTTCTTGACGGCTGCTGCGCTGTTGGCGGAGCCACAGCAGACTGACGGTCCATGTTGCGGTGGCGTATGCAGACGGTCAGAAGGCGGCGGCCGTACTGCTCCCACTTCTTGGCCACATCCTCGGCGTGTTCGAGGCATTCGGTGAGCACTTCCTTGAACTGGGCTGCTTCACCTGGAAGCTGCAGCGATAGCAGTTGACATGCCTCGTCGTCGAGAATGTGTTCCGCGTCCTTGAGGTGTCGCTCGCTCGCCATTTTTGCGCGTTCCTCAATCAGGGCGGAGTAGCACAGCTGATGCTTGTCCTCAGCCCCCACTTCCGCAAGCGTTTCGTCTCCAAGATTGGACTTTCGTCTTGTTCTTGATGCGATGGGCTTGGACTTGGCGGCCACGGCTCTACTCCCCTGCCCCTGCAGGGCAAAGCTGTCTTCTTCACTCGGGTAAACTTCCTCCACCGCGTCATAGAATTCTTCGACCCTCTCGTCCTCAAAGTCGTACCCTTCGTCAATATATAGACTGTCATCCGTAGCGCTCCTGTTGACAGCCTTGATCTTCCCAGCGTTCACTCGCGTCGTTGCAGCTCTCTTCGTGTCCGCGGTACCTGAGCGTGGCTTGCTGGTCCCTGCCAAAGGATCGATAGCCTGCACACGCATCATGAACGGTTTCTTGCGGTTCAGTATGTCGAAGCCAAAGGGCCCAACCTCCTTGAGATATGTCGTATTGAAGCCGCCGCCATTCATGATGGATTGCTCGCGCAACGCGTCGTGCGACACGAGATGTTGGAACAGCCGTTCGACCTGTTCTCGGTTGATGCCTCCTGCGGCACCGAAGCACTCTAGCCGATCCCAGCCCATTTGCTTGATCTTTGCCGTAGACGCCCCCCGGAAGATGTCAATCGCCATAGCAAGGGTGATTCGTCCGGATCTCAAGGCAGATTGGACACATAATAGCGCCTTGCAAGCCAGATCGCTGACGTCCTCCAGTGAACTTTTGTCGTTGCTCATGCAGTTGTCGCATGTCTTGTTGCAGTTCTGCGACAAAAATTCCTCGTCGAAATACTGTAGGACTTGTGTTCGTCGGCAATCCGTGATATTTTGGCAGTACTGTACGACGCGTTGCAGGTCCATCCGCTGCCGTTCCTTCTGCTCCGGAGAAGCGTCGCTCTCATCGATGAATTTCTTGAAGAGAGACGTATCTCCGTAATGATAGTCTGCAAACCTCAGCAAGCAAACAACATGTGGAGCCCAAAGTTTCTTACAAAGGATGCAAACTGAGTCCTGCCCGTCCCGTCCAGCACGGCCTGTCTCTTGGTAGTATCCTTCCAGAGATTTGGGGAGAGAATGATGAATGACATAGCGGACATCTGGTTTGTCAATCCCCATGCCGAATGCGATCTGCAAAGGGCATCGACAATTTGCTCGATTTGTAGAGGGTAAAGACGTACGGTAGCCACGATGACCCTGAATTCATTTCTCTTCCAACCCTCCTGTGTCTTGAGACGGTCATCCTTGCCCATGCCGGCATGATAGTGGCGGGCAGGCAAGCCAAAGGTATTGTTGAGCTCAGCAGCGACATCTTCACATTTCTTCCGCGAAAGGCAGTAAATGATCCCAGCATCATTGCGGTGGTAAGAGTTGATGAACCCATAGATGTTTGCCACCAAATTTCCGGGCGGCTTCTTCCTCACCGAGTAATGCAAGTTCGGCCGGTTGAACGAAAGAGAGAGTCTGACGCAGTTCTTCATACCAAGACAGCCGATAATGTCCTCGGACACTCGCTTGTTTGCAGTAGCGGTGAGAGCCATGATGGGAACACCAGGATACTCTCGTCGCAGCATGCCCAGCTTCTCATACTACGATTTCTGTCAGTGTATGCACCATAATGGGAAGGGCAGGAAATCTTACAGCTGGTCGGAAGTCGAAGCCCCATTGGCTGACGCAGTGTGCCTCGTCAATGACGAACCTGGCAAGGCTGTTGGTGCTGTGCAAATAAGTTAGGAGACTCCGCAGAGATCCTCTCGATTCCAGACCCTCCGGAGTAATGTAGCACAGCGACGGCTTGTTCCGACTGCGGAGCCGGCTATCCGCCTCACGCGCCTCGCCCATTGAGACGTCGCTGTTCAGCATGACGACGTCGATGCCCAGACCCCGACAATGTTGTACTTGATCGGTCATCAAAGCAAGTAAAGGAGAAACGACCACTGTGACACCTTTGGTCTTGCCAGTCTTGCATACAGCTGGAAGCTGAAAACAAAGACTCTTTCCTCCACCTGTAGGCATCAGGACATAAACGTCCTTCCCTGACATCGTTGCGTTGATAGCTGGCAGCTGGTTGGGTCGGAACTTCGTCAAGTGGAAGGTATTCTTAAGAGCCTTCGAAAGCTCCTCATACCAAGGCGTGATGGTCTGATCGACGTGATCAGATGCTGAAAGTGATGCTCGTGGCTTTCCCGCCTGCTTTGGTGGTGAGAACCGCTGAGGTACGCCGTTTTCAATCGGCTGAAGAGGTGCAGGGACCGTCTGTCTCATCGTTCGTGCGGTGGTATGGGAGTGTTGTATCTCCATCGCCTCATCGTCGATGTCGTACACGACCGGTGCAGCTTTGATAGTCGAGGTTGACGCAACGACAACACTCGTCTTAGTCGAAACGTGCGAGCGAATAGCTTCAGACGATAATGAGGTCCGAGGTCCGCTGCGCATTTGATCGGGTGCCATGGATTCAGAGAACGTGCGATCAAAGCCTCGCACTTCCGTTGATTGCACTTCCGTTGATTGCTTCTGTCGAAGGCCCGCAAAGCTGTCATGCACGGCAGACGATGCTGATCGTATGAACGACCTGGGGGCCTCATTACGGGCCATATCGCGTGCGGCAAAGTCCGAGGGTTTGTTGTTTCGCCTTGCGTCAATCGCCCTCTGAATTTCCTTATTTCTGGTGGTCAGAAACTCACTGGAAGTAGTGAAATAAGCATGCATGGTAACTCTCAAGCGACATTGGTACGTACCGTATGGTAGCGGTAAGGGCGGGATCTTCATTGGTGTCTTGCCATGATTGGGGCGTACCGATCTTGGTCAGTGCATTAATGAGGGCTTGTTGATTTAACAAAAGGAGATGAGTGAGCTGGTCGACGTCCATCGACTGAAGGTCGACATGGTCGGTAGAAGACTTCAACGTCACACAGACATCTGGTGGCGGCGAAGGCTCGCAGAGCGTCTCGGAGCTGCGAAGATCTGCAGCATGTCCAGAGTGTCGCTTCTGTCGTGGAGGCTCATCCCGGTTCTATGCATATGAGATGCATAGCCAATTTTTGAGAGACATAGACTCACATCTCCAAACTCCATTTCCCTCAGGAGAGCCTCGCTGTCCTCGTCCAACACGAACGTCTCCATGAAGTCGTCCTCCATCTGCTCCATCCTCCCCCGATGGGTTGCCGCCACCGGCACTGGGGATGGCGGTCTCTCGTCATCAAGCGCTATGTTCTCCTTTTCGGTCCTTTGTCGTTTGGAAGATAAACCTGGGCCACCAAAGACCAGTGAGGAAGAGGACGAGGTACGCTTGTTGGAACGCGATTCAGAACTGGACGAGGAGAGGGAGGCGCGCGGGGATTTGGCTGCGATCTCAGGTACACGGGACGGCTGCTGCTTGTTCGGGCTTGATTCAACCAGAATACGTGCGGGTGGTTTCATAGAAAAGTCCACCGGTCCGTCTGTGCATGTACCATGAGTTTTACCGTTCTTGTCCTTCTCATCCATCAATACGCACCTAAGGCTTGAAGGACACGCGACGAGCTCATTACGGCCGGAGGTACCGCGGGCTTCGAAAACCCAGCGGATGCGTTGGCAAACTTGAACTTCTTTAATCCAGTTAACACCAGATCCTGGTATGGCATCGATTCAGACGTACTTTTGCCTCCTTTGATCTGTCCGCATCGATCCCACCGACCCCGCTCGACGAGCCAGGCTGCAGCTGCTGCAGCTTGTCGCTGAGGTTGTTCTGCGGTCCTATCATCTCTTATGAGGCGCCAGTTCTTCTTGACCGTGGGTAGTAATCAAGGGGCAGGGTATCGTGTCTATGTAGTATCGAGGTGCTTGAAGGGTGTGGCATGCAGAAACGGAGACAGGACGCGAGTGATTTCGCATGCTAACGCGTGAGATCGACGCGTCTCGTGACTGTTATTAGAGCACTGCCACTGATACATGGACGCGTTCCACGCGTCTCGCAGTGCTGGAGCTCATCCTCGGATACGATTGACTTTTGATTGCATAATACATGGTTCTCTGACTACAAAGAAGCAACTAGAGCCCGTTCCAGGTGAAGGACTTGTCGAGCTTGAAGCTGCCCTTCAGGGGCAGATCGGTCGACGACTGGCCAACGAGGACACCATACTCTCCCTTGTCCACCCTCCATGCCGCGATGCCATCATCATAGTACGACACGGCGTACTTGTTGAGCTTCAGCTTCAATGTCGTGCTTGCACCAGGGGCCAGGTCTTTCGCCTTCCCGAACGCGCGCAGCTGCTGCGTGGGCTGCGTGAGGTGCGTTGCGGTGGGTGTAACGTACAACTGAACGACTTCAGACCCGGCGATCTTGCCGGTGTTGGTGACCTTGACGGATACCTCGACCCCAAGGGACGCGTCCGACGACGATGGCTTGCCGACCTTGAGGTCGGAGACCTGGAAGCTGGTGTACGAGAGACCAAAGCCAAAGGGGAAGAGAGGCTCCACACCACGAGCAACGTAGTGCTTATAACCGACGAACAGATCCTCAGCATAGTGCACCTTGCCGTTCTCGCTGCGGAAGTTGTTGTGCGCGGGGATGTCCTCCATGCGCTTGGGCAGGGTGAGCGGGAGGCGACCAGACGGGTTGATCTTGCCGAACAGCACGTCGGCAATGGCGTTCCCAACCTCGTTGCCGAGGTACCACGCCTGGACGACACCAGCGACCTTGTCGACCCACGGCATGGAGACGGCCGAACCGGCCTGGACAACGACAATGGTATTGGGGTTTGCAGCGGCTACGCGAGCGACGAGCTCGTTCTGCTGCCCAGGCATGTCCATCGTCGGGCGGTCGAAGCCCTCGGACTCCCACTCGGGCGTAAGACCGACAACGACGACGGCGACGTCGGACTTGGCAGCCAGGTCGACAGCAGCCTTAATAGCCACCTCCGGCACAATCTTCTCAGCACCACCCAGGCGCAGACCACGCATAAGCGCAGGCTGGGAGTTGCTCCGCTGCTGGTCCGCCGGGAGCTCGTTGGTGTACTCGATCAGGATCTTGTATTCCTTGTCGGCCACGAGGTCCAGAACGGCCTTCTCCTCGGCGCTACCCTGGCCGTAGAAGAACTCGCCCGGCGTCTGCGTGGTCCAGTTGTCGATGGCGAGCTTGCCGTCGACGTAGAACTTGGCTGAGCCGGCAACAGCGAGGCCGAACTCGAAGGGCGCAGTCTTGTCCGCCGTAAACGTGCCCTCCAGCTTGATGAAGTACGTCGCCTGGAGCTCCTTGGGGAGGAAGTCGTTAAGGCGCACACGTGTGTCTTGGATCGTGTAGTTGGTGAGCTCGACAGTGGGCTTGCCGGACGCGTCGTAGTTGAAGAAGGTGCAGCGCCAACCAGGCTCGCCGGACGGGCTCGTGAGCTTGTCCTCGACAGTGGGCAGGAAGCGATGGGCTGCCCGAAGTTAGTACGTGACGTAATGCATCCACCACGCGTACGCACCGTAGCAGCCGACGGTATAGTCAGCGAATATGCGGGCATCTTTCGCAGCACTTGCAATACCGTCATAAGGCGTGACAACGTACGTCGGCCGGAGAGCGGCAGATCCACCACCGGAGATGACCCTGCCCTTTGCGTTGGGACCAATAATGGCAATGTTCTTGACCGCCTTCAACGGGAGGAGGTTGTCCTTGTTCTTCAGCAGGACGATGCCCGAGCTCGCGAGCTTGCGGTTGAACGCGCGGTCCTTGGGATCGTCCCTGCTCCGCTCGACACCGTCGCCGTACACGATCTCGGGGGAGACGCTGGCGACCTTTTGCACGTACTTGAGGAGCACCTCACAGCGCTCGTCGAGGTCAGATTCGAACAGCTTCTGACAGCTGAGAAGGTGCTTGATCAGCACCTCCGTCCGCCAGCGGGGAGGGCCAGGCATCTCCAGGTCCAGCGAGGCCTTGATGGCCGCGTCCGTGCTGTAGGTGCCGAACCTAAGGAACATGACACGGTCAGTCGCTACTCCTTTCTTAGCTGTCAATTGGGCGCACCAGTCACTCATGACCAGCCCGTCGAAGTTCCACTCTCCACGCAGGATGCCCCTCAGCAGCCTCGGGTTCTCCGCAGCGTGGAGCCCGTTCAGCCGGCCATAGCTCGTCATGAATGCCCAAGGCTTCGCGTCCCTCTGGGCGATCATGAACGGCATGAGGTACACCTCGCGCAGTGCGCGCTCGGACACTTCAGAGGAGACAGCCGTGCGCTCATGCTCCTGGCTATCGAATGTATCAGGCCAGGAACCGAGAACGCATATTGGGGTTGCTCACTCGTTCGCGACAAAGTGCTTGATGCACGCGCTGACACCATTCGACTGCAGACCATTCACATACGCCGCAGCCATAGTTCCCGACAAGAACGAGTCCTCAGAGAAAGACTCGAACGCGCGACCGCCCAGCGGGCTGCGCTGGATGTTGCACGTCGGGGCAAGGAGGATGACAGCCGCCTTGGTTTTGGCCTCGATGGCGAGGAACTTGCCGGTCTCGTGGATCAGCTCGGGATCCCAGGTCGCGGCCATTGACGTAGCACACTAGCGCATATAAGCCCACCACAATGACAAAAGCAAGCAAATGCGGCTCACAGGAATGCACTGCGCTGGGTTGGACTTGAAGTGTGACGACCCGCGCACGCCGTTAGGCCCATCGCTCATGCGAAGGCTGGGGATCTCCAGACGCTCGATCTTGTTGGTATCCCACCATGTCGGGGCTGAGATGAGGGAGATCTTCTCGTCGAGCAAGAGCTTGCTGACGAGCTCGGGGATATCAGCCTTGAGGAAGGACTGTTTCATTCCTTTGGACATTATCGATCTTTGTGTTGGGGAATGCGGGGAGTCGCCAAGGTGCTATGCCCGGCCGGGTACTCTTAAGGGTGTGAATTGAGAAGCTGAACCTCCAATGCCTCCACATCCTAACTGTGTTATTGCCCAGCATTGAGAGCAACGCTGGAGATGCAGGAGGCACTACGGAGAAACCTCTCGGGAGGTGGGCCGACTTGCCCGAAGGGTATTTCCTCGGCACCAATCCTCGGGACCCTGGCCTCGCCTCTGATGCACGCTGAACGTGACGTTCAAGTTATGACGCTGCCGACCGGACCTTACGCTTGACTCGCCCGACCGCATAATTCATCTCTTCGACCTCATACTTTCATATCGACCTACCAAGCGTCTACTTGCGCACTTTATCTTCGACCGTCAACCTGGACAGCATATGACAGATACGACCACGGACGGCATCTCCGATGTCCTGACCAACCTCGCCGCGCCTAAGACCAAAGCGACGCTCACGGTGCGGGTCATCAAGTCCTTCGAGTTCCGCACCGAGAAGTCGCTCGTCCTGCGCGACTACAACCTGGAGACAGAGACTGTGGGATCGCTCAAGGAGAGGGTGAAGAAGGGTGCGTAGCATGTGCTGTTTGGTTGAGCGGGCGCTCACGCTTCTACAGACATACAAACTCTGCCAGGATGGAAACCGTACCGCACCGCGCAATTCGATACCCTCAAACTGTATACCAGAGCCCACGGGGCCAAGGTGCGCGCGCTTTCTTCTGCACATCATCCACTCTCCCTTACTTTCATATCGCAGACCACCAATCTCATCATCAACCTCGACCACGACGAATGGATCCTCGCCGATGACACTGCAACCCTCGCCTCGTGCGGACTCGGTAAGCACTCTCCTCCCTCCGATGAGCACGCTACCCCTCGCATGTCTGCCCGCATATACTGTGAGAGGTCCAAGTGCTCGTTCACCGGTCTCGAAGTGATGGACGGAGCTGACACGATGCTGTAGAGAACGAGAGCGAGCTGTCGTTCTTTAACCGCGAGCTGTACGAGGCTTTCAAGACTCATCCTGAGGTAGCTACTATCTCCCTTGCTTTTGACGTTCAATCCTGACATTATTCACAGACTAAGTGGTGACCAATCATGTTCTTAAGCTGACCTTCCAGTGCCTGTTACATGCCCACATAATGCCCCCGCAAACCTGACTCAGCTCATACACTTCCATTCAAGAAAGTTCCCATTGTTCCGGCGTCGTCTCACAAACTCACATCATGTTGTAATGAAATCAATGATATGTTGTTGTAATCCCTCCAGATCGGCGCTCCGATCAGCCGGATCCACCGGTAGCAGCCGGGTAGACATGAGTATCTCTATGAATTAGATGCTGCAGTGGATACACGATTGCACGTAACGAGAGCGGGAAAAAGAACACACAAGGAAACAGAAGCATCCGAGAGCGGAATGGATGACACGTCAACCCTCCCGGCGGCGCAACACACAGCAATGTACGATACAGCAGCAGCAGCAGCGGGTCAGGCACGTCCAGGAACCGACTATTGGTTCTGGCACTGCACCCGCGGGCCTGCGCCGTCCTCGTCCTCGTCCACCTCCATGTCGTCGTTGGCAGCACGTTGCTGCCGCGCGTCTGGCTCGGCAAGCACGACCTCGTCAATGTGGATGTTCTTGGCAAACTTCTGCGCCACCTTGCGTGGCGGGAGCGCTTGCTCGAGCAGGGGAATGACGGCGGGGTCGATGGACTCGGGGAAGTTGACTTTGAGCCGGACGTACAGGTCACCAAAGTCGTGGTGCCGACGTGAGGGCATGCCTTGCCCGTGGATGACCTTTACAGCGCCTGCAAATGAGCTTGTCAGCAAAGACGCATATAACAGCTTCAAATGCGGCAACTCACCATCCTTGATGATCTCTCCTGGTACGATCGTAACCATGAGTGCACGCTCGTCGAGATGTTGGATAGCGAACGAGCCACCGCCGAGTGCGCTGAGAAGGTCGATGTCGACCTCGGCAATGAGGTCGTTGCCTTTCCGAGTGAAGCGGTCATGCTTCTTCTCCTCGATCACAATGACAACGTCTCCGGGTACCATGTCGGGCGCCTGGTCAGACTCGCCCGCAAAAGTGATCGTCTCGCCACCCTTCATGCCCTTGTCGATATGCACCTCGAGCACCTTCTTCTCACTGATCGTCTTCTTGCCGTTGCACTGCTTGCAGCGGTCCTTGGGGTTGATGATCTCGCCAGTGCCGTCGCAGTCCGTGCACTGTTGCTGGATCTGCTGCATCATCGGGCCCAGCTGGCGGATGACAATCTTGACACCCTGGCCGCGGCACGAGGGGCACGTCTTGACCGCACCCTCCTTGCCACCCTTGCCGTTGCACTTGGAGCAGATGACGTGCTTGTTGAGCGAAAGCTTGGACGTCTTGCCCTTGTAGAGCTCCTCGAGCGAGACGTGTATGCGGTGGATAAGATCCTTGCCCTTCCGCGGGCCGCTCGGGCGCCCTCCGCCACCGAAGAACCCGCCGCCGAACGGCCCACCTCCGCCTCCAAACAGCTGCGAGAACAGGTCTTGTGGGTCGACGCCGCCCGCGCCGCCGGCCTCTGATAGCCCAGCCTCGCCATATCGGTCGTAGATGCCTCGCTTTTGGGAATCGGACAGGACTTCGTATGCGTGTGTCAGCTCTTTGAACGTCTCGGGATCACCGCCCTTATCGGGATGGGCGCGCAATGCTCTGTGATAAGTTGTTAATTATGAATGCGTGTGGACGCTGCAGCGTACTACGTACTTTTGACGATATGCCTTCTTCAATTCTGATTCGGATGCCTCGGGCGTAACACCCAGCAGGTCGTAAAGCTTACTACATCACTATCAGTCCATGACTGCGCGAGGCAGACTGGAAATACTCACGTCTCCTTTGCCATTTCGTTGGTAGCGGTGGATGAGGGGCGTGAGAGCGGTATAAACTTTGCAAAAGGAGATCAAGGTGGTGTGTGTGCGCTGTCCGCTATATAAGCCTTTGTGAGCACCGAGTAGTGGTCGAGTTGGAAGAGCGAGTGCGGCACGGGCTTTGAGCGGTCGGGCACGGCGCCACAGCCGCTGGAACCCTCTCGAAAGAAAAATGGGTGTGCGTAGAACATCGACGGAGCCTATTCATTCCCCTTACTCATTCCCGGCAACCGTCCCTCATTACACGGGCATTTCCGGCAACAGCCCTGGGCGCTTGCAAAAGGTACCAACTCTAATGATATTCTTATTCCTACAATAGACAATCACCTAACCAGTTCCCGAATGGTCACGACAACTCTGGTCCAGCGCCTACTGCCCGGTCACAGCACTCTCCGTAAGATTGGGATAGATGTCGTAGCGCTTCTGGCTCTGGACCGGGATGCCCGCTCTCATATCCACAATCTTCTGCGGATCTGCACACAGTCAACACAAGCGCCCGTATGCTATCGAAATCCCTCGTACCAACGTCGCCATAAACGATAGATTCGTTCTCGTCCGTGGTTCCGACGATATTCCCACTGCACCACCATCAACAGCTGTCCCCACTTATAACATCGCACTCACTAAGGATCGACAATCATCGAGTGTCCCCACGCATGATAATCCGCGCTCAGGTTCCTCGCCGGGCTGCACATCGACACATACATCTGGTTGTCCACCGCCCGCCCGCGCTGCAGCAGCTCCCAGTGCATCGGCCCCGTCGTCATGTTGAACGCACTCGGGTAGATCATGATCACACAGCCCTGGTGCGCGGCGATGAACGCCTGCTCCGGAAAGCGGATGTCGTAGCAGATGCCGAGGCCTATTCGGCCGAACTCTGCGCGGGTATCAGTATACACATGCTTTTCGGGCTTGAAACAGCACAGACCAGTGTCGAAGTACGTCAGCGCCTTGCCGCCAGTCAAGACCTCACTCTCCTGCGGCTTGATCAGCCAGGCATACGTACCACCGGGACGCGTCCTCACCTTGAACGTCATCTTGCCCGGAATGTCGATATCAAACAGATGTACCTTTCGGTGTATTGTCACGAGATCACCTGCACGATCATGAGATTGAGTTTACTGGCACGATAATGCATCGCTCACCAGACGGGTTATACACCATCGCTGTATTGTAAAGCCCCTCATCGTCCTTCTCCGGCATCGATCCTGCCTTGGATCAATTCCCTGATCAAGCCTTGTCAAATACAGCGCACCACCAATCAACCACACGCCGGCCTCCTTCGCAGCAGCCGAGAGCGCCTGCACCGTCTTGCTCGGGCTCCTGCTCACGTCGTACGGCTTCCCGAGCTCAAAATCGATGCGCTCCGCGTAGTCGGGGAAGTACTTGACGCCGTATGGCGAGTTGAAGCACTCCTACGTCACCACATCAGCAGTGCCCAGGATAGAGACACACGGTAGCTACGTACCGGCAAGACGACTACATCCGACTTCTTCCCCTCTCCCTTGGCAGCCTTCAAGACCAGCTCCCTCGCGTGTTTCAGGTTATACTCCTTGTCCTTGCTCCCCAGCATCTGCACGAGCGCGAGGCGGAACGGCTTCGCCGCCGGCGCGGGGGCGAACGTCTTCCAGCTGGGTTGGGACATGCTGCGGATCGGGCTGGCAAAGGTGCGGACAGGGAGGGGTGCGAGCCGGAAGAGAGGGGTGAGCAATGCGCTCATGCAGAGTTGGGGGACGTTTGCTGGACCGGAATGATGCGAGGCATTACACAGGGTCCACGCGCAACATGCCCGCTACGGCGTAGCTGTAGCTGGGTTTGTATAGGGGACCGATCTTTTCATGACCTCTATGCGGGATTAAATTTCGTACCCGGCTTCACCCGGTCTTGGGCGTATCTATCTACCCGGCTCCTTCCGCCCTGGCTCGGGCTGGTCGGGCCTGGTGCACATGTGGGTGCATGCCATGGCGTGCTCCTATACATGGTTGGCGTAAAAGCAGCCATGCTCCTGTTGCCTCGCACCTTGTTTTTGGCCAGGAAGGAGCTCTTCTCCTTGTATGTCGTTTGGGATGGGCACTCTCCTGCCCATATATTGATACCAAATCCTATTGTCTGCCACTACTTGGCATATTGCATATGGAGCCGGTCGTCAGTGTGGAGGTCGTGCATGAGCGGCATGTCCTTTTGCTTGCACCGTTCATCTCCGAAGATCCGCATGCACCATCCCCCCTTTTTGGTTTCGACCATGCTCAGCTGTGCAAGCTGGCCCAGCAGCATGGGGTGCTGGTTGATGAGCACCCTGGCATGCCCGACCTCCTGCATGCCATCATTTGCCATCTTGTAACAGGGGACTGTGTGCCCATGGCCAATCGGCATGAGGGCACATTGTGCATCCGGGCAGCACAGGGGTTTACCTCTGCTAGGAATGCCTCCTGCTGGCTTCTGGAAGCTCTGATGGGGCTGACCACCGTGCAGCTTCCTACGGCAGCGGTGCGGGAGGTATGCCTTGCTGCTGGCCTGATCACCGTCCGCCAGCGGCGCGAGCGATGCTTGGATGCCATGCGCCAGCGTTGCCGTGAGCTGAAGGAGCATGCAGCCGCCCTTGATCTGCCCCTGGAGGATGCGCTCAATCGGATCGAGTACGGAGCTCGGCCCTTCCTTCTTGCCCTTGGCCAAGCACATGGCCTCCTTCTTGCCGCCTACACTGTGCCTGACATGCGGTCTCAGCTTGTCGCCCATCTCCTGCATGGCATGTGCTCCCCACCCCTGGCAGCAGCTGCTGCTCCGGATGCTGTTGCCCCAGGATGCATGACCATGTGGGACACGTGCAAAGCCATCCTGGCCAAGCTTGGACTGCAGCCGAATGCACCTCTGGATGTGCGGCAGGTTGCCATGCGCGCCGCCGTGCTCACTCTCATCTCCAAGCGTACCCGGCAGGCCGCACTTCTGCGAGCATTGGATGTGCTGGGTGTGCACATGGAAGAACAGGTGGGACATGTGGTGCTGCGCGCCCGAATGTGGGCAGAGGCGTCAAGGCTCAAGAAGGTGTTCCAAGCATGTCATGAGGCATTCGAAGCCGACCAGGCCTGCACTGCACACATGGATGCTGTGCATGCCGCTCGCAAGGCATGGCCAAGGGCCCGCTGCCCGGAAGCTCTCCAGGATCGGATCCTCCGTGATTTCCGGGCGGCAACCAGCTTTGAAGCATTGCACCAGCAGCCTTGCGCTGCCTGCAGTGGCCTCCATGTTCAAGCTGAACTCCTCCAACTCCCTGTCACTACCGGAGCCGATCTTTCACCCCTCAAGCTCTCCGAATGGAACAGCATGGCAACCCGACCTGCCTGCCCCGGTCTTCCTCCAGACATCCTTGTTGATCCCGCCGGGACGTTTACTTCAGATGATGGTGGTGTGGTCCTCCGCCTCTGTGCCGAGTGCCATGCTTGCCTTGTCAACGGCCGGACACCCCCACTGGCCCTTGCAAATGGCCTGTTTCTTGGGCCTGTCCCGGTAGAGCTACAAGAGCTCACGATGGTCGAGGAGATGCTTGTCGCTCGCTGCCGTGCCAAGTGCTGTGTTGTGCAGCTCAAGGAGGGCAAGCCTCCGCGCTCCTCGCCAATCAGCCAGCGCGGCATAGTGGGACATGTCATCATCTACCCGCAGCGCCCGGAGACACTTCTTTCTCTCCTTCCACCCAGCCTTGATGATGTGGGTGACATGATCTGCATCATCTTTGTCGGTGCACATCCTCCTACAAGGGAATGGCTGCTGCAGCATGCACGTCCACTCGTGGTGCGGAAGAAGAGGGTGGTTGGTGCCCTTCGCTGGCTTGCAGCACATAATCCCTTGTATAATGGGATCGGCATCGACGAATCGGTTTTGGCACCGCTGCATGAGGAGGATGTCCTGCCATATCACATTGAACATCAGCTCCCGAGCATGGCTGAGGACGCACTCACCTCCCGCTATGATGCCTATGAAGGTCACCGGCTTGCCTTGCAGGAAGGGCGGGATGGGCAGACCGGTGATGCACCTGGTTGGGAGGAGCGCTGGAATGCATTTGCGCAGGGTGCAGCGGTGCAGAACCAAGGCATTGCATTCTAACGGGTGGTTGTGCCTGATGTCAGCAGCACCGCCAGTGCTGCAGAGCTGCAGGCTGCCGCTTTGCGTCATCTCAAGCAGCATGGCCGGGGGTTTGTGCAGGTCCCTCATGGTGCACGGCCCATGAATGAATTCTACGAGCCAGAGCTGCTGCCCCTTACCTACCCCACCTTGTTTCCATATGGAACGGGAGGCCTGGAGGACCGGCAGAGGCTGGCCACACTCTCCTTTGAGCGGCATGCAAGGCACCTGCTCAACCTCTCCTGTCGTCGATTCCAGGTCCACCCCACGTTTATGTTCACCGTATTCAACATCCTTCAGCGGCGTGCATCTCTGTTGCACACCAGCCTTCGCATTCGGAAATCATCCTTTGATGCTGTTGCAGCCGACCTTGTTCAGGTCTCAGCAGAAACCCTGGATGTGCTTGCACAGAGGGCTGCTTGGGGAGAGCCCTTGGTGGCGCTTGGGCCCCAGGAGCAGCATGCCATGCAGCTGCTGCGAGAGGTCAATGCCATCACCCGGCATGTTTTGGGCTCTCCTGCCTCACGCTCGGATCAGCGTGGCCAGGTCCGTGGGATGATGACAAGCCTGGGACTGCCGTCTTTCTACATCACCCTGAACTTTGCGGACGTGTACAACCCTGCTGTGCGGGTGCTGGGTGGGGAAGCCGTCGACATCGACAGGATGCTGCCGGACCATCCGCCTGATTACTGGTCTCAGGCACAGCTTGTTGCACGCAACCCGGTTGCCGCTGCCACGTTCTTCCATGTATACATGATGGCCTTCCTGTCCATCATCCTGCGGTATGATCCCACTGGTGTAGACCTTGAGGGTGGGATCCTGGGACTCGTGAAAGGCTACTTTGGATGTGTGGAGGCGCAGGGGCGGGGGACTCTGCACTGTCACATGCTGGTATGGATTGAGGGTGCGCTGAACCCCAGCCAGATCCGCAAGCGCATCCAGGAGGCAGGGGACACAGAGTTCTGCGCACGGCTGATCAGCATGCTCGACAATACCATATCAACGGAGGTGCCTCCTGATCCTGGCTGGGAGGTCCGGACAGCCGCTGAACAGTATCACCCATGTGCTGTTCGTGGGCCTTTGCTCAACCAGGACAAGGATGTGCTGGACAAGGAGCGGCAGAAGGATCTGCACCTGCTTGCTGAGGCATGCCAGCGCCATGTGCACACGGAGACATGTTGGAAGTACTGCCGCGATGGTCAACCACGAGAGTGCCGGTTCAACCTGGATGCAAGCAACCGGCGACCGGAGACCACCTTTGACATGGAGACGGGAGAGCTGCACCTTCGCTGCCTTGATGGCCTGGTTAACGGGTACAACCCCCTGATCTTGGAGGCGGTGCGATGCAACATGGACATCAAGTTTATCGGGTCGGGTCCAAAGGCCAAGGCAGTTCTCTACTACATCACCGATTACATCACCAAGTCCCCACTCAAGGTGCATGTTGCATATGCCGCTCTGCGTTGGGCTGTGCGGCAGATGGAGGCTCTGGAAGGGGAGGGGAGCACAGGCCTGGTCCGTTCGAAGCGAATGCTGCAGAAATGCGCGCACTCGATGATCGCAAACCAGGAGCTGTCCGCTGCCCAGGTGGCTGCCTACATGAGCGGAAACGGTGACCACTACACAAGCCATGAGTTCCGCATCCTGTATTGGACAGGAATCGAGCAGCACATTGAACAGCAGCTGCCAAGCCCAGAGTGCATGGTTGTCCCTTCACACATGGATCCTCCGCTTCCATCGGATGCCGCTGATCCGGCTGAGCCTGATGAGCCATCCTCTGTGGAAGCCCCTGGCAATGTGCATGGCAACCTTGAAGACCCCACGATGGTCAGCATCGGCCAGCTGGACACGGGGGAGCTGTATGCAAAGGGCAATTACATCATGGATTATATTCATCGTGATGCACAGCTGGAGAACCTGACCATGTGGGATATGGTGGCTCGCTTTGACAAAGTGCGGAGCAGGGGGCACAGAGGCCGTCCCACATCGGAGTTCCGCA
Organism: Calocera viscosa TUFC12733; assembly: GCA_001630345.1. Classification (NCBI taxonomy): domain Eukaryota; kingdom Fungi; phylum Basidiomycota; class Dacrymycetes; order Dacrymycetales; family Dacrymycetaceae; genus Calocera; species Calocera viscosa. Next base: position 407,220 of record KV417287.1, on the reverse strand, counting down.
GGCAAGGAGGTGAAGGGTGGCATGATGCCGAGGGGATGGCGACCAATCCAGTGGAGGTGGATGGTGCGGTGACAGAGCCAGGTGCAGGCATGCAGATGCCCGTCTTGGACCTGGAGGCTATCTTGGCATCTTGTTCTGTTGAAAAGTTGCCGATGTTTGCCTTGCAGCCCCCCCACTCTGAGCATGGCATCTCTCGGCTGAGGCTGCGACCGTATGGGAAGGGATTGGTTCCCATCCTTGCTGGAGCAACTGTGCCCCGGCGTGATTTCCCACCGGGCTATGCACGCTATGCCCGGCTCATGCTCATCATGTTCATGCCCTGGAGGACAGCTGCCGATCTTCGACAACCAAACCAATCGTGGACCGAAGCTTTCCATGCCTTTTGCAGTGCCTGCTCACCGCGGTTTACCGTGCTCATGGACAACATGCAGGTGCTGCATGAGTGCAAGGATAGTCGCAATGATCACTTCCGTGAGCAGTACCTCCGACGTCGGCGCACTGGTCATTATGGTGAAGACACCAATGCTGCAGCCAGGTCTGCAGAGGAGGATGCGGCTGAGTATGAGGATCCCACAATGTCTAGCCCAACCCTTGCCGATGCACAATTGCAGGCTGCCCTTCTCCAGCACCTCCAGAATATTGATGCTGCACAGAGCATGCGGCTTGGTCGGACCGCTGCAAGTGTGTTTGAATGCCTTCAAGTTGCCCATCGAGCAGGGCTCTATGGGCAAGTGGACATGGCGGCTCAACAGGCCATGCTGCTCCGGGCTGCAGATGGACAGCTGACCGAGCTTGCCGCTGGGGCACAGGATGTGCTTGGGGAGGTGTGGAAGGATGCATATGAGGAACGGCGCAGGGTATGGCGGCGTGAGGCCTCCGCGGGAGACACTCCTTCTTCTGGTGCTGTGCACATGGGACGTGCACCGACCATTGGAACAGATTTTGTCCCCCCCTTTGCCTTCTCGGATCCTACAAGCCTTTCAAATGGAAGAGCTGCCATGGCCGTGCTTGCCGAAGGGGGACATGCCGATGTGCAGCATGGTGCTGCAGCAGGTCTCGGGGAGATCATCACATCACGGGCTTTGAATGAAGAACAGCAGCTGGCGTTCCGCATGGTCTGCGAGCACAGCCTCCTTCCTCACCCATGCGACCCCTTGCTGTTGTACATTGGTGGCCCAGCAGGAACTGGGAAGAGCCGTGTTATCCAAGCCATCACCGCCTTCTTTGAGGGAAAGCGGGAGGGACGACGCCTCCGACTGGCCTCTTTCACAGGGTTTGCGGCCAAGAACATTGGGGGCATGACCCTTCATAGCGCGCTCATGCTCAACCAGCACCGTGGGGCCAGGGGCCTAACAAGCCATGCACGGAAGGAGCTCATGTCCATGTGGCAGGGCGTGGATTATCTCTTCATTGACGAGGTGTCCATGCTGGGATGCGAGCTGCTGTTCCAGGTGCATGAAGCCCTCTGCGATGCCAAGGACAACCACACCCAGTTTGGAGGGATCAGCCTTATCTTTGCGGGTGACTTTGCACAGCTGCCTCCGGTGAAGCAGGTCCGGCTCTATTCCCATGTGAAGTATGACACCGCTCGGTGGGTGGCCACACCGCAGGGCCAGAAGGTGATTTTTGGCCGGCTGCTGTGGCTTCAGGTGACCAAGGTGGTCCTGCTTCACCGCATCATGCGGCAAGCAGGGCCGCGGGAGATGAGATTTATGGAACTGCTGGGACGGCTGCGTGAAGGGAGATGCACCCTGGAAGACTATGCAATGCTGCGTTCCCGCCTCCTTGGACAGGCACCCGTGGATCTGGGATCCCTGCAGTGGAGGGATGCGCCGATTGTTGTCCCCAACAATACCGTAAAGGATGCGTTGAACCTGGAAGCGGTGCAGGCCTTTGCACGGCTGACTGGCCAGCCCCTTCACCTTTACCATGCACAGGATCGGCACCATCGGCAGGTCATAGATGATGAGGCTCTCCGGGCCGCCCTTGAAGATGTCCACAGTGGGAAGACGGGTCAGCGGATGGGACGACTTCCCCTGGTGCCAGGCATGCCGGTGGTGCTGACTGCCAACTACGATGTGGAGGCTGGGGTTGTCAATGGCAGCCGAGGCATATTGAAAGGCATCCGGTACTCCGTGGATGTCCATGGCCTTCGGCATGCCACCTCGTGTGTTGTGGAGGTGCCTGATCACAGGGGCGAGCCGCTCCCGGGTCTGTCTTCAATGCAGGTGCCCGTCATGGCTGATACCACCGATGTCTCCTTTTCCCACCCCCATAGCGGGAAGCGATGCTCTATCACCCGTGCCCAGGTGCCCCTTCAGCCGGCATTCTGTGTTACAGCACACAAGGCGCAGGGTGATTCACTTGACCATGTCATTGTGGATCTGGCGGACTGCCGTGGGACCGAACCACCCTATGTCATGTGCTCTCGGGCGAGATCCTTGGATGGGCTTCTTGTGCTGCGAGACTTTGCCCCACAGAAGATCCAGTGCCGGCGGTCGGAAGAGACACGTCGGGAGATGCACCGACTGCACATGCTTGCCCTGCAGACCACGCTGACATATGGGAGCACCGCCCAGCGTGCTACCGCACAAGAAGAGCTGGACAGCCTTCCAACCTTACCCAGCGCAGACTATCCTGCGCTGGAAAACTGGGATGTGCAAGGGGCATATGCGAGCCTCATGGCTTTCCAAAACGCCATGGAGGCCCGGCCCTTTCAAGATGTAGCTCAGATCCAGGCGGTCCTGCATCAGCAGCCATCGGCTCGCTACCGACATCGAACCCGGTCCCATGCCTTTGGTGCAGATGATGAGCAAGCCCATGTTCCTGCAGCAGATGGGGATGATGAGGGGCTACGGGAGCAAGACGGAAGCAGTGTGGAGCCACTGGTAGGCACCACTGCTTATCTGCGGCCCCGGCGACGACGAAGTTTCTGTTGAATGGCCCTGGGGTGGGTGGAGGGGACACCATTGCCGTGTCTCCCTCCACCTGCCTGTTGGGGATGGCCATATGGGGCCAACATATGCAAGCACGGTGCGGCCACCATATAGGATGATTGGCATATAAGGCCTGCCAGTATCCCTTTGGCCTCCTGGGGATCGGCACCCTGCCCTGTCCTTGCAACCATCCCCTTGCCGCCAAAGCACACACATGGCCTCGCTCTCCTACTTCCGGTCTCGCAATGACCGTGGTATCTATGACATGATGATCGCTGCACTCGATGCCGACCCAGCCCACTCCTTGGGAGATGCGGAGTCCATGAAGGGGGTTGTCCTCTGGAAGCACCAGAACTCGGAAACGATTGACTGGTGCGAATATGGTGATGGTGGTCACCTGGTCCCCAAACAGTTTGTGATCGGAGGGGAGGTGGGGCCTGGCGAAGAGGGAACAGTTTGGGGTGCACATGGGAGACTTCGAGCGCAGGATGTTGTGCGTGTGTTGCCTTCTGCCTCGCTTGGCATGCTGACAGTGCCGTGCGAGCAGGTTTATGACCGGACAAGTGTGAAGAACCGGGTGGCACTTCACATGCCAACCCAGGCACCTCAGGAGCTCCAGGACATATTTTCCGATCAGGAGTACAACCTGGGACAGCAGCTGATTGCGGCGGAAGGTGGGCAGAAGAAGGCGGAGCAGGTGCTGGAGCAAACCTCTGCAGGCCGTGGTGGAGGGACCTTAACGACCTGGGGTGAACCGTACTCCCATGTCATCTACCTGAACACGGAGCCCATCTACACGGTATTGTCGCTCCCTGTCTTGAGCTGCAGGTATCCTTCTCATTGTTGTGGAATGATGCAGAGGGTGACCGCCGATGAAAGTCGCGATGACCGCCATGGCCCCAGCCTCCTGGCCTATGCCAGCCTGGGTCCATCCAACCGAAAGCGGCGTGCAGGCCAGCAAGATGGCATTGAGGGGAGGGTACTGGGGGAAAGCGAGCCATCCGAAGCAGCCTTCTCTGAGCCATCCAGCCAGGGGACGGATGAGGTGGACCTGTACCAGCGTATGTCCTGAGCAGGTTGTGCAGCATGCCATCACTGATGCCTAAATTGGAACAGCGATGGGTGAAGGCCTCAGTGCAACATATTCGCTGAAGGTCCTTCCCGACCATGATGGGCCCCTGTTCCAACAGCGCCAGGCACGTGTGAAGCAGCTTCCATTTTATCGGGCCGACGGTGAGCTGGTGAAGCCATGGGAGCATGCAGAGGTGTTCCGCCCAGGGACGTTGGTTTTGGCAGTTGTGACTCTTGTGCGCTGGGTCATAAATAGCAACAAGGTCGGTGCTTGCCATGTGCTCATCAGGTGGACAAAGCATGGCTGAGGGATGTGCTCCAGATCTACCAGCTACAGCTGGTGAGCATGCGGGAACTTGATCCGTCCCCATTCCCCATCGAAACAAGGCCTGCGAATGCTGGGGCAAGCGGCGGCTCCCGCACCGCCCAAAGCTCGCCGATGAAGGTTGCCCGTGGTGCAGAGATCGACCTGTCGGCCCTGCTTGCAAAGGCGAGCACTGGGCCAAGTCGGCCGGAAGCGGTCGAGCAGGAGATCTCGGAGGGGCCAGAACCTGGCTCGCCCACAGACGTTGCTGCTGCCCGGGCAAAGAAGAAAGGCAAGACATGGTAGGGAAGATGGAATGTGCTCATAGCCAGATAATGTCCCGCACCTAGGCAATCGCAATGTGATGCTGTGTCAACATCCCTAAAGTGCTCACAAGAAAGACCATTTCAGTGCACGGCAGGGGGTCACAGTGACCGTCCGCAACGTGGTAGGCGAACCAACACTGACAAGGGTTCATTTCCCCTGTGCTACTTTAAGAGACTATGACAGCAGACAACACCCGCTAGGCTAGTTACCCAGGTACATGGTAGGCGCCCCCATACCAAACATCTGACCGTGCTCCACCTGATCCTGGTGGTCCTCTGTCAGCAGCTCTTCATCCCAGGCAACCCACTCGGCAGCAGCCCACTGCTTGACACCTTCCATCCCCCGCTGAGTGTGCTTCCTTGCCAAGGTGCTTTGCTTTTGGTAGATGGCCATGCCGATTGTCTGCATGTCGGGTGTGATGCTGTTGGGAGGGGTGATGGGAGAGATCGCTGTTCCATGCTGGTAGACCTCACTGCGCCAGAGATGGACCGTGCCCTCGATGTTCTCCGCAATGAGACCCTTGCCACCGTTCAGGCTGGGAAAGGCGAAGTTGTACATGAAGTCCGGGCATGATGCAGGCCGGTGAAGGGTGATGCCAAAAGAAAAGCGGGGATCACCAGCGACCTCGGTGTGCTGAGGAGAAGTGTAGCCGCTGCAGGCAGCCGCTGTTGCTGCGATTCCATGGACACCACGAGGAGGGCAGTCTGCCTCATGCGTGCGGCGCCGCTCTTCTTCCACCATGCCGGGGAAAACACCTTCGATGATGGCGATGACAAGGTCCAGGCCGCGGTGTGCACGGGCATTGAGGATGGCCTTGTCAAGGTCGGTGAGTGACTTGCTGAGGAAGTTCTCATAGTCGCCTGTCCCTCCAGCTTGATCCGCACGCTGGCCCACACCGACACCCTTGCCATAGTGGATCTGCCGGGAGATGCCACAAGTGAAGCCCCGGCGGCTGTTGATGTTTGCCGCTATGTCCGGCAGGACTGTATCACGCTCATGTGCCCACATGCCGTGTCCCTTGAGGTCGATCTGCGCAAAGATGAGGCAGCGCTTCTGCTCAATTGTAGCGAGGTTGAGGGCTGCAAGCTGTTCCGGCAAGAGGAACTGCTGCTGGGGCAGGAAAAGGCCGGGGAACTCGTGGGCGAAATGGGCGCTGTCGAGCACAAGGATGGTCTGGGCAGGGATGGTGCCATCAGGAGCAGAAAGAGGAGCCACACGTGCTGCCTCCGGCAAGATGATCATCTTGGTCCGGGGGATGCCGAGTGCTTGGTACACCGCAGGATTGATTGCGGCCACATTCTGACAGCCATCGACCACATAGCAGCCTTCGCGTTCTGTATCATATGTGGTGTCCACCGGGTCCACGAACAGGACAGAGACGAGGGCTGAGGCATGCGTTCCAAGCTTCTCGCAGTTCTTGTATGCATCACGGGCAGCATGCAGGGAGGTTCTCCTTTCGTACAGTCCATGTGTGGTCAGCCCTCGGAGCCATTCACGGTAGATGATGTTCGGAGCTGTCTGGTACAGCCTGATCCAGTCCTGAGCCTGAACACCACGGGTCTGGTTGTGAAGGGCATGATGCTGGAGATGCGGATGAGAATGTGAAAGCAAAATGAAAAGCAGACAACCACATACACGCCACATCATGTGCCAACCCAGGTAGCGAAGGGCGGTCTCGGGCGATGCGAAAAAGTGGGCAATCTCAGCCCAAACTGCCGTGTTGTCGGACATAACATTGTCGCCCCGGGTCCAGAAGACCAGCCGGGTCTGTTCTGCCAGGATATCTCCAAGACGGTTGATCATACTGGCTGGATGCATGTCAGTTAATTATCCTATGCGAAACAGGCCGACGCGGCGCACCTCTGGGAGCCAGAACAGCCTCAGCCGACAGAGCGGCAAGTGCAAGCTGCTGCACCTCTTCGATGGTGAGCAGCCCCTTCCTCTCTGGCTCGGGCAGAGAAGAAGCAACGATATACATGCCCGCCTTGGGCATGTCCGCGTTTTCGGCTCCAGGCTTCCTGCCAGCAGACGGGGGCTTTGCGGCGCGAAGGGGGGGGGTTTGGAACCCGGCCCGACGCACGCGGCGAACCGCCCGCTCCACCCCCGACGCCAGCAGGAGATCCAGGACTGACAGATGACATTCTTATATCGCGACGAATGAAAAAAACGGCTTCCAAAACGAGCAGACACGGTCGAGGTGGTGGTCGGGAAGAGAGAGAGGAGAGAGAGGGCCGCGCGTCAACAACGCGACTTGCCTCCGTCCTCCACGTAGCGGGCTGCGCCGAGCTCTGGCTCGGCCTCGTCGTCCTTATTGCATCGCGTGCCATTTCCGAGTTGGGCATCGGTCGGCAGAATGAAACTCTTCTATGTACTCTGTTCTGTATAGCTACAAACTTTGATGCGGCTGCAGATGCGTGCGTGCGACTGCACAGTGTCCATTAAGATGCGCTATGAGGAAAGCTGAATGATGGACCAAGGGAAAATCCTGCGGTACTTCATATCCCACGGCTGACACCTACTTCCTCTTGTTTCGTACCTTGCCCGGTACCAGGTTCACTACATCTTCCGTCGCCGTCGACCTGGTCACCCCAACAAACTTGTCGTTAACTGGCTATTGTATCAGCGTTGAGCAAGAAGGACGGAAGGGAAGAACTTGCAAGAAGACGTCATGAGCTCATTCGCAACCGGCTGAGGACCGGAAGTGATGTACTTTGCGATTATGCCCTTGGCCACAACCCGTTCTGAGAGCAAAGCTCGTAGCTCAGCTTTGTAGGACGCAATCTGAGATGTAATCTTTTGGTCGTGCTCAGCGGGTTGGTCTCCACTATGGCCGGCTCGTCAGCGACTCGGGAGATGGAAATACAAAGAAGCCTACTCGACATCAAAATCCAGCTCAATCTCCATGGCGTCCGCAGTATCCTGTAACCAGTTCTTCTCATGATTGGCCTTCTTGATCTTGTGCTGAGCATCATCTATCTTCTTGGCTAGTGCGAGACGTTCCTTAAGTTTTTCGATTACGCCATGGTCGATGGGAAGCTCCGGAGGGTCCCCAGCTGATAACGATTGAGCTTGCAAGAAAGAAAGAAAGAGAAGGCTTGATCGTTTACCTCTGCCAAGCTTCTGCAGCAATGCACGCTGCACCCTTTTCTCATCAGCACTGCATAGCAGAAGACTGAATCCCGACTTCTCCGCTCGCGCGGTTCGCCCGCTTCGATGGATGTAGGTGTCGGCTGTTCGCGGTATTTGATAATGAATAACGTGTTCCACGGCAGGTATATCGAGACCACGAGCAGCCACATCAGTGGCAACAAGGACTCCGTCCGGAGTTGACTTGAATCTGAGAACGTTGTCAGGAACAGTTCAGATAAATGGGGTCGACTGCCGACCTCTCCAGATTCCTCAGTCGCTGCTTCTGTTGGAGCTGGGAATGCAGAGGATACACCTTCACACCCAACAGTTCCAGCATAGGCACAATCCGTCTGATACCATCGATAGCGCTGACGAAGACGAGGCTACGGCCAGGGTATCTCAGAAGGAAGTAATATAAATAGAGATCCTGTGCCAAATCAATACTGGAAGATGAAGGTTGAGCGAGGGGACACACCTTCTCCGAAGAGATGCATTCTAATTTGGCTTCCTGCAAAGTATGCGAGACACCTTGCTTTGGTGTAAGGTCAATGATCTCCGGCTCTTCATCGCGGAAATCCACACGCTCGAGCAACTCGTCCAGCGTCGACGGCGGCTTGTCGCGCTTCTTACTTGGAGGCGCCCTTCTTCGCCTTTTCAGATTCAGTTGAAGGTCCTTCGACAAAGTGGCAGAGAAGACGAAGGTTTGCATCTCGTCGCTCTTGCTTCCCTGTCCTTCGGTGACCGCAATGCCGGCTTTCTGAAACGCAGCGCTCGACGCTTCGTCGATGGCATCGACCTCCGATGTACGCCGCGTCAATGCGAGAATATTGTGCAGCTCTTCGAAATGTCCAGTCTCAATCATCCTGTCGGCCTCATCGAGGACTAGGAAACGGATCGAGCGAATCTGCTGAGCAAGACCAGCGTCCTAGAAGCAATATTCAATATAGGTTATGGCAGATAGGGCAAAGGATTCTCACCTCGCCAAGCAGATCCCACAACCGACCAGGCGTGGCGATCATGATATCCATACCCCTGTCAATCACCCGCTTCTGCTTGAGGCTACTCATTCCACCCACGATCGCTCCAATGCTGATAATGGGCGGTTTATGCTGTCCCTTCGCGTCGCCTTCGCCTGCTTTCTTTGCCAATGCAGGGTCGAACCCATGCACTATGGCGCGCAGGTGCTCTCCGACCTGCAACGCCAGTTCGCGGGTCGGGGCGAGAACGAGCGCCGACAGTGAACGCTTCTCGGGTGGCGGAATGCCCGCATACTTCGCCAGCACATGTTGAATGATCGGCAGTCCATAGGCGAGGGTCTTTCCAGAACCCGTCTCCGCGACGCCGATGATATCTCGTCCCTGTAAGGCAAACGGTAGGGCCCGCTTCTGGATCTCAGTCGGCTTCGTGAAGCCAAGGGTGTGCAGGGACCGCTTGATCTGATTCTTCAATGCAAAGGTTTGCCACTCCGGAAGTAGATACTCTGGACGATCATTAGCACGCCCCGCTACTAGCCAACCATGGAGGGACAAACCATCAAACGGTTGCTCAAGGGTCGAGACCGTCGGGGCAGTCGGAGTCATAACTGATGGACTCGTTGTCGCTTTTGCTGCCTTCGACTTTTTGCTGTGTTTTATCGACTCCAGTTCTCCGGTTCTTGCTCTCTTTCCGACCTGTATCTGCATCAGTACCGACCCCACTTGCGAGTCCAGCTCGGCTCACCTTGAACTTCGCAACCTTCGACCCTCCAGCGTCCTCGTCATAAAAGACCTCAACATCGTCCACCTCTTCCAACATCAGCACGCCTCCTTCTTCATCAAAGTCTCCTACACCAGCTGCCTCTGCCCTGTCTACCTCGTGCCATGGTAGCTCGTCGGCATCATCGGTTACAGTTCCGGCAGCGAGGGCAGACTTGCGCCGTTTCTTGCTCGGCGTACCCTCGTCTGATACATCTGCAGACCGCTTGGTACCCCTTGCTGCCAGTCGACGTAGTTGTTTAGTCCTCCGGGCAGCAAATAGAGGGCCTGGAGCTCGTACCACCACTATTTCAGCAGAGGGAGCCATAGCGTGTCGTTGCGCAAGAGGGCCAGTCCAAATTTTGAGATGTCAGGGTCCCAGCGGTTTACGTGAACACCGTCACGTTGCACGGAGGTTAGCTCGCAGCTGTCAAGAAGCTCACGTAGGCGAGAACAAGAAAAAGGTAGCAATCTCCTAGCTGAGAGCATTCTATGCTTCACTATGGAATTATTTCAATTGCGAGTGACTCTAAGGAAGGACAGCCATGAGGGCGAGAGTTCGGGCAATTACAGAAGAGCGTAATGAACATGACAAATGTGTGGAATGAGTCCGATGCGATAGATGCTCGATGAAGAGAAAGAAAGAAGTAGGGATTCCAATATATCATGGCCGCGAGAGCTGCTCCTTCCGGTAAAACAGGAAATATCCGCCTACAATCACCAACTGGCAAATCATGGCAACCCAGAATGGCGCAGAGGCCATCGGAGAGCCTTGTATACCGTTGGAGAAGTCCCAGGTGGATGCGTCGGGGAAAACGCTTCCAGGACCGATCTGGTCGGGTGCCGTGGCGCGAGCGACCATTACACAGACACATCCGATCACCTGTGCGAACGCCAGCGTCGCGCAGACATGTAGACGGGACAGAGTCTAATGAGATGAAGTCAGCTGAAAGTTCTCTGCACATAGACTAAACTCGTCGCTTACCTGCAACAGGATCATACCCAGACCGACACCCTGGATGGCATCGAGCACTCCCAGCCATAACCACAAGGAGGTCCCAAGATAAGGACCCGCGGCGCCAGCCCAAGGGATATATAAGGCGAGCGAGGATGTACCCCACATCATCTGACACCATCTCGGCGCACCGAGACCAACAGCAAACACGGGGAGAAGCCATGTATGCGTCTTTGCGAAGTAGGTGAGAATGAACAGCATGAGAGCCCATACACCGATGAAGAAGAAGACCACGAGAATGAGGGTCGCCCACTGGGGGATTGTGGAACTCCACAGGAAAGCCCAGTTCCGGCCGTAGGGGCCACTCAACCAGTAGTCGCGAAGAACTTCGGAGGCCAAGAACCAGAGTACAATCTTGCGCCGGAAGAGGGTCCTCAAGAAGTTCGGGACCTTGGGCGGGGTCTGGTGGTAGTAATCCGGCAGGCCGAAGAACATGCAGTAAGAGAAGAAGAAGCTCATGACGGCCAGTGGCCACAGGATCAACACGATCCACCAGTCAGGTCTTGAAGTTGGCAGAACACCATTCAAAGAATTGCCCCAGTACCACAGTGCCGCGATCCAAATCTGTTGGGAGCCTTGCACGACGCATGCACGCATTGTCCAAACCTCGGTGGCGGCCCCAGCTTCTTCACCAAAGTTGAGGCCGAAGAACAGGAAGGCGGCGGCGGACGAAACAGCATAGCACCATGTGGCGACGCTGCTGAGAATGTCACGAGATGGTGTGAAGATGTCGGACACTGATGGCAAGCCAATGAGGAAAAAGGCGAGGCCGTAGAAGATCCATGGCGCAGCGAGGACGTAGAACGAAGGCTTGAGGCGGAACAGTGTATACCACACAATAGACGCAGCGAGGAAGACGCCCCCAAGGACGTACAGCTGAAGATTGGTCTGCCAGTTCTGACCAGAGAGTAGAGTAATCTGGAAACTGGTGGCACCGAGCATCTGTCCAGTCGCAATAATGATCGTGTACAGGGGCCAGCCACCAATTTCTCGTGCCAGTGCGATCTGCAGGCGCGTCATGGGAGCAGCGTCCGGATCCGGAGCGGGAGGCGCTTCGTAATCGAGGTGGTGCTGGAACGAAGCGGTGGAGCCATATGGGTTCGGAGATGTCGGGCGAGAGTCATAATGCGACTCATAGCCCAAAGTCGGTGCCCCAAACGTGGAATCACGGCCAGACCTGACACTTGACGCGTAGTTGATCTTGTCCTTCCTGACCTTGTCGAAGAACGCCTCTTCGCTCTTCTGCAGGTACCGCTCAATAGACAGCTCATTCTTGGAGTTCTCGGGAGTCAGCAGCTGCAATTTCTGAACGAAGGCTTGCGCTACTTCGCCATCGGAATCAGTGAAGCTGTCGATGGCTTTGTTCAATGGCGAATTAGCCTTCTCATCGATAATGGAGGCGATAGATTCCACTGAAGAAACGCGAGAATGAGCTCCGAACGGCCTATTCGGCTGAACACCGTCTGGCTGAAGGAAGGGGTCGCCAACATGGCCCTGCTGTTTGGCGATCTGCTTGTTTGCGCGAGATAAGAAATCATCGTATGACTGCGCGATGCTTCCTGCACCATCTGCACTGTCCACTCCAGGAGAGTGCGGCGCATCAGGTTGGAATGATTGCTGCTCATCCGCGGAGCCATCCGTATTGAACGAGGATTGCCGATGGAGAGATTGCGGTCGAATGAAAGGAGTGGATAGGTATTGTCCCTGCCCGCCAGGTGTTAAAGATCCGGGTGACGGTGGCACGGGACTTGCCGCATCCCACCCGTCATAGTTGCTTGCCAAGGAGTCGCGACGGTTGTCTTCTAGGTTGAGCTGAGGGAGATTCAGCTCGCCACCCACGCAATCTGTGGGAGACCAGGCATCAGCACCGGCCAGTGAGCGGCTGATACCAATGCTGCGACGGTGGAAATCCTCCATTCGCTGGCGCCATTCGACAACTGGGAAACGTTGGACGGCAGAGCGAGCACGCAGGATGGCGCGCTCTTCCTCGGTAGACTTCAGAGCGAGTTTGATCGTCTTCGAAAGTTGAGACAACATATGTCCCGTCGACATTGATTCAACGGGGAACCACCAACCGGGCATCAGACCGAGACCACCGAGGCGCGAGCCGACACCGAGGGCACCCTTACGACCGAATTCGACCGCGACGAGACCAAACGGTTCATCACGAGACGGAATCAGGGCGAAGTCGGCACCGCTGAAGATGAAGGGAGGGAGAGCCGTGAACTCCGGCTTCGAGTAGACACGATCCGGGTACATCTCCATGAGGCGAGCTAGCTTTTCGGCAGCAAATCGTCCGTACAGATCAATGACGGGACCAACAGCGATGAGCTGCACCGACTTGCGTTTCGACAGGAGGGACGGCATAACATCCGCAATGAGATCAACACCTTTCTGCTTCGACCAACGACCAACGAACACGAACAAGTCCGCGTTGGGATCCTGCCCGATGCCTGCCCACTCCTGGGCTTGACGCTTGTCCTCGGGGCGCTTCGATTCAGCATCGAGATCGACGGTGACGGCATGCATATCCACAGGGGTCAGATCCAACGCCTCAATATCCGTTGGATCGGGGTTAGGCAGAGAATCGACGTGCTTTAGGGTCCACAAAGCGGGATAACGAGCCCAAGAACGCTTGCCGTAGGAATCAGACACACCAGCAACACCGGTACTTTTTTGGTGAGTACTGATATACGAAGCCGCGGCGTGGAGTAAGTTGAAGGTATTTCCAAACTGGACGTACTTCGTGCAGACCTCCTTACTCAGGTTGAAGGCCGAGCAGACTTCTTTCATCTCTTCCTTGGTCCTCAGAGGCCAGAGACCCTGGAACTCAGCGTTGTGGAGCGACAAGCAGATAGGCATAACCTTTGGCAGGAGATAGAGAGGGGCCAGCGCGCCGTGGTAGTCGTTGACGTGGTAGATATCAATGCCCGGGAAGCGGCGAATGGTGTCTGCGATAGCCTGATTCCAGGTCGAGTAGAAGATAGCGGAACCAAGGTCATCCATGCGAGCCGGGTAGGGGTCTGCCCTAGTTTGAGCGCGGAAGACCGGACTGTCCAGGATCACGTAGGTGATGTTATCCAGCTGGTGAGTCTCCACCTCAATCAAGTATGGCTGGCCGAAGATGACGACCTCAATGGGCTCCATGAAGTCGCCCGTGGGGTATTCCAGGTCCTTCACCTTGGGGATCACCCAAATCAGGTCGACATCTGACATCGCCTTGCCCATGAGACCGGACATGACACCAAGACCACCGATCTTGACCTTTAGCTTCCAATCGAAGATTTCGTACTCAAGGGTGGCGATCAGCACCTTGCGGCGCTTGTTCGTATCCTCGGGCCATCCGATAATGCGACCAGGTGGTTTCATCGAAGAATGACCAGGCCTACCGAAGGACTTCTCAGCCATGGGGGTCGCCACCTCGTTATCTTTCTTGTTGAAAGAACCGCCGACGATCGGGAAGTAATTGCTATGACCCTCGTGGGTGGGTTTGACACCCCACCTGTTGTGCCTAATGCCATAGAACGACCACTTGAAGATGAGGACGGCCAAGATGCCGGTGATGAGAGGGATGCCCAGGAGGAGTGCGAACATGATGGCACCAATAATGGAGTAACCACGAGGTTCCAACCAGTAACTCATGTCTTGATCGTTGACCACCAGGGCCCAGGCGAGATGCGGGTATGGAGGTGCGGAGAAGTTCAGGTACGTAGGAGCGGCCGAGTTGGGCGGACCACGATCCATGATGCCATCGCCGTCGATATCACCATAGAAGTAATTGTCGTAGCCGAAGACGTTGAGCTGAACATAAGTGGGCCATTGAGCCATGATCTCAAGCTCCCAAGTGCCATCCGCGTTGTGCGTCATTTCAGCTGTAAGGCCTTGATCGTAACCCCAGTTGTTGTAAGGACCACGGGCTAAGAACTGAGGTACGCGACGTGTCCCACCGGAGTAATCGCGGTCGGCGTGCACCACGTAGGTCGACGAGCCCACGGCCTCAACGAAATACTGCATGATGACGTGGTTGCCCGACCACCACTGGCCCTCAAAATTGGCCGCGGGCATCGTGGTGACGTTCTGGTACGCCTGCCAGTCGGACCAGTTCTGACCGTAGTTCCACGTGTAGCGGACCAGGTCAGCACCGATCGCTTTGTGGGTGAAGGTGTACTCCGACCCATCCCATCCAAAGGCATCGTTATCGTAGTCCTGACTGGAGTCAATGAGGACGTTGTTAGGCTGGCCCTTGCGGAAGACGAGATGGTCCGTAACGCCAGTCGACGCCGTGCCGTCCTCGGTCGGCATGTTGTTCAGAGTCAGGGTGATGACACCGTCAGGTACGTTGACAAGATTAGCGGACCAGAACCATGCAGAGGTATCTAGACCTTGGATCGGTGCCGGATCGGGGTCCGTCACTGTCCCAGAATTAACGGTGCTTGCATCGACTGTCGGCAGAGTCCCGCCGTTGATACCGGAGACATCGAAGCCAAGGTACTGAGTGATGGACGCCGGGTTCATTGCCACGTTGAATTCGAAGCGAATGGGAACAGTTGTGGCATTGCTCGCGGTCGAGTCCCAGACAATGACGTTGTTGTCGTGGCCAGGTATGAACTTGGTCATCATGGGCCTGGGAGCATACCAAATGTCCGAAGGCACCAACGACTTGAAGCCAAATGGCTCCAGGGTGATGCTGGGTAAACAGCCGCGGTAAGGAGGATTGCCATCAAGATAGTACGGCGAGTTGGAGTTCTCCAGTGCATACGACTCGTAAGGAGCAAACAGGTTGCGTACGGTCGTGTTTCCCATGTATGGGGCGGAAATCCAGAGCTGGTCAGCGCAGTCGTACGTGTAGTCGGTCGTGACATTGTTGTTGCTGTAGAAATTCCAGATGGGGATAGCATCGTTGCCGTTAAACACCTGATTGGGCATGCCCGGGATGGCTTCACGCGCCGTGGACCAGAGACCCATCTCCGTCTGTGTCTCGTTGGAGCCGGGGCGCTGGATGAAGTACGTCCAGTTACCGAGCTGCACGAGATTGAATCCATCTACGAGGAGGGGGTAATTGTCACGGAGCGAGTACATGCGCGAGATCAGGCGGCGACTGGGTGAGGTGGGGTCGAAGTGGTCACGTGACACCCAATCATCCTGGCAGGAAAGCATGGCCTTCTCCAATGGCCAGTAGTAGTACTGCTGGGAGCCGAGCTTGTAGCAACCGTGCCTCTGCCACGCGACTGACGCGGACATGGGTTGACGACCGTAGAGGTAGTTGGCTGCGCCGTTGTCGAACACGTAGAAGTCTTGCTCTTCACCGTAGTACAAGAGCGGAATGCCAGGCATGACCATGGTCGTGATGAACGTTCCGAGCATAAGACGTGCTGTACCATTGACGAGACCGGGCCATCGGAACACATCGAAGTTGGAAACACCAAACATGTGCTTGGGGTCCACCAGCCCGGTGTTCGGGTTGATAAAGTCGTCGTTCACGAAGAACTCGTTCCACATGGTGACGAAGTTGGTGGACACATCGTACGCGACCTCGAGGTTACCGTCCATTCCGAGCATGCGCGTCAAGGCGCGGTACACGGAATAATGGAACACGTCGCCGTCGAGCCCATTGTACGGGATATCACGGAGGAAGTACTCCGACATGTTCGAGGTGATGTTACCAGCTTGGAAGAAACCAAGGTTGGTCCTCTGTGACGGAGTGCGTCCACGACCAATGTAGAGAGCGCCAAAGGTATCACCACCTGTGACCTCGCCACCGATGTAGAAGTTGTTCTTGCCCAGGGCCGCAGCGCACTGACGCACGTGACTCGTCCACTGGGTGAGGGCATCGACGGTTACCTGCGTCGACTTATCGATACGGATGGCGTCGATGTCGAAGGCCTTCATGACCAGGCATGGGAAGGACTGGAGCTTGGCCATGACATTGGGATTCCACTCTCGCAGACGATCCTGCACGGACGCGAACTTGGACAGCTGACGTTGCCAATCAGGATGGACACCGAAGGCCTCCATGTCACCGTACTGATCGAAATCGGACTCGTAACAGCCAGAGTGGGCGACATTGACGATCGTTCCATCATCTTGCCAGAGAACGGGCAGCTGACAAGACTCGTTGTACGTATTGACGATCTCGAAATCGGGGTACTTTTCAAGACCGAAAGGCACGTACTGCGGATTCTTCCACTCGCACTGGTATTCGTCAATGTCGAAAGGCGCAGAGACGTTCTCATAGCTGTTGCTAGTCAGCATGCTGCCTCGATTTGAACCGTCGTCTGCTTACCCAACGAATCCAACCATGTCACCAAGAGTACCGATGGTAAAGTCACTCATGATGTACATCCCACGCGCGTGGATCATATCAATTGTGTTTATCCAGTCGGTAATATTACCCCAATGCGGGTCAACGAGGGTGAAGTCGATGGGAGAATAGCCTGGTTAATCCGACCTGTCAGCGTGCAAAACAGGCATAGAGAATGCGGCACGCACTGTCTGCTTGCCAAGGCATATTCAAGAAGACTGTACCCGCAATGTAGATGACCTTGACGCCCATCCCCTGCAGATAATCGAGCCTGTTTTGCAGACCCTTCAGATCACCACCGTAGCGCAGGCCTGTCTCTCTCCAGTCGTTTTCGTACATTGTCTTGAAGTAGTCATTGTTGTCGGGGACGCCGTCGGCAAACTTATCGAGAAGGATCGTGTAGACGGGTAGCGATCGCCAGTTTGCTGGTGATGGCGTGTAAGTCGTGTTGGCGCGCACATTCGTGTCATAATCTGGCACAGATGTGGCTCCCTGCGCGGTGTTGAGGTTCCACTCTGTCAGGTTCGAATAGTACTGGATGGCGTGCGATAGGGGGGCGAGGAGGAAGAGGGTGAGGAGGGTGAGGAGGGCCTTGCAGCCCGCTCGGGGCGCACTGGCAGACATGCTGGTCGTTGTCCGGTCGAGGTTGCTCGGTCGTTTGGATATAAAGGCGAACTGTCTCGTGCCTCGACAAGGCGATTAGACGCACGGGGGCGAGTTTCGAAAGTCGCGCGTTCCGATGTCTGTCGCTTGGCGGTACACGTCTAGTATGCCGGCGACAGAAGAGGGAACGAAAGGTAAATCTAAGGATGGGCTGGAGTGAGGGAGAGGCGTAGGGAGAGAGCCGTCGAAGGCGGGGAGAAAGTGAAGAAGAGAGGAGCGATAGTTGGGACTAGAGGGACGAAAGAGAAACGGGGCTAAGTGGGTCAAAGGGAGCGATGGGGTCACTCGGGGGTATGCCAAGCGTGGGTGTGTGGCTCGGGTTGCCGCGACCTCATTTTTGACATTCCCGCTCGGCTCGGCATTTTAACAGACCCACCCTCTGCGGCGCTTACTTGGATGCCGTGTTCCCTTCTAACCCGCTATTCACGCGACTAATTGCTTGTGCTACCGGCCAGCACAAATAGCTAAGCAACCTTATCGGAGGAGCGAGCCACCTAACAAGCATGTCATATTCCAATCAGAGGTAGCCCATCCGAGGCAAGCGAGCGCCTCGTTTGGGTTCACTGAGCGACAAGACCCGCCGCAGGGGCTGTGCTCTGGGCGACACAGATCGAGACCCGCCCCTTGTATGTCTCTGACCCTAGCCCAGAATGGCCCCATTTCGCGCGCAATGAATCGGACGCCGCGTACCTGCGTGTCGTCAATTGGATGACACGATAGACGCATGCGCAATTGAAAACGGGGCCAGCGTTACTGTTTTCCAGAACGTCCATTGGAAAGGACGCTCCTCGAAGGGCCCCACGGCGCAGCGCTGGCGGACGCATGGCTTCTCGGAGCGCCTCGGCACAGGCACCGGTTTCTCACCTGTTCGTGTGCACCCAGAATTCCATTCAGACGGGTCTCCAAGGTTCTGGATCCTGACCTAAAAAGAAGATCCCGATCAGACGCTCGTATTTACGCCCTCCTCTTTCCTGTATCGCCTTCTTGCTGGCCGCTGGTCATCATGAATGTTCCGATGTCAAGGTTTCCCTGAGCGTCTCACAAGGAAATCCGACTCAACATGCCAAGGCGCGTGCGCATATGGTGCGCGCCCCAGGCATCGCCTTTTGTCCACGCTGAAATTCCGAGAGGCCACGCGCATACTTCCGCCTTTGTCTTCTTTTTTGGTATCGTCAGCATCTTGAGGATTTTCAGTCTTGGTGCTAAGCGCTGTGCTGGCGTGGAGGTGTTGCATTATTAGTAACTCCTTACTTCGACCGGAAAGTACGGCGCTCCGTTGAGCGCCAGACTGGAAGATGCTCTGAAGCTGTTATTCTTGTGCTCGGCACTCGGCACGAGTGCGCAGCCCCTGACACAGAAATAGTTTGTCATCGGTCACAAATAGGTCAGCGTCGGGCCAAACTGTGATCCGGAAATAGATCAACAATGGCCTGCCGAGATTCACGGCTGGCTTCCTCGCCCTAAAGATGGGTTGGGCATATCCAATTTTGGCCTCCTGTCAGACAGAGTGTTCGAGCGTGCAATGTGCTGGTGGTCTGACCAGAGATACCAGCACTTTCGATGGACCACTTTCGTTGCAACAACAATTTATCATATTTATTAATAACCCTACTGTGTGCTCGGACACCATCGGCCTTCGCGATATGGTGTGAATAATTGGAGAATGTATGATGCTGCGTGCATGTTGACATCTAAAATAGTCCTCGGAATATGTTTTCTGGTACAGTAAGGAGGCTTGTCTCCGGCAACACGCAGGTGTATTGAGCGCTCTTGGACAGCACCAAACGTTTCGATTGCACTGTGATTATTTCTGTTACTCATGTGTTTGATACTATATTTGAGTTTGCCGCAATCTATCAGTTCGTCAGATTGTACGAGCTCGTCGTCTTCAAACACTGTATCAACGCTGCGGCGACAAAGGCTGCATCCTTGATGGGTCGAACGCTTCCCAACGTAGCCGCAGAGTGCTGAGACAAGATGGGGGAGAACCGAGACACTGAGCCACGAACGGCATCGGCGGTTTCGGGTGCCCTGCATCTGAGAAACGTCGGTGCCAACGCGCATGTCGATGTCATGATAGATGGTAACGATACCATGGGGTCATCGATAAACATGCTGATCATGCAACCTGGTACAGGAGACCTGAAGAAAGCAGGAAAGTATGGCAAATGATCGTCTTTGCCATCAGGTTGAACATACCAAGGTCGTTCCTTGAGACGTGCTGCTGAACCAGCAAGTGAAGAAAAGTTGGGCGCGGCCGCCTGATTGGCGAAATAGTAGTGTTCCGACCGTAGACCAGCTAAGCAACAGCGTCGTTGTTACTCTCTGTTCCTGAACAAGAAGGCGAGGTGCGGCCTCAGTATGCTATACTCCGCCGAGCGGTCTCCTGCCGAATCTCATGTTGTGGAGAATCCGATCATGTTCCCGGAAAGTCTCCATTCCTCTCCTGGAACGCAGATGAACTGGAAGAGCAGGGAGCATTTCCTTCGAAAAGCCAGACGAACGATTGATGTCACATACTGCAATGATGCTGGTAACTGGTTGATGGTCGGCAGAGGGACAATCATCAGAGCAGTAACCAGGCGCTCTAACACAGAGAGTAGAACCAAGTGATGCTACCAGCAAGTATGGAGTGTTGCGCAACAAAGTCGGGTATTTGTAATGCATTCGCTGACACAAAGCTAAGACTGCGAAGTCGGTAGTAGGCTGGTTGGAAACAAAGTTCACAGGCTGGAATGGCCTAGGAGCAGGCACCGATGCGCGACGATGGAGCCGATGAGGCGGTATCGTTTCAGGGCAGCCAGGTACACCTCAGATTATCGGCTTTCAGGAGGTGCCAACATGCAACATCGTGCTTGAGGCCAAGTGCGTCGTTAATGTCATGAGTGCGCCGCTCTGGCACCGAAATGTATTGCTGTTGAGTGAGTTCTATGCGATGGCTGGGCAAGATATGGAACGGAAGCGAGGGGTGTCGGAAGTGTCGCGTGTTTCATGCTGATGCGAGGGCTACAGCCACACTCGGACATTGCAACCCATTGTCCCTAAGCACCAGTGTGCCACTCTCCCGTTCCCCCGCCTTCGTCTCCCCCTCCTCCATTGTCCTCCAAGCCCTACCAACCGCTGCTCTCGCCGCTCAGGGTGCCGGGCAACGATGACCTCTGTCTTTTCCGCGTCGTACTCGCTCTCGTCAAGCCCCTCAGCGCCATCTTTTCATCCCACCCACGCGTTGTCAACCAACTCGTCCGCGTCGTCAATCGGGCGCCCGAGCACATCAGCAAGCACCAATACGGGCTCGTACACCTCGCCTCCCACAACTCCTTCGCCAGGTACAACAACTGCTAGCCAGCTGGACTCTGCCGCATCTCATCAGTCATATCTGGACTTCGTTGCGACATGGTCCGACGTGCATATAAGCCGCTGGTTGGCGGAGAACCGCCTTGCAAGCCTCGCCCCGACCTTTCGAGACAATGATATTCGGGGCAGCGTAATCTTGGATTTGGATATGTTTGCATTGAAAGAGATGGGGATCAACAGCGTGGGAGAGCGCGTGAAGATCATGGCGGCCGTCAAGCAGTTGAGGAAGGCATGCTCGGCTACGAGCGGATCGTCCATCAGTAGTCACACCCCGCGTGTGCCCTCGACCGGCGGGATGTCATCGTCCTCCACCACCTCTACAGAGACAAGAACCGGAACGTCTCCGCCCCAGTCGCAACCCCTCCTGCGACCCCCGCCGACCAACGGGTCGTTGCCGCGACGACCAGCGACCTCCCCGGCATCATCGCCATCGACTGCAATCCGGCCACTGCCGTACACACCTGCTGAGACTACACGGCGTAGTGGTGCTCGAAGCGGCGGTCGACCACCGCCTTTGGATCTCAGTCAAACTACAACCACGAGTCTGAGCCTGCCTCAGGTCATCGATGTACCTCCCAGCTCGGCGATCTCCCTCTCGTCATCTCCCATGCCGACCATCATCACTCCCCGTGCGGCGCCGCCTCTGCACCCTCCCCCTGTACCTGCGGCTGTCACGAACTCGTTAAACAGCAGCGGCCGTAGCTCCAGCGGGGGGAGCACCGGCGGGTTCATTCGGCACGAGAAGGATACGAGTGGGAGTGGGCGCACCGGTATTCCGCCGATGCCACCACCTCCGAAGTCCCAAGCTCTACCGCTACCGCCGGCGCCACATACGTTGAGGAATATGCCATCTGCACCGATCATGCATAATGTCCCGCCTCGAGATGGATCGCTGCGTCCCCAGCGGTCACATACACCGCTTCCCTCGGAGCTACCCTACAACAACGTCGCCGCGGCGTCCTCTGGTACCGCGCTCGGAAACAACCCTGCGAGCAGTTCCGGGCGTACAGAGTACGGCTTGCCTCGAGGACCTGGAGATATGAAGCGCGGATTCAGCGGGCCCAGCTTGCCCGCCAATCCGCGCTCCAACTCGCCGCTTCCTCCGCAACCGCCGCAGCGCGAGGCGTCACTCCGGCGTGCACATGAGCGTACGGGCTCGTTAAAAGTCAACCCGATTCAGACGACTGTGACGCGGGCCAATGTGCCCAGTCGGCCAGCGACCTCTGGGTCTGCGGGAGGACCCACAACACGGCACCCGTATGCAGCCGGTGGTTCTTCGGTGGGTTCGTCCTTGCAGTTGCCTGTTTTCCCGAACAACAGTCGGCCGGATCTGTCGCCAATCACCGAGTCGTCACCTTCCTCCTCAATACCCAGCGCGATGACACCAGGCTCAATTTACTCGACGTCTACGTATTCCAAGTCACCAAATACAGGCCGTCCGATGACACCCTCAACTGCACCGCATGGGCATGTCATGCACCAGCCGTCGCTGCAAGACTTGCGCCGGCGTCTTGTCAAGTTCTTGGACGCAGAGAACGGGCATTCGTGCAAGCTGAACGTGGAGCAGTGGGATAGCGGTGTGGAAGTGCTGGAACAGGTGCTCAAGAAGTTCAATAAGGCCAGCAAAAGCACAATTGAAGAGAAGGACGGGACGGATGGCTCTACCGATGGAGCGCTCAGCGTTGACGGATATGCATTGTACCGGCAGTCACCAACGAAGCCGGATAGTAAGTGCCTGTCGAAACATTGCAACCAGCATTTACTGACGGACCATTTAGCGCCGGGCGACAAGCCTCTGACGGAGGCTGAACTTCTGGCCATATGCAGCAGCCCAAACCACCCCGCTCGCGAGCACGGTATATATTTGAAGCAGGTGACGAGCACGCAGCATGCGAGTGCTCAGGCGGCCAAGCTTGCACACTTCTTCGGTGAATCTGTAACTTCCGTGCAAGGAGCGCAGACGAGCCCGACGAGCCCAACTTATGTTATCGGACCGAGAGGGCTGGACTCAAACGGCGAGTTCAACACTCTCGTGCCTCCTTATGGCGTTGGTACGCCCAAGACCAGCAAACAGCTCAAGCGGGCAAGTACGATCAGTGTCATGTCTGGCCTCGGTGGCGTTCCGGACTTGCATGGTGTACCGCGCAGCCCGTCTAACACTTCCTTCTTGTCGAGCCCGAAGTCGAAGATCACCAGCTTCTTTACTCGTCGCCCGCCGAGCGAGCTGATCACGAACAACCTGAAGGAGTACTTCCCAGATATCGAGAAGAAGAATCTGAGCCGAGCAGCACGGCACAGCATCATGCGGAAGAACCACCAGCGTCTCTCGAGCTCTAGATTCAGCATCAGCTCGAATGATTCTGGGATGAGATATCCTCGCGGCAGCCCAGCAGCGTCGCTCAACTCTTCGCCTCTTCCGCCGCCCGCTGGTCCCCGAGCGCAGAGGCTGTCGGTTATGCCACCACGGCCATCCTTCGAATCGTCTCCTCGTATTTCAATCGAGGATACCGATACGGAGGAGAGTGATGCTCCGTCTGAGACGCCCGATACTGCCATTACCCAGCATGAGCTGCTGCCTCCGGTTCCCCTGGTGTCCGACTCTCTGGCTTCGCTGCTGAACTTGACCTCGACTGCGAGTAGCACGCTCAACCTCAACTCTCCGCCCATGCATGGCGTGGAGCTGCAACGCACGGCCTCTCAGCGCCGCATGAGCAGCATCTTCAACCAGATCGAGGAGATGCGCGCGAAGCGGGACAAGAGCGATACTGCTAGCATTATCACTGTTGATGAGATCACGAAGAGGGTCGAAAGTAGGCGGCATTCCACTCTCAATCTTGCTGCTACGCTCGGCACTCCGGCAGCAGTCGAGGAGATTCCTGCTGTGGATGAGGATAGCCAGTATGTCGTCGTACCGTCTGCCAAGCCGGTTGTCGGCCTCAGCCCAGCGTATGAAGAGGAGGCAGAGGAACTGCCTGAAGAGCTGCCTGAGGAAGAGGAAGAAGATCTTGAAGAAGATGAGGACGAAGATGCGCTTGGGAACGAAGCCGATGCGGATGAGGGCGAGCCTGGCAAGCCTCAGACGTCTCAAGGAGGGAAGAAGAACATCCGATGGATCAAGGGTGCTCTCATCGGTGCGGGATCTTTCGGATCTGTGTACCTCGGCATGGACGCCAGCACTGGTACGCTCATGGCTGTCAAGCAAGTCGAGCTGCCGACAGGGACGACGAGCAACGAAGAGCGCAAAAAGGCCATGCTCAATGCGCTGGAACGGGAGATTGAGCTGCTCAAAACGCTGCAACACGAGAACATTGTGCAGTATGTTGGTAGGTCGTTCGCCTATGTCCACCGCGATTCAACTCTAATGACGTTACAGACTCGTCATCTGACGAGAAATATCTCAACATTTTCCTTGAATACGTTCCGGGTGGCTCGGTTGCTGCACTGCTTCGGAGCTACGGCGCCTTCGAGGAACCATTGGTTGGAAACTTTGTGGGCCAAATCTTGACCGGTCTGAACTACCTGCACGAGCGCGATATCATCCATCGTGACATCAAGGGCGCAAACATTCTGGTTGACAACAAGGGCGGTGTCAAGATCTCCGACTTTGGTATCTCGAAGAAGGTCCAAGACAGTAAGTGCTGTTGACAGTATGAAATGCGTAGTCTGACAATCCGGCCAGACTTTGGCGGAGCTCGTTCACATCGACCGTCCTTGCAAGGCTCGGTCTTCTGGATGGCACCAGAGGTTGCCATGCAGAAAGCGGGTGCATACACGCGGAAAGCCGATATCTGGAGTATCGGCTGTCTCGTTCTGGAGATGCTCACGGGCCAGCGTCCTTGGGCAGAGCTAGACCAGATGCAGGCGATGTGGAAGATCGGCACAAAGGTCAAGCCGACGTTCCCGTCCGACATTTCTGCCAACGCCATCGACTTTTTGAACAAGACGCTGGACCCTGACCCGAATAACCGGCCGTCGGCGATGGAGTTGCTCCAGCACGTCTTTGTTACTGGTCCTAAATAATCTCGGAGGTAGCCCTATTGGTTCAGTTCTCTTTGGATCTCTCCTTTCTCTGTCGTGCGGATCAGGCCCTTAATCTTGCAGAGTAATCTTCACGTCATCCCTGGCAGGCCAGGTCTTCTTCCTCCCACAATTCGCTGTTCCTATTAGGATATCCACATCACTTCATTCCAACAGCTCCTCTCGCGAGGTCTAACGCCCCGTCACGCATCACGTTGTGCCCCTTTAGTGTAATTCATGCAATCGTCATGTCCTCCGCCCTCACATCTTGGAGCGCGTGCCCGGCGCCCACTTCTCAGCCGTGTACCGGACGAGCTTGATGCCCTCGAACTTTGCGTGAAAGTCGGGATGCGGCGTAAAGTCCGCCTCTTTCCTGCAAGTCCGTCAGCCTCTAGTCCACGTAGTTACAAAAGTCACCCACTTCGGCTCCTTCGCGAGCAGCTTGCTCGTCGGCGAGCCCTCCTTAACCTTCCCCATATTCACCGGATGCCCCCTGATCCACGTCCGAAAAATATCATACACCTCTGCCCTGCTCGCGCTGGTCTTGATGCTCCCAGCACACGCATGGCTCCTCGTACACTCATGCCCGGCATTAAGTAGCGCAGAAACGACCTCGATCAAGCTCGGGCACACGCAATGGAACAAGCCTGCCAGCGCCCCGGGGGTAAAGTAGAACGGCACCTCGAGCTCCTCAGCGGCGACAGTGAGCATCCCGCGCATGCGGCTTTGCGTGCCGTACCCCTCCCCTTCCGTGCGCACATGTGCCAGCACGCGCTGGACGAACGCCCGCTCGTGTAGCGGTCCGATCCACATCGGGCCTGCCAGGTGGTATCGGCCCCCGCACTCGGGACAGTGCTCGCCCATCCCCTGTGGGGGGCCTTGGGCGAGCTTGAACCCGCTCCCTCTTGCGTCGGGGAGGTGTCGGCCCAGGGGCTGGACGTGCGATGCCTGGCAGCCGGAGCAGACGTAGGCCGTGCCAGTCCGGCTCGCCGCGTGCTTGACTTCCAGTGGAGAGGTGCGGATGCGGACAAAGATCCGGACGTAGAAGTCGATGCTGAGACTGAGGAGCGGGGTGATCGTACGCCCATACCGGGCCGCAGAGGTCGAGATAGCGTGCAGGACCAAGCGGAGGGCTGCCTCGTGACAAAACTCGGCTTTGACGCCAACGCCACCATAGTTCGCAAAACACTTTTCGGAATAGTTCGTGCTCGCCAGTACGCCCATGTCTGTGCAGGTGACGCACAGCAGGCCTCCGTCAGAGATGGCTTGCACTGCGGCGTCAAGGAAGGGCGCGGCGGTGCCGTACGGGTCGAGGTCGACTGCGTCGTACCGGTTTTGAAGGGTCGTGTGGGCGTAGAGAGCCAGGCGGGCGTCGCCTTGCTGCACGCGGACGAGGCTGGCGCGGGGAGCGGCGGTGCCGTTGGGCGCAGGCGTGGGCTTCTCCCCCTCAGCCGACTCCTCCCCGACGTTCACACCCTCCCCTTCGCCCGCTTCCTCGCCCTCACCACCTGTAGCCCCCAGAGCAGGCTCCTCCGCCCCCAGCCCATTAATCTCCACATTCCTCCGTATGCTCTCAACCGCCGCAGCGCTCAGGTCGTTCGCGACCACATACCTGAGCAGGGGGATCTCCTTTGCGTACCTGATTGCGCGCAGGCCAGTGGCGGAGAAGGCTTCGAGCAGTGTGAACCGGTGGGGGCGGTAGGTGTTTGCAGGCTGGGAGGACGTTGGGGTGTCTTGCTCCGGTTGCGGGTCTTCTTCTTCTTCTGCTGCAGGCTCGGCATCCTCGACAGCCTCAGCAGCCCCAGGCAGGTCAACCTCGCCCACCCTCCTCCTCTTCCTCCCCACCCCGCCCTTCTCCTCCCTCCTCTTCCTCTTCCCCGCCCACCTCTCCCTCTTCTCCTCCGCATACACCTCGCTCCATGTCCTAATAACAGCCACGGATATGTCCCTGTTGAACTCCTGTGCGGGGTTGAGGAAGGCGTCTGTGGGCTTTAGGAGGATGTGCGTGGTGGACTCGAGGTGCAGGGTGTGGTTTGGGGGGATGTGGATTGCCGGGGCGGGGGCGGGGGTGGACATGCTGCGTGTGATGATATGTGATTGTGTGAATGGTATCCAAAGTGTGCGATGCTGTTGCAGTAGGCGGCGTGCGAGCATCCGATCCTTCCTCTCCAGTCAGGGCCGCTGCTCGCCCGTACATTTTCGTTTGGGGCTGTGCAGAAGCGTCAGGGTCCGGACCATTAAAGTCGCTTGGCCGGGATCGGGTAGGGTCTGAAAATTATAGGACCGCTCCTTTCCGGTCACCGCTCACAAACCGGGAAAGGTCACCAGCTCTCTTCGGTCGTTCATCAGTGAGTGCTCTACCCGTATACTGTAGTCCGTGCAGCACGTCGTCGCTAACGCCCCTCCCCAGAAAATGTGCGGCATCCTCGGCCTCCTCCTCCATTGCCCCGAGGCGCACGCCGCGCCAGAGATATACGAGGGCCTCTCCCTCCTCCAGCACCGCGGGCAGGACGCGGCGGGGATCGTCACCTGCGGACCCAAGGGCAGGTTCTATCAATGCAAAGCCAACGGGATGGTGCGCGACGTGTTTGACGCGACCAAGATCTCGCAGCTGTTTGGGAGCATGGGCGTGGGACATGGTGCGTCTGAGTGTTTTGGAAGGGGAGGGGACGCGTTTTTGATGGCGAGTAGTGCGCTACCCGACGGCAGGATCGTCCGCGCATGCAGAGGCCCAGCCGTTCTACGTCAACTCGCCGTACGGGATCGTCATGGGCCACGTGAGTGTTTTCCCACCTCCCTCCCACACCCGCTGACACACGCGCGCGCAGAACGGCAACCTGATCAACACGTCTGAGCTGCGAGTGTTTATGGACCACGATGCGCACCGGCACATCAACACTGATTCCGACAGTGAGCTTCTGCTCAACATCTTCGCCAACAACCTCCAAAAGACGGGCAAATTCCGCATAAACGAAGAGGACATCTTTGCCGCCATCCGCGCGCTTATGGCCACCTGCCGCGGCGCCTATGCCTGCGTGGCCATGCTCGCGGGGTTC
This sequence comes from Calocera viscosa TUFC12733, assembly GCA_001630345.1. Classification (NCBI taxonomy): domain Eukaryota; kingdom Fungi; phylum Basidiomycota; class Dacrymycetes; order Dacrymycetales; family Dacrymycetaceae; genus Calocera; species Calocera viscosa. Next base: position 379,314 of record KV417287.1, on the reverse strand, counting down.
GGGATCATCGGATTCCGGGACCCGAATGGGATCCGGCCTGTGGGGCTCGCTTCCCGCGCAGGCGCGCAGGGGGGGACGGACTACCTGATGTCCTCTGAGAGCGTGGTTGCGGACGCGTCGGGCTTTGCAGAATGGAGCGATATCGCTCCCGGGGAAGCGGTTATCCTTACCCGCCAGCGCATCTCCCGCCGCGTCCTCCTCCCCGCCGCGGCGTTCGCGCCCGACATCTTCGAGTACGTGTACTTTGCGCGGCCGGACTCGGTCTTGGATGGCATCTCGGTGTATAGGAGCAGGATGGCCATGGGGGAGCTGTTGAGCTACGAGGTGGAACGGCAGCTCAAGGAGAAGGGGATACAGGTCGACGTGGTCATCCCCGTCCCCGACACATCCCGCGTGGCCGCGCTCGAGCTTGCGCAGCGCTTGAAACTGCCTTACAGGGAGGGGTTCGTCAAGAATAGGTATGTGGGAAGGACGTTCATCATGCCTGGGCAGTCGATGCGGCGGAAGAACGTGAGGAGGAAGCTGAACGCGATGGCGCTCGAGTTTGTGGGGAAGAACGTGCTCCTCGTCGATGGTGCGCTGCTCTCCCACTGTGTTCAGGTGTGCTGTGCTGAGGCAGTTGTTGCAGACTCGATCGTCCGCGGGACGACGTCGAAAGAGATTGTGCAGATGGCGAAAGACGTCGGCGCGGCCAAGATTGTCTTTGCCTCCTGCGCGCCTCCCATCCGGTACTCGAACGTGTACGGGATTGACATGCCCTCTCGGTCCGAGCTCGTCGCGCACTCCCGGACGAACGAAGCGATCGCAGCTGAGATCGGGGTGGACCTCGTCATCTACCAGACGTTGCCCGACCTCGTGCGCGCGTGCAGGACGCTCAACCCGGCTATTACCAACTTTGACTGCTCGGTGTTCACGGGCGAGTATGTCACGGGTGGCGTGGATGACAAGTACCTCGCTGGGCTCGAGAAGCTCAGAAATGACAACGCAAAGCTCAAGGAGGGCAAGGTCATGAATGGCGCGGTGAATGGGGAGAGCACGGAGGATCCCACGGGGGGAAATGGGCCGATGAACGGCGCGGACGACACGATTGGGCTGCATAACTCGTTCTATGAGAGGCGGTAGCGGTGGAGTCAATGTGGAGCTTTTCCGGCGGAATAGATGTATGGTTAGGGAATATGCGTAGACTGTACCGATACATATATTTAAGAATACCATCCAGTGCCACGTTCGGAGGTCGTGCGGAAGACGGCGCTTCCGCAGCGCGGAGTGAAGGCTTGCCTTTGTCTTTAAACGCCTTTAATGCGGTGCGACAACACCACCTCCGGGGACCCACCATCGCCCACAAACAGCACATGAGCTCAATACACATGAGACAGACAGCCTTCATGAATGCGAATCGCGCAGGGGATTCTCTTTCCAGAAAATGATATTGATACAAGTAGGTTTACACTCTCCAAACACATCACTCCTCCTCGTCAGAGTCGTCCCTAGCAGCAGTCCCGTTCTCAGCCGCCATGGACATCGACAGGTCCGCAGAGCCCCCTTTTTGTGATTGTAATCGTTGCCCTGCACCACATGTAAGGAATAAAGCAAGTAGATTACAAGGCAGAAGAAACACGCACGGATAAGTGTATGGATCGCTTCCTGCGTCTTGCGCTCCAGCTTTGCGAGCTTCTTTTCTAGCTCGCGCTTCAAATCCCAATTTGGCCGTTTTGGTGCGATGTTGAAAAGATCCTAGACGCGACGGGTAAGCAACGAGGGCAAGTACTGTGCGGGAAGCGTGCCGACTCACCAGATCTTCGGCCCGCTTCTCTTCGTCCTCTTTGATGATCTTCTCTGCTAATCCCTCCACAGCTCTCTCCACTGTGTCCTCCTCGTCTACATCACCATGTTTTCGTAATGAGCGAGTTACAGGGTCGAATGCGCGAAGCTTCAGTGGTGGTTCCTCCCTGCTCACGAGGTCAGAAGACCTTCAATTCCACGAAGAAGGCTTGAGCTTACCCGTTCACTTCTTCGCCCTCTCCATTTTCTCCCAGCTTCCGTTTCCTAAGCGCATGTAGTCTCGCCTTGCGCGCATCTGCAGCTTCAGCGAGGGACATCTTGCCTTGCGTGGTACTGGAGGAAGTGGCCACCCGTCAGGGCTCACCTTCAAGAAAGTCACACGGAGGCAAAGGCCGGAGGGTCGCGGCTCCGAGCATGACGGCCGCGCCACCGGGCGGGTACGTAGGGGCACAGCAGCGTCACAGCTTCCGCCGCAGCCCAAACCAGTCCGCCTCCCTCCGACTACGCTTGCCACACGTAATTATACAGACACAAAACGCCTGCGTGCGCCGTTGACATCTCTTACTCGAACTTGATCTGCTACACTTGGGATTCTGACGACCACAACGAGCTGTATAAGGATTACTGACTGAGACTGCTTGGGAGTTGAACATCACAACCATGAGTGCGCAGGACCCTCTGATGTTGGGATGTAGCTGACGGCGCTCCCGGCAGGTCATAACGTAGACCCCTTTGCATCAACCACTTCGCTGGACGACGAGGGCCCGAACCCGTTCGCGGACCCCACACCGACAAAGCCAACCTTTCCCCCATCGGCACGCTCCGCAGCTCCTGTGAACACTGGGCCGGATGCACGTTTGGAGGAGTTGAGCAGACGGGAGCGGGAGCTTGAGGCACGCGAGAGGGATCTGGCGAGGCAGCAAGAGGCACTTGCAAGTGCGGGCAAGGCGAACTGGCCGTTTTGTGAGTGTTGCTGCTTCTCTTCGCTCGTGGTTGTGTGCTGATATTGGGCGCTTATAGTCTGTAAGCATGTTTGTTGAGCTGCTGAGGATGCAGTCTGAGACCCGCGCCGCAGTCCCTTTCATCCGCCATGACATCAAGGGTGATATCCCGGAGCCTTCGCAGCAGCTCATGCAGCGGCTGTACCTCCTGTGGCTCATCCTCATTGGCACCCTCATCATCAACTTTGTCGCCTGCATCTTCATCCTCCTGAGTGGAACGGCTGATGGCGGGAAGGACCTGGGTGCCAGCATTGTGTATGTGCTCTGCATAGAAGTTACGTAACGAGCTGACCCGCGAAGTTACCTCATCGTGATCCCTGTCACGTCGTTCTTCCTGTGGTATCTGTAAGTGCAGCCGTTGACGATGATTTTGATTCTGGCTAAAGGGCTTGCAGCCCGATCTACCGCGGCTTCGCGAAGGAGCAATCTCTCTTCTACTGTAAGTACCCCGCATTTGTCAGACGATGCACTTGCTGACGAGACGTGCCGGCGGCACCACCAGACATCTACTACGTCTTCTGCGGCTTCCACCTGCTCTACTCGATCTACATGATCATCGGGATCCCCTCGACGGGGTCTGCGGGGCTGATCTCTATGATTTCGTGCGTCTCGGCGTCATTTCGCGTGCGCGCGCGCTGACAGGACCCTTTCCTGGATTTTCAGGGCATACGCACGGCACTACATTGTCGCTGGCATCCTCGGCACGATCGCTACCGCCGGCTGGGTTGTGCAGGGCGTGGGCAACATCCTCTACTACCGTCTGGTGAGTACCATTTGCGAGCTACATTCCACACTATAGTCTCTGGCGCGGTGCCTGTCGATGATAGCCGCGACACGGCGGTGCATGCCTTTCCGCATTTGTCTACGATCTACGATCCCGCAGTCATTGCTAACGATTGCTCGCACAGATCTGGCGACATGGAAATGAGGCTGGGCACTCGTTCAGCAAGGCCAAGGGCGAGCTGGCAACACATGGGGCGCGGGCGTACTTCACTGGCAAGGGCCTGTGAGCGCTCGCGGGAGAGAGCGGTCGAGCAGCCTGGCGGGCCGGTTGCTTGATCGTGTGTTGCGGAGCCGATGCAGGTGAGAAGCGGACAATAAAAGCGAGAGAGAGACAAGCCGATGGACGATCTTGTCTGCGATGGAGAGAAATGATGACGAGCTGAGGTGCGCATCGATGTAATGTAAAACCCTCTGGGGCGGTCCGAGTCTTTGATCGCCTCGACTTCCTACTACCCCTTTCTGCTACTGTTACGCTTCATACTGTTCACGCCCCAGAACTTATTATCATCCCAATCGCCTGATGGCATCGTGCATCGTACCGGTGTGCATCAATCGGTGTTCCTAGGGTGGTGCGCCGGGGTGCGACACGCATTTGATGAGCCCAGCACATCATACCGAGAAGCCTGCGCCCCATCGACGAACCAGAATCTTGTAACATACATTCTGCTAGCACGCGCGGGATCAATGGCCGACGTGGCTTGCAACTCTGTTCTGTCTTACCGCCAAGCGGGGGAGCTGAAACAGCGTCCAGCATTATTGTCGTTTGTCATGCTACCCTAAGGGCTCTCGCTCAGCTTAGAGAAGAGGAAGAGGGAGAGGGCATCACGAGATCCGCCCGACCGAAGCTTCGGAGGCCTGGCCAGGTGCGGCAAGTGCGGCTCAGCACGCGAGCGCGGGAGCATTTGAAAGCTTCTGAATTAAGCGGGAGAAGCCGCGGGTGCAGAAGCACGCGAAGGTGGGCGGAGGCGAACTGCACGCGACTGGATGAGGTGGGGACGCGGAACCCGGGAGCTTGGACCTGCGCTGGGGATGATGAAGCGAAGATGTAAGGTTTCGATCTGGCGAGCAAAGCGGGCGTGGGACGACACTGGGTGCTGCTTGACTTGACGTGACTTGGGTCTGGTCTGCTGCTGCTCCTCGGGGGACAGGACAGGGAACGGCAATCACGCTAGCACCAGTACTGACGACCCTGCCACCGGACGGGACTCGTCAATTCCACTCTCCTCTTTGCCTCACATCGTCCATTAGCAAAGTACTACTCTCGGTCTCGGTTCTCGGTCTCGGTCTCACCGCGTCCGCTCGATTAATCCAGCACTCGCATTCGGGCATAGCACGCTCCTATCTCCTGCTCACAGGGACAAAAGCAACACAGCAACATATCGCACACCCCTGGACCCTCGCGCGCTACCCAAGCACGAGCGCTCTCCGTCAACAGATGTGCCCCGCCAGACGCGCCGGTCGTCCATAGCCCTCTTGTCACTGCCGAATTCGCGGGCAATTACGGCCTGTCCACTGCACACGAGCTACGGGGTACACACAACCAGGCAGCGGACGCCCTGGCAAGTCCAACATCTACGCTTGTGCGCGCTCTCTCTCCTGCTCTGCCAGCGCCCTATCTACCCAGCGCGCAACGAGCATCCTCCTCCTTCTCTCTCCCAACCACCACTGTTGCGAGAAAAAAGAAGGCGAGCGCACACCACCAGAGTGCACTAGTCCTGCCCGGGTTCTTGACTCACTCGTTCCCCGCTGCTCTTGTCTCAAACCGCGTCGCCCCGCTACCCTTGCTAGCCATCTTGCCAGCCTCCCCTCTCCTCCCCACTCTCTCCCAATCCAATCCAGTCCTGCACTACTGTCTCTCCCATCCGCTTCCCAATTCATCCTCGCCCGCTCTCCCCGCCCACAACACTCAAACACGATCGCCCCAGCCGGCGGCAAGAGACACGCCGAGCGGATCAATCGCCCACCTCACTTGGGACTTTGAGCGAAGATCGGTCTCTCGCGCCCGCACGTGCATATATCCAACCCCCGCACCCGGCGACCCCGCCCCAATAATAACCAATAACATCATCGCCCGCCGGGTTCTCCCAAACAGTCCACATCCGTCGCTTGACCTGGGTCAAGGTGGTCTCATCCTTAGTGCGTGTCTGGTCTCGGACGCCCACCGCGCGTGCTTCCCCGCTCCAACCGTTGCTAACAAATCCAACACAGAACCTCGTCCTTCGCACACGCATACATACACTCAATCCGCATTCGCTCGCGGCTCCGCCCGGTCACGCTCGAGGTCTCTCCCCTATCTTCCCAGGGCCTCCATCGGCCTCATTGGCTGATCTGTCTTCCCTCCGTCCTATCTCTCAGCCTCGCTTCCGCCTCCCCCGTGTCCCCGCTCCGGGATCTTGGTCGAGCTCGGGTGTCTAGAGCGGGTTCCAGGCGCTGACAGCTCCTCCGGGGTAAAGAGGTCGGCCCATCCCCTATCCGTCTCCCCTCCCTCCCGCGCCCCCGCCCGCATACATACACTCCCACACTAATACCGCGATCCTTCTAATCCTCCGCCCGGCGGCCCCTTCCCCCTCCGCGCGAAACCCTATATCCCCCCTTCTCTCAGGCCCCGATGCAGACACAAACACACCCGCAACCGCCACAGCTGTCCTCGTCTGGCGCACACCAGCACACACACACACACACACACAGCAGCCGCTCGTCCACCCCCGCAGGCGTGCAGCGCATACGCTCCGTCACGCCCTCGGCCGCCCTCCGCCCCTCCCCGCCCGCGTTCGGAATCTCCCACGTCAACGCCTCTGCTATGCCCGCACAGGGCATCCCGAGGGACGACACGCTCCGCGCGAACCTCATGGAACTCTCGCGCCAGGCGGGCAACCTCCTCAGCCAGCTCTCGCCCACAAAGCACAGCGCGGGCGAAAAGGCGATGCTGAACGGGATGAACCAGCACCAACAGCACCAACAGCAGCACCAGCAGATGGCACAATACCCAGCGATACCCAACGTCGTCGTCAACGCAGACGGCTCGCCCCACAAGCACATGATGGCTTACCGCGGCGCCGTCGACCCCGAGCTCATGGGCGAGTACTCCGAGCTCGGCCTCGCCCTGTCGCCCTCCATAATGGTCGCCGTCTCCGGCTCGCGCGAGGGCTCCGGCTCCCCCCTCGGGCGTGAGAAGCGCGTGCCCCCGCCGCTCGATCTCGGCCGCGCGAACAAGTACGACACCTTCCGGAATCTACGGTACATGGCTGCTCCCCCGCAGGCGCCCCCGCCGCACATGCACCACCCGCAGCATCCAAATGACTCCCGCACGGATCTCAAGTACTACTCCTCGTCCTCCTCCCTGCCGAGTCCCGCAGATAGCGCGTTCACAACCTCGCCGCCGATCACCCCTGCGTCCGCCCAGCTCGGCCAGATCTTCACGGGCTATCCGGGTTCCTCCCCGCTCGTCACCGCCCCGCCCATCACAGGTCCCCACGGGCACCACCCGAGCCAGGAGGTGAACCATGACTTGGCGTCTGCGCTCGCGGCCGCGCACATGTCGCATTCTCCCGTGCACACGCACCACCAGAACCCGCACGCGTTCTCACTCGCGCAGTTCGACGACCAGGACTCGTCCGGTGCCTCTGCCCCCCCCTCTGCCCCTGTGCCGCCCCTTCATATGTTTTCTTCCCAACAGCAGCAGCACGATGGCGGCATCCCCTTCCCGTCCTCGGCGACGAGCGGCCGGCACAGCCCAGCGAGCTATGACTCCGGCTCGCCCTACCTGCAACAGCCCGCGCCAGGGAGCGAGAGCGAGGTGGACTACCTCGCTCTGATGTACCCCTCTCCGCCGCCGACAGCGGGCCAGTTCGGTCAGCCGATGCCGCAGTTCGTCGAGCCCCACTGGACGGTCGGAATGGGCGATCCATCCTCGGACGACGGTCCCGGGTACGTCCCACAGCCGGGGCTGGAGCATTTCCTCTCGCAGCAGGACCCGACGGGGTTCTACCAGAACAATGCGTTCGGGATCTCGCTCCCTGGTGGGCCGCCAAATTACCCGCCGCCCGTGCCGCAGGGTCATATGCCCGTCCCGCCGTCGCCGGGGAAGAGGAAGCTACGGAGGCCAACGAGCGCCGCGAGCCTCGGAGGAGGGGACAGGAAAGTGTCGACCCGCGGGTTGAAGAAGATGCGCAGCCGCAAGTTCTCCAAGACTGGCGGTCTGGAGAGCGACGTCAAAGGTGGCGATGTACCGCCTGTTCCGCCTCTCCCGCACGGCCTGCGTCCTCGCAACCGCGGAATCAGCTACTCGCAGCCGGGGAGCGATATCGACGACATGGACATGGACATGTCTGATGACGACGGGTCCAGCGAGCAGGGCGACGACATGTACGACGAGGCCGACGCGGAGCGTGAGGCGCAGCAGGCGCTGCTCAATATCGACCTGAGCGACAAGTACACTGAGCTGGGTGGCGCGAGCGCATCGGGACAACGACGGTTCAAGTGCCTCATGTGCGGCAAGACGTTCCCACGCAAGAGCGCGATCCTCTCTCACGTCCAGATGCACCTCGACATCCGGCCGTTCGCGTGCACCTGGCCGGGCTGCAAGATGAAGTTTGTGCGGAATCATGATCTCGGCCGGCATGTAAGGAGCCGGCATACCCGACAGAAACCGTTCGTCTGTGAATGGTGAGTCGTTTTTCCGTTTGTTCCCACGCGTGTCTCAGAGTCTAATTTTATTGTTCCGCAGTGGCCAAGGATTCTCACGCGGCGACGCCCTCTCACGGCATCAGCAACGGAACATATGCATCGGAGGCATAAGCAACCGGTCATAGGCCTTACAACACAAGATAGGAACACTCGGGCGCTCGTTCGTTGACACAACCGTACTCCACCCCCTTGTGCTTTTAACAATGCATACCTATCCAATGATTCCTTCTATCTACCTTACTCTTACTCCTTATATTTCACCTCCTCTTTACCTTTTATGCCTAATGACCCCCGGATCCTCCGTATGCTCGCTAGGGAGCTGGGAGCGGTCCCGGTTTATCATTCAATATCTTACCACCTCTTACGTCCCCTTGTTGTTTCCGTGGTGTTTGACTAGCCCAGGTTACTTTACGATTACCTCATGATCTATTCCTACTGTACTCCTTTCGTATTCAACGAATTCAATACAACAAATATAACACATTCTGCGAGAGTGAAACAGACGAGACCACAACGAGCTTGCTGCACGACACGGCATGCCTCAGAAGGAATCAATCGTATTAATCCATTAAGTGTCCGTTGGTAGCTAATTGTCCAATGATACATTGCCCGTGGATAATCATATTAATACGCTCGACGCTCAGAGTCCAGTCAAATGAGAAAAAGGAGGCTTCACCACTCAAAGTCCTCGGTGATTAGTACGATCCGCCCGCGTCTGTCTCCTCTCATTAAGCGTGAAGGGCTGATCTGGGCGGCGACAATCTTCCGCACCATCGCGTTCAGCGATGAAGGGCCACAGCAGGCCACGGCCAGAGAGCCATGTGCTCTCTCCACCTCATCGGCAAGGATCCTGTCCAGCTTTGGTCGACCGGGCCGTGCCATCTCAGAAACGACATTCAGGTCGTCCGCCTCCCAGTCGTCCATGTCGATATTTTCCCCACTCCTCTGGGGCGTAGGGGGTATCGGCTGCCCCTTGCGGTCGACCAGCGACCGCACGCTCTCGCCTGCTCCCGGAGTCCGGGCATCATAGTTCATCTCGTACGCGTAAAGAGAAGGGGTCTGCACGCCGCCAACGGTGAAGATGGAGCTCTGCGTCGATTCGCGCTTGTAATGCACGGGCCGGACGTACGGCTGATCGTAAGGAGAGTTGTACTGCTGAAGGGTGTCCGAGGAGGGCGATATTGGGAACTCGTGACGGTAGGGATCCGAGGCAGCTGACAAAGGGGCAGTTGGGAAAGGACGCGGTCGTTCGTCCACAGGCGTAGCGGCTGGCAACCTCTGAGCACGCGGTGGGCGCACCGGCGCCGGCGGGGCAAACGATAGCGGATCCAGCCCATCAGCGTACATGTCGGCAGACGACACGGCGGAGTACTGCTCAAACCCAGGGGAGGAGCCATCTGGACGACGACCAGGATGACCAGGAGGATAGAATGACTTGGGCCTGTTCGACGGCTCTGGCGGGCGGTAACTGCTCGGCGGGGCGGTAGGCGGTGACATTGGCGGCGACTCCTTCGCCGGACTGCTGTCGTAAGGGAGCAAGCTTGACTCGTTAGATTGGCGTGCTTTGCTCTTGAGATCCCTCTTCGCGACGGCGGCAATGGTGACCCGGCGTGAGAGGGCACGGCGGACCTTGCCCTCCTTCCGTACCTTCTGGGACAGCTGCGCTTCCCCAGGCATGCGCGTGTCGTCCTCATAGTCAAAGTTCGTCATGTCAAGAATATTCTGCTCTTCCTCCTCCCTGGGTTGGGTGGCCACCAGCCTGCGGGGCAGCCGGCCGCCCTCGTCAGACGCATAGTCCAAGTCCGCAACGCTGCTGTCGCTGCCCGCAGAGTCCACACTAGACGCAGAAGAGTTGGACAGCGTCCGCACCCGAGTCCCCTTGGCAAAGTGAGCAACAGGCGGTGCGAGCGTCGAAGCGTCGTCCCCGAATACCTCGGACTGGTAGGCCATAGTGCGCAGGTCTGTGGACGCCTGGGATATCGGGTTCTTCATCCCGTTCGTGACAAAGATGTCGACCTGCAAAGAGTTGCGCGGCATCATGTCAATACATCGGCGGATGATGGGAGCTGCCCATTGGATGTGAGCTGCGGCAATCGTCAGCGCAATCCCACAAGAATGCAAATGAACGCACAGTATTCACGAACAGTCCAAACGAATCGCACGCGATCCGTCTTGAACTTGCCGCGCTTTGTCGACGGACCGCCGAGGGTCTTGCCGTCCCTCCCGCCCACGCACAAGCATACATACTCCATAATAGCCGACCCGAAGGACACGCCCGACCCTCCCACAATAATGACGATGCTCGAGTTCTCGCCCCACCGCGCGCGCTCGGCCGAGCCGTACGGCCCATCGACCGTCGCGCGCATGAGGAGCCCGCGCTTCGGCCGCCCATTGGCCGTGAAGAGCGTCTCTGCAACCGTCCGCCGCGGCCCGCTGCGCTCGTGCACGTACGCCCAGAGCTGCTTGGTGAACCCCTTCCTGGCGCGAATGACGAGCACCATCTCCCCCCGCTCGTCCCGGTCGCAGCACGAGGCGATCGTGAACGGGTGCATTGTCAGCTTGGAGATGGCCGGGACGCGGAGGAGGACGTGCTGCCCCGGGGCCCAGGTGATCGGCCGGCTCGTCTGCAGCGTGAGCCGGACGGTGCGCCCGGGCAGTGCGACGGCATGCGCGAACCCAGCGGGGGTGGCGGCGTACCCCGCCCGCGAGCTCGTCGCAACAGCTTGCATGCCCTCTTTCTGGTACATGCCGTACTCGAGGGAGGCACCGCGTGGGCCAGGTCGGCTAGTCATCAGGTCCACCGAGCTGCCTGGCGAGTGCTCCAAGGACCCAGGGTGGTCGTGCATGAACTGCGCCTTGGTGGGGACCTCCGCAGGCTGGTCATACTGGTAGTACTCGGAGATGGAATCCGTGAACGAGTCCTCGTCCGAGCGTCTGCCGCCCCTCATCACCTGGCCGGGCGGGTACGCGTGCTGCTGCTCGTCCACCGGCGTAGGGAGTGGTTTCTCCCGGTCGGAGATGTACGACAGGCTGCTGTCGCGGTTCTGCTGCTGCTGCTGCCGGGCAGGGGGAGCGGGAGCAGTCCATTCCCTTCCCCCGGTGTACGGCGTAGGCGGGTGATACCGCCCCTTGCCGAGGGTGGGCTCGACGCGCTTCGTACCGAAGACGCCGTTGACCCAGAATTGTCTCCCGTACCGCCAGACGCGCTCTGCGACCCACAGGCCCAGGGCGGCGTAGCACCATGCGCCTAGGGGCGGGTAGTGAAGCGCGGAGAAGACGAGGGTGCAGGGGACGAGGATGATGTGCAGGATCTTGAATGATTCGTAGAAGCGTTCTCGGATTGGGCCGAGGGAGAGGAGTATGAGGAGCGTGAAGCACGCGAAGGCCTGGTGCTTGGGATGAGGAGGTGTATGCGCGTGAAAGCGGGGGACGCACGATGATAGCATAGATGAAGTTCTGGTACAGCAGTACGAAGCTCAACGCGCTCTTGTTGCTCACTCCGTCCTGCTTGTCCTTCGCGAGCTGGATGACCCAGGTGACGACGTGGCCGACTGTGAGGAGGTAGATGATGCGCCCGCACCACTTGTGCAGCCGGGTGAGCTTGTCAAAGTGCAGCGAGGTGAGGACGGGCAGGGCGAAGAGGGCGAAGGGCGGGGCCTTGAGCGCGAGCAGCACGCTCAGGGGGAAGAGCGCGAACGCGATCAAGCCCAGTCGGTCCCCGGACGTCCACCACGCCTTCTCGATCGTGTACTGGGGTGCTGTGGCTGCAGGGGCGGTCGCTGGGTCGGCTAAGCTCTCTGTAAGGTCCCACAGCGGCGTGCCTGGCTTGATGTAGTCTGCGCCTACGAAGGAGAGTGCGATGGGACCAATGAGGAGGATGACGAGCGCGAGGAGCTGGGCGTTGGACGGGAGTGCGGTTGGCTGGCGGTAGGGCACTGTTCGCATCGCGTGCTTCTTGCGCCAGGTGCGGCGGCGGTAGGCCCACTTGTCGAATGCTGCGCCTATTGGCCCACCGCGGAATCCTGTCCAGTGGAGAAAGGCGAATAGGAGACCGAAGAAGAGGATCACGATCCACATGAGGTAGGCATAGCGGTAGCTCGCTGAGGAGAGCTTGTGCACGGACAGGTAGGCTGTGATCCACGCTTTACCGTCTGTGAGCGCGGGCACGACGGGGTTCGTGCTTGTCTGCGTCGCGCTGGGGATGGTGGAGGAGGTTGTGGGTGTGGGCACGCCGAGGAAAGGGGGCGTGTAGGTTGACACGATTGAGGCCACGACGGAGGGTGTGACTGCCATGGCTCGTTTCGGTGGAATGAGGGACCGCCCAACGCGCGCGAGAGTTGGTGAATTCGAACAAGTAAAGACGTGAAAGAGGAAAGCAGGGAAAGGGGAAGACCAGCCGGCCGGTGCTGGTGGGTGTGTGGTCGTTAAAAGGGTAAAAGATAAAGAGCAACAGAATTGGGGAGAAGAGGGCCAAGGTCGGGGAGGAGGGGGGCCAAGGCCGTTGCGGGCGGGGCGATGGCGGACTGGGATCCAGCGGGCGGGGCGGAGTGCGGTAATCTGCAGCTGGCGGTGCAGGCGCGTCCAACGGCGATGGGGGGCGTGACCCTCGAGATGTCAGTGCCTCTCTTTAGGCCAAAACCTAGCCTCGCGCTTGGCTGTCTCTCACTTTGCATCGCTATTTCGCGACTGTCCAAAATAATCGAACCGCCGAGCAAGTTACTGATAGCCACATGCAATACGTCTATTCCCGGCCGTTGTTGCCTATTCTTAGCCCCTGTCCGCGAGGACTGCTGCGCTCGGCATGCCCACCTTCTACCGGCTCTGCCCGTGCCGCGGCCAAAACCAACTGCCCTGAATCCAACAAAGTAGACCGATATGATACCGCACACCGGCTCCGATGCATCGGCAGGCAGAAGCTCGCGATGACGAAAGAACACAAAACACAAAATGCCCGCAAAGCCGCAAATCCGGACTCCACTTCCATACTCATACAGTACACGCTTCTCAATCAAGCACAACAGGGTACATCGGCACAAGCTAAAAAGACTAATTCAATCAGGGGCAATAGATGGCTGACTGACCGTCAGATGAGGACTGCTCAGGCTGAGGCATTTAAGAGCAGCACCACACCTCCCGCTCCCTCATGGATGCTAGGCGATAGCACCCCAGTACTGGGGTGTTCGTGACAGTACCGTGACCAAATCGGCCGGGGTAAGGTAATGCCGCACTCTGGGCTCGTCGGCAGACAGGCAGCGCAATACAATCACAAGGCCGATTCAATTCATACAACGCTTCTCACTCAAGTACAACAGGGTTCTTCAAAACGTGGGTAAGACAACTAATCGAGCGTCTGGCCGCCGAGGACCTGCGGGAAGCGGTGGAAAGCGCACATCAGCATTTCATTTCCGCATCCCCAACCCACAGCGGAACGGAACGCACCTGCTTTCCAGTCTTCTGAATCTTTTCCAGCACGGTCTCGTATTCCGCTGTACCCTTGACGATCACCTCCTGCTTCTCGAGGCTGGTCTCGTACGATGACACGCCTGCATAGTGAAGGTTGGATTTGAGTTTGTTTGTCACCACGGCGTGGCAAGAGGGCTCACCGTCCAGCTTGGAAAGGGCTCGCTCGACGGCGCCGGAGCAGCCGCTGCAATGCATCTAGCTCGTTGTCAGACCCTGCCGGGGAGTGCACCATGGGTACTACACACCTTGACGTTGAACTGGTACGTGTGCTGCTAAAGCATCAGACAGGGGCTCCTTCACCGTCACAGACACGGAGCGTACCTCAGACATGATGAATCTGGTTCGAGATTCAAAGGCGGGTAATATGCTAATAACCACGTTCAGGCCGGATACTCGGACAGGTAATGGCAACCGTACGCAGGGGCAATAGAGGACTGACTGATTGAGGGATGAGGACCGCCCCAGCTGAGGTATTTAAGTGCAGCGCCGGGCGTCGTCGGCTGAATAAGGGCGCCCAACCGCCCGCTGGCGCCATCGCTTAGTCATCCCTCACTACGCGACGGTTGCTCAGCGACTGCCTTAGGGAAGTAACGCCCTCGCCGCATTCACATATTCACGCATTCACACATTCATGTTCACCTGTCAGCATGCACGAGGCGGACGTGCAGGGGGGGGGGTATCATTTTGCTAGGTATGCTACAATTGGAACTACGTTCGCTGGCTGCCATCGCCCACCGCGCAGCATCGCGCATCGATCATTATCAGGCAGGGTGCATCGATCATTATCGGCGCTCGATCATCTCCACCCGCTCCTCGGTCGTGCTCGTCACCGTCCGCGGGCGCTCTTTGCTCGGCCCGCGCGAGAAGAGCGAGGCAATCGTATCTGGCATGGATAAGCGACTGCCATTAGCTTTAGGTATACGAAGCACGATTACCTTTGAGCCTCGAAAAGAAAGAAGAGGCTTCTTGGATCCGTTCATTTCTCCGTTGGGTTATAAAGTATACCGGCAGGCCAAGGAGGATGAACCCTGTGGAGGCTCAGCAGGAAGTAACCGGGTGGGTCGCGCGACTCACCAACTGCCGCCAAGGCTTCTAAAGGCGCGGCGATTACGGGCATAGATAGAAGGAACAGGGCCACCTGAGAAGCACTCAGCACCAGCCAGGACAATGGAGACTCGGGGACACGTACAGCGCAGAATGTCAATGGCGTTATGATCCACGTCTTATACGGCCGCTCCAGATGCGGCTCTTTCACTCGCAGGACGATCAGCCCCATTACCTGCAAAATGGTTGGCCCGAGCCGTATGCGGAACCAGGATAAACGCTTACGGTCAACCCGTAGAAACTCCAACCAGCAACGCTGTAGAAGTTGATCAGGCTTCGAAAACCGCCGCCAATCCAGATGAAGCCGCAGGTCAGGACGGCTTGCAGAATCATTGCGTTGACCGGCGTCTTCCTCGTTCGGTGAAGCTTCCCGAACATGGACGGTAGGAAGTTCTCCTTCCCGGCGACATAGATGAGTCGAGCAGAGGTAAAGAACGACCCATTCAAGGCGCCGAAACACGAGAGTGCAACCATAATGGAGAAGACAATGCCACCAACTCGGCCAAACAGGACGCTTCCAAAGTCCAATGCGATGGTGTTGGTCCGCCCAACAGTCGCCTTGTCCAGAACGATGAAGTAGCTGATGTTCGCCCATAAGAAGAGGATCTGTTCATTGATCAGCTGGACACTTCTCATGAAGTTAACTCAGACTTACAACGACAGTGAACATGCTCATGTGAATCGCCCGAGGTAAGTTCCGTTCAGCATGTTTCATCTCCCCAGCAACGTAATTCGTCTGATCCCAGCCGTCAAACGCCCATAGTCCAGAATAGGCCGCAATCGCCCACGAGGATGGATTCGGATTTGTGCCTTCGAAAATGTTGGTGAACAGCGATGGTGAGGCTTTCCCGCGAGCTAGCTGCACAATGCCCATTATCGCGATTGCAAACTGTCATCGATTGTTAGAGCAAGTCCCGCTGAGTCAGGGAGTATCATACAAGAGCCAGGATCTGCACGTCGGGATAAGGAATTGAAGCAATTCTGGAACGATGCACGGACCTTCATCATTGTAAAGCCCAAAGCTGCACCTGTGCCTGACTTTGGACTGATAAGACACAGGAGTGACACCAGAGCCACTGCGACTGTAGCAGTGAGCTTTGTGGCCCACATTGGGATCGTATCTGGAGGGCTGTCCGGGCGGGTCTGCCCGTAGAACAGTCTGTTCATGTATTCGCTGTGCAGGAACCGCCTGTCAGCAAAGCCGTTGTACGTCACTGGCAAAACGCCCACCCAAAGATCAAGGCTATGATGGCATTTCCACCCGGCTTTAGGACTGAAATCGCTGTCCAAGAGAACAGGAATGAGACGACGGGATTGTATGCATATGACAGATACGCCTGGGCGCCTATGATCTCCGATTAGCACAGATTGCAGGGCAACAGACAATATGACAGCGCACCTCCATTTAACGGGATCATAGCACCGAGTTCCGCAAAGGAGCTGCGATTGTTCAGCATGAATCAAGCGGAATAGAACAATCGTGGCGTACCTTGCACCCGTCCACGCCAAGATCCCGCTAAGCAACCATACGAGGAGGCTCGCGCCCACCGACCCGGTATTCGCGAATACCACTCCCGGTGACGAGCTGATTTGGACAGTCAATGAAAGTCCTCTGGGCACATCACAAGTGACGTACAAGATCCCAGAGCCGATTTGCAAGCTCACCACCAATGCGATCGCTGGGAGAAGGAATGTCAGGCACAGGACGCATTCTTGCACGGCAGGGAATCTCACCATTGAACAGCCCTATCGTGCGTTCTCCCACTACCTCCTTTTCCTCATCCAACTGCGTCAAGCTCAGGGGCAATAGATTGTTCTGGAAGTCGAAAGTCGCGACGGAGGATATCGAGAACCCGCGCCCTCTTCCCGCACGAATGGGCGGCACGCCATCTGAGAATTCTAGAGCGCGCAGAGATTCTGTAGAGGAGCGAGGTGTTGCAGACGCAGAGTCGGGGTCGCCATGTGCCGGTGAAGGCAGAGGTTGGTACGACATATACCGAGAGCGCTCAGCGGGGAGAGTGGAGAAGGCGTATGGCTGCTATTCTTGGATGCGTGCCGAGCAAGGGATCACAACCTTGTTTGAGAAGCGGACAGCATTCTGTGGAAGCAAATGTCTCATTGTTCTGACGACCACATACCTTTACGGTGGCTGCCTGGCAAAGCTTGAAATTGCTTCAGCGTATCTCTTGGAGCCGTGTCATCAATCTGAGTGCTCTTTTCTATGTTGCAAGCTGAGCGTTGTGTTAGCACCGCGCAACCAAATCACTTGCTTTCCCTTGACTTTCCAACCTGGGGATAAGGCTGTACTGGACAGCCCATTGCCACAGGGGGAATGTGACTCGTCAAGAGAGCTATCGGGATTCAATGTCTGTATCAACCAGGTCTGCGGATCAGCTGTCGGTCATGTGATCGTATGACCCACAGTGAATCCTTTCCCGGCGGAATTTTGGGACGCCCAGCGGCTGAACAACACCACTTACACGGAACTGGCTTTCATTCGATCTTATCCTGAGCTTTGAATGGGATTCACGACGACCTCAAAGTTTGGAGCGTCGCATTATGGGCATTTCATTGTTACGTGCCGTGCCAGCACAGCCGGCGACGGAATTCCGTGGATCAACCCTCAAACCCATTCAGATACGTAACGATGAGTGCCCACAGGTATAAGAAGGAGCCCGAGAACAGTCACAAATCGTCACGGGCCAGCGCTCAAAGTACCCCAGATCAGTTCGTACTCTATCTTCTAAAGTGTAACCTGATTCTGACATAGTTCTATTAGCTGCAGCACTTAGCCCGACGTACAACCCACAAGCAATCATGTCTCTTCCGTCCATTACTCCAGCTCGTTTGGCGATTGTGTACACCCATGGAGACAACGACAACGCGCTAAAGGCTCGGGAGGCCTTGAGCTACCTCAACATTTCTGTGCATAGGTGGTTGTTGTCCGGCCGCTTTCCTGGGATCGGCGACAACCGGCAACTGTTCAGCGTACGCTCTCATCTGCCTCGTCTGTGCCATCCCTAACCCTATGCTCAGGGACTCTCGATAGGCATCGCGAAGTCCAAACAGCTGGCCGTGTTTGCTACAATGTATAACATGGGAGCGAGTATCAGGCTGCCAGACACCGCCAACCCCAGCGGGCTTACCAGCGACAAGGTGCTCAGTCAAGCTTTCAGGGCGTACGCATGGGCGGTCTTCGTTGAATACGGCGGCCAGACTGCTGTGGACGAGTGGATCTGCCGCCTTCTCGACTACTCCATGCGTGAGCCCAGACACTGCGTCGTTATTCTTGTGCTGATATCCCCGTAGAGCAGTTTCCCAATGCTGACTGGGTTGTCGCCATCAACAACTTCATGGCGCTTGCCTGACTGATTAGGAACGTCGCAACGCCGTCCCTGCAGAGACGATTGCCTGATTGTCCTGTTGCCCGAGTCTCTCTGGCGACAAGACAAACAAGTAATATTCTTTGCACCGGCTCCGGTGCTTCGACTGTTCGATAGGTCCGACAACGTGCTTCCACCACTACCACCATTCCTTCCACCTTTCTTCTGAATGGCCGCTTCTATCCCGTTTGCTAGTACATCCACCTTCTATCCATTGCCCATAGATCCACTATACGTTCCCTATGTTCCCACTCCATGTATCGGCCCATGTGGACAATATTCATGCCATTTGTTTGATATCCAGCCACCACATCAAGAACGTACAAGAGGTTTACAATGACATTCCTCGGATTCTTTAGAGCTGTACTTGCACAGCTGAACAAGCCGGCGTCAACATAGTCGGTGATCGTAAGTGTACTTTCTCGGATATTCGTGCGGTTCACCGTGATCATTACAACGCTGTATATCGTCATGCTTCAACTACGCTGCTATGAACAGGCATATGCGTCTAATCATACAATCTCTCCCAGTCATCTTCGTCCGTACTGGCGGTAGGAACTGGTGCTGTGTTGGTTTCTTGCAGAGGCGCGGCAGGTTCTGACGGCTTCTCAGTGGGGGCAACGACGTCCGCTGCCTCCTCCGTCTCCCGCATGAGCACCATCATGTCCTCTTCGTCCTCCTCTGCAGTGACAGCTGCCGGCCTCGTCGTCGCAGCCTCCTCCTCCTCTCTCATCATCTCATCCCAAAGCGCGTCCTCGTCCTCTGCCTGCGCCGGCGTATTCTTCGTACGTTGCGTCTTCTCAGCCCCTTGTGCCTCCTCGTCACGCATCATCTCGTCCCATATGGCGTCTTCGTCGTCCGCGAACAGGTCGTCCTTCTCCTTTTCGACGGTGCCGACCACGGCGCTGGCCCCGGTGGTGTTCGGTTGTGTGGACCCCACGGTGTTCGACTTCATGCGGCTCAGAATCTCCGCCCAGATCTCCTCGTCGTCCTCGTCGTCCGCCCGGTCACGTGCATCGGCCGCTGCCCCAGGCTGACCAGTATTATTATCGACCTCGCCGGACGACGGCTTTGGGCCGGCTTCGTCATCACTAAGGATGATATCCGCCTCGCTGACCGGCTCCTTGTTCTGCGGTGCGTTGGGGTTGAGCGCGTCTCTCCACACGGAGAGGGCGACGAGCATGCGTTTCTCCCTGCAGACCTTTTCCACACGCTCGACAGTGTCGATAAACCGTCGTTTGGGGAACATGCGGTGCGCCCAGAGCTGGTAGAGGGTCATCACGCGGTCAAGGTCGTCTTTCTGCGATGTGTGTCAGTAATTTTCACCATCTTCAGTGGCAGGACACGCACTTCATGACCCTTTCCTTTCGGCTTGAAGTTCTTCGTCTGCTGCACCAACGCCGGGAAGCCGTACTCGCCCAACAGCCGCTCAGCATCGATCTTCGCCATAACCCTTCGCTTCGGCCCCTCTTCCTCGTCCTCATCTCGTTTTCTCTTTGCCCCAACTGGGTCGGGTCCATTTGGAGTACCCTGGGTAGCCTCAGGTGGTGGAGCTGAGCCGCCTGCGGCAGGCAGATTAAGGCTCTCCCGCGCCTTGCGCTGCGCGTCGCGTGCCACCTGAGCTCTGTCAATGTCCGGTAAGATTGACGGCCCGGCATCTTCGTCATCCGATGACGCGAATAGCTTGTCGAGCGCTTCTTTGCTGAATGATGTCGGAGGAGGGGCGACATCGACCATTTTAAAAGTAGGATGATATGTGGGCGTAGGAGTAGTGAGATTGCTAGTAGACGACGTAATGAAGGACGCGACGCGACGTGCTCTGGAATGGACGCGTGACCGACGGTCGGACAGTCAGGGCCCTCCCTTCGGTCAAGAAGGAAATTGCGTCCCGACTACCGTTCCACTCCGATATCACCACGCCTTCCTAGATTCTGTGAAGCAGAGATCCTGGATCAATAGAAGTGTGCAATGGCCCCAAAGTCTGGAAAGCCGAAAGGACCGGACTTTGCAGCTGGCATCGCATATTGGGAAGCGTTACCGCCGACGCTGGACACCGTACTTGGAGGGCTTGCGGCATCGGTATGTAACCCATATGTGCACATATGCAGTCTGCTTGACGCAACCGCAGTCTCTACCGCTGGTGGATGCTCTCTCTTCTCGCCAACTCCTGCTCTCCCTCTTCCCACAACTACGGACATTCTCGACTCCGCATAACCCCAGACCTTTGCCTGTGACGCCGACGCCCGCGCCACGTGCACTCGACGTCGGCGCCGGCATCGGACGTGTCACGTCGAAAGTCTTGTTGCACATGTTCACATACGTCGATATGGTTGAGCCTGTCGAGTCTTTCCTTCAGACTGCAATATCGGAGAGCTCGGATTGGAAGGGTATCAAGGAGGGCAAGAAAGGCGTGCGTTTCATCAAGGCTCCACTGCAGGACGTCGCGTTGTTCTCTCCGGTCCCACCGGAAGATTCCAGGGTGCTCGCATCGGTAGGAAAGGAGCAAGAAGGAGAAGGGGGTTATGATGCGATTTGGTGCCAGTGGTGTTTAGGTCACCTGTCGAAGAAGGACCTCGTCGTGTTCTGCAAGAGGGCACAGAAAGCGCTGAGGAGTGGAGGGTACATCATTGCGAAGGAGAATGTGTGCGCCGACAATGAGGATGGGAGCGCCAGGGACGAGTACGATGCCGAAGACTCAACTGTCACTCGGTATGCTTGACCTTGTCCGAATAGAGAATATTATCTGATGGTACTCCCCTCAGATCAAATCAAGCCTGGCTTGATGCCTTCGAATCGGCAGGGCTGGAGGTGGTACAGAATAAAATCCAGCTGGGATTCCCAGAATTTCTGTACGAGGTCAGATCGTACGTGTTCGGGTCTCTCGGCTTCTCCGGAATGTCTGACACCATCCGCAGGTACGTCTTACGATGATCATTTGCGCAGGAATAGTCAGTTTCGAGGTCGCCGCTGGGAACCAGCCTACTTGCTGGGTGCGTAGTATGCACGTGGATGTCTGGGTGCAGCAGGGTTGTGCAGAAGATTGAACGACGCCAGCGAGATCGTTAATTTGCACACAGACGCACACTGCCCAGCACCATGTTGTCGAATAGGGAGCACGTGCGATACAGTAGCCGAGGGAACGCGCAACCGTCCTTGCGCCGGCCATGTCACGCAATACTGATGTAGCAGTTATCATATATATTGGCCAATGCAGCGTTAACGCCCAGAAGTGCTTCATATCCTCAGGATGTTTGCCTTGCTCAGACTTCCTGTCCTAATGGGCGTTCGTCGCTTAGGGACTTCTGCTTCTCTACATGGTTCCCTTGCGACCTTTGTCTCCTACGACCTGACGCCGCACATCGGCACCCATTTCCCCGACCCGCTGGTGCAGCTCTCGAGCTTCCTCACAGAGGACCGCTCCTCTGATCTCATTAGAGACCTGGCAACTCTCGTCAGCCATCGTGGCGTCGTGTTCTTCACGAATCAGGACGTGACAGTGGAGCAGCAGAAGCAGCTCATGCTCAGGATGGGCGAACTGACCGGCAGGCCCGAGACGTCCGGGCTGCACAAGCATCCCATATCCGAGGACTCCCCTGAACTTGGAGCAGACGTGTCTGTCATCTCGGCCATTGGGTATGCTGTTCTGCCATGGCTTCCTGGGTTTCGTAATGACGTCCATGGGCAGCGGAATCGCTCGTGCCGGTGTCGACCTAAAGAGCCGTGCTAGCAGTGGGTGGCACTCCGATATTTCGTTCGAACCTGTACCAGCCGATTATTCTGTGAGCGTCGAAATATCAGCATCTGCTGGTCTTGACTGGTAAAAAGATGCTCAAAATGCATACTTTACCCCGGGTTGGGGGAGACACCTTAGTGCGCACGCCGTCTTACGCCGGCTTACGCAAACTGATGTTTGCAGTGGGCAAGGTTTGCCAAAGCCTCCTTTCTCTGCCCGTGCCCCTGAAAACAGGAAACAGTGGTTATGAGGCATACGACAAGCTCAGCCCCGCGTACCAACGGTTTCTGGAAGGATTAACAGCTCTACATGATGGAAACTTTTTTCACGACAGTGCTCAGTCACAAAACATACCTATTCAACCTCGGCGAGGCTCTCCCTTCAATGTCGGAGAAGACTTGCGTGCGATACAGTGGGATATGAGTCACTTGAAGCCACAGCACCACGACTGACTTAAAGGCTGCGTTAGCCCGATCATCAGGACTCATCCTATTACTGGGTTTAAAGCACTATACGTCAACCGATCGCAAGTGCTGGCACCGGGCAATCATGAGCTAGTGAGCTGATTCACATTATGTCAGTTTCACGACGCGCGTATTGGAGCTCACGAAGGAGGAATCGGATCATCAGCTAGAATACCTCTTCAGGCACATTGCAGAGAACCACGACCTTCAAGTCCGGTATCGATGGGCTCAGAACGATGTTGCAATATGGGACAACCGAGCAGTCTTTCATACCGCCACAAACGATTATGGGGGTGATCGTCAAGGGAACAGAGTTGTTGGCGTGGGAGAAAAGCCGTTCTTTGACCAGCGGTCGCAATCGCGCAGGGACGCGCTTGGCGTTTGAGCTTATCGTAATACAACATGTCTCTCTATAGTGCTGTACTGGCACAACTGAACAAGCCGCCACCAGCGTAGTCGGTTATTATGGATTGTACGGATACCTAAATTCCCGTCAGAAGACGAACGGCGTAACATAGATCAGACTCACGTATGTCCCTGCAATCAAGATATAGAGCCCGAAGACGATCAAGAAGTAGTTCAGTAGCGTTTCCATGATCCTTCCATAGCCTCTCCATCTCGTCGTGCCCGGGTACAGCGTCAAGTACGCCATACCCCAGAATATGAAGCCAAACCAGCAATCTACTCGGCGTTAGCTGAATGCTTAAGCAACGTCAATAGAAGTGCTTACCAAAGAGCGAGCTCATCAAGCTCAGCATGTCAGAGAAGAAAGGGATAATCTCGGCGATAATGAAAGCAAAGATCCATGTGGCTGCTATGATGGCGAGCCATGTGCTCCATCCAGTGACGGTATTCGAGTACCTATGATGGGAATTCCGAAAGATGCGAAAGAACACAAAGCGTGCGGATACAGACTGGAGCATACTGTATTAAGCTTCAGTCTAAGCGTGCTGTCTTTCGTACTTACCGAGTACAATGAGCCGAGATAGACGATTGTAGGTATGGCGAACGAAAAGGCAATTTTCTTGTACAGAGGTTGGAGAGATCCGAAAGCTGGAGCCGTCACGTACTGGTTTCCTTGATGGAGATATCAGGCACTCAAGGCAGCTGAGCCGAGGACGGCACGTACCGACATAGTGATACATAAGGGCGCCGCATAGAGTAAACACAATGATCTCTGCGATTGTGCAAGCCCAGAGGGCTTTGGGGAAGTCCCTTGGATTTTTCATTTCCGCGATGAACTGTCAAGACAACGTTAACACCGCGTCTGGGCCTCGAGTAACAACTGGACTGACCGACGGCAAAGTGATCTGTCCGATGAAGGTGTAGCTGATATTTAGAAATGCTGACATTCCCGCAACGAAGCTTGTTCCGGTTATGGGAATGGCTGTAACGATCGGTTCTTGACCTGCCACATAGCCGAACGGATGGTCTTGTATACCAGAGAAAACGATAGCCAAAATGACAGCGAGGAACATCGTCACCGCGCTGAAGGTTCCCAGCCAGCTGAGATGTGCCAATGGCCGTGGCAAAGAAACCACAAAGCAAGCGATAGCGGCCACAGCACTGAAAGCTACTGAACAAGCAGCGGAATCTGACAAGGTGTTCAGAAGTCGAGCACCCACGATACAATGCAGCCCTTGAATGAATGTATTATTCAAGATGAAGAAGACGGCGGTGATATTGTAGGCAAGCTGAGAGCCACCGAACAGCATTCTTCCGATGTCGCAGACATCTCGCACCTCTGGATGCTTCAAGCAGAAACGCCAGAGTATCAGAGATGTGTATTGGACGCTTGCGGCGACTGCGAGTGTGACTATGATACCGGGGACTAGTCCAAGGACCGAGTAGGACCTGCATCTCTGATGAGCTGAGTACTCGCACACCCCGAAGGATGCATACCAAGGGAAGCTCATGATGGCCAGACATATATACTCCGAGAACAACAGTGCAGCCGTCTGGAGAACATCAACGAGGGATAATCCGAACAGAAGAGCTACAGACCTTTTCCCAAGAGCACGTGCGGTATTTGATGGCATGGTCGCTTTCCTCTACGAGGACCTGTTCTTTAACGCTTTCGAGATCATTAGAGGGGAAGTCCATTGACATGTTGGCCGTTCAACTCGGAAGGCACGGCTCATGGCGGCTGCTCAACAGCCAGCAGCACGAGACGATATCTGCCCCGGCCCATAACCGTTTGACGTCATGCAATCAGAAGAGTTGCAGTAGCGTGCGCCCATCAGACAAAAGAACAACAAGCAGGTTTTCGTTCCAATGATACTGCATATTAGAAGAGAGGATGCGTGAGATTTGGCACTTATCGCACCATATGAGCCTCGTGGTCCATCAAACAGAAGGTCGGCTCCTCGTGAGGCTCCTCGTGACAATGCCCGCTCATTCTGTTTCCGCTACTTTCATCACCATCGGAAGCGGACTGCTGGACCTTTGCTCGAGCAGCCCAGTTCCAAATCTCCAGCTAAACATGTATCGCGCTACCATACAAGCAAGGACGGTGTCACGCAGTTTCTCAAGGGGGCTGGTGACCTATCGCTATCCCCTTGTTGGTCCTCCGGATGCCGTCTCCCACTTGCGACCAGCGCTGTACGGCCCACCACCCGACGCACCGAAACTGGCCGTGTCGCCCTACTCCGTCAGCGAGTTCACGTCGACAGGGCAGAAAGACTCGGTAGAGGAGGAAGGAGATGCACTCCAGTGGCGACTACGAGAGGAACAGCTGGATACCTTTAATCAATCTTTCTGGGTCGAGGTGAGCAGCTAGTCCTAGGACGTTCAGGCGAACCGGGCCTCTACCTTGACGTGCCGCATATCTGGATCGTTTCTGAACTACCAATCCCAGAACAATACACGATTTCAAGAAGCGAAGCAAGCCGTTCTTGATCAATACCCTTCGCTCGCGCCTTCCGCACCACCCGATGAGGTTGCAATTCGGGAGATGGAGCAGGAGCAGGCGCTTCAGGACTTTTATTCGACATGGGTAACACAACAAAAACCGACCAACATCGCCTATACCCGAGAATGGTATCGGCTAATCTACTCCTCACTATGGCCCGGACTCAAGAGACAATGGAAGGTCATCATATCCGAAATGAAAGAGCAGCATGCAGCTGAAGAGATCTTTCAGTTCAGCCTACTTCGTGAGTGTGGTATTCTACATGGACATGCCCGTCTCCTTATCATGCCTCAGTAATGCGAACACCTCGTCGTACAAAAACTCGAGGCCCAGCGTCGGGGAAGAAGGAGCCTCATCAGTGAACGTGACCTCTAGTTGTGATATCTCATTGTCCAAACCCTGCTGGAGAGCGGCGATCTGTTGGGCAGTGTAGTTCACGAACCGGCTGCGGCACTCGTCTTCGGTTGCAATACGACGGCAATTTGCGGGGCGAAGGAAGAACTTGGGATCCATGTACTCCACGGTGGCCGAGAGTGTTGCATACGCTGCCGTGCCCCTCAGGCGAGCTTGTCGTTCGCTATCGGACATACTGTCACTAGCCTGAAGCTCTCTCCAACTGTTACATGTGGTGTGGTCAGAGGGATGAAATTCGGAGGACGCCGGTCAACTCACCTGTCATGGAGGTAGACGCGTCGCCAAAGGGCTTCTAGAGTTAGTTGTGCCCGTGCTGGTGGTATCTCCTAAAACAACATAATTGAATGTAATTCTTGAAAATAGCGACCGCAACTCACTGTTTCGCCACGTTCGAAGGCCTTGAGCGCCGTTGCATAGTCCTTGTACTCACTACGTCCGTTGTCCTTGAGCGTCAGAATGTCCACCAGGTCTTCGATAGACAGAATGTCGCCGTGCATTACATGCTTCACACATGCCTTGAAGACGTCGGATAGAGCAGAGTCACCCAAACGTGTAGCCTTCGTTTCCGCGATTGTGGTGACAAGGACGTCAGGCTGAGCGAGATGCCCGAGAGCGATGTTCTCAGCCAGCTCTTCTGCCAACTTGTCATGCACGCTGACGATCTCGAGTCCTTTGTCATACGCTGCGGGAAGGTAAGCCGAACGAATTCATGACAAGCTACAACATCAGCCCACCTCCGACGATGCCGACGTTGTTCTGACCAAACTCTTTCGCAGTGTATTGAGCCAGCTCGCTCAACTTTCCAAGACTTAATATCGTCTTCAATGAATTTGCGTCAGTTTCGCTGCGGGGCAGCATGAGATCAACTTCACCTTGCTGTCGATCGCTTTCTGCGTGGAGGTACCTTCTAGTAGCAGGGACCGAGAAGCCGATTGGAAGTTCCCCATGCTTATATCGTGTATCCAGGAGATACGGTAGTACTTGCTTTGCTGCAGGAAGCGATCGAGCAGCTGGACCTCCTCCCTCGCATTCCTATGTAGGAGCTCGTACATTTTCCCTACAAATAACGTGAGGGTTAGCCATATGTGATTGAGCGATTAGCCCTACCTGTGTCATAGTAATGCTGGTATAGCTGGAAAGCGAAGGCTTCTCCATGATTAAGGATGTATTCCTCCAACAAGGCCGGTGTCGCTCCGAGCTTTTCATCGGTGCACAGATTAACCAGTGTCTCCCAATCCTCTTCTTGTTCTGCAAGACGGAGCGCTGCCTGAAAGTGGCCCACATCGACTGACGATTTGGTGAGGTCTTATCACGCGGACCAAGGTTCCAAACATACCGAGATGCATAACGATCCATTTACGATCAGAGAGATGCTGACCGTGCAAATTCCGGTATTCTGTGCTGTTGTCGCCCTGTGTGCTAAACAAGCCGCGTGAGTTGGACTAGCTCGATTATTACACAACATCACGTACTGTTCAAGATACGACAGGCAATTCCGAACAACGCGAAAGTATGCCTGGGCAACAAACAAGACATGATACTTCAGCTGATCCTGAAGAACCTCGATATCTGCACCATACGAATCGGATGGAGGGTTATTGGGGTTGATCAGGTGAACAGTGCGGAAGTCCTCCGTTGTTTTCTCATTCAGCAGGCGGAGCAGGTCGATATTTTCCTTCGTTTCGGTCCAGACAGGCACGGGACTGCTATATTCTGAGATCCCATATCGGATGGAGTATTCGCTTCGATAGTCTTGCGCCGCTGTCAGGAGAGTCTATGGGAGGTCAGCATCACTCAATACGTGGCTTATCGGCAAACGTACCACGAGAAGACGATCAGCCTCCAGGGTCACACTCGCGCGACGGATCACGTCTTCAGAATCCCGTTCCTGCTCGACAATTTGGCCAAGGTGGTGTGTGAGGCGTCCGATGTCGGCAATCTGCACCCTGTCAGAGAAATAACATAAACAAACACGAGTCTAATCGTACATTGTGCTCGAAGAAGGATCGAATTCCAGTATCCGCCTCATCATCTCCTTGGCGTCCAACACTTCTTGCAACAGCTTCAGATAATACAGGCGACAGGAATGATTGCGGGTTATCTCTGCTTCATTATTAGCACAGTTCAGTATGTGACTGGCCCGACGAACCGTAGTTCCTGCTCGTGTAGAGTCCATAGCGCCCTTGCGGCCGCGATCTCCTCTGCATCCATGCAGATGCTCCATCGTGTAGTCAATGACAGCTGGAATCTGGTCAACATCTGTCATGTGATAAAGTCCGATAACGCTTACACGGCTAAGCAGATGATTGGAATGGACAAATACGACCAGCCCGCGTGCCGCATCCAGTCTCTCCTCGAGCTGCTGTTCCAGATCGAGAATCCAGGGTTTGTGCTTGTACGCTGCATCATCTTTGATCCCAATAAGTCTTGTGCGATCAGTGTAGAAGACGTACATTCGGAAACAATCTCCTTGCTTATCTGCTCGATCGCACTTGCCAGATCTCCCTCGATATCAGGGCTACGTAAGTCGAAGGATAGCGGGTTGGCCGAGGATCCACCGTAGTATACGGCGTGCTCAATGCGCTCCTTGAGCTTTTCAGTCGCTAGCTGTTCTCGATCGACGCCTTGCAGCCTGCCGATTCATGTCAGCTCAGGCCGTTCACATTGAAATCCTGACTGACGAAGTATGAGTCTTCCCAGCGACGCTCTCCACATTAACGGACAGAGAGACAAGCCCGCTCAAAGCCGTCAAACACGTGACGGTCCCCTCCACTGGCGGCTCCGTGCTGTGCCCGAGGTAGCGGTTCTCGTTCACGTCTCGTAGGGGAATATCTTCGTAGAATGTCGAGCCGGGTATCAGGCTGAAGGAGATAACGGTATCTGGGAATTGGGCAAAGACGGCGCTGCCTCCTTGAGGGATTGAGAGGAAGACTTGATTGCTGGAAAGAACGGCTGTCTGTAGGCCGAATCAGAATCAATCCGCAGGCATGTCGCTGTAGACACGCACTGTTGTATACTGCAGCTCCCTCACGCTGCCTACTTGCATCTCCCCCGCTCCAGCGTGAACCAGTGTCGCAACAGCGTACGAAGGCGGCTTGGTGCTCGACCACACAAGTCCCGGTAAAGTGACCGTGCAGGCGAATGCGACCACCGGTGTCCCGTCCTTGAGGAGCGCGATATCGAGGAGTTGCACGTCCCACCACGCCTTGTCCTCGAGTGCGGGCAGCGCGCCAGACAGAAGCTCTTGGGCGTTCACCTCCAGAACGAGGTGCTCACCGCCTTCCCGATCCACCCGCCACAGCTCGACGCTCTTCCCCTTCGCGACCCACACATCCGCGCCGTGTCCCGAGTCCTTGCCCACAGCGAGGCCTACGACCGCCGGGCTCCCAGTAGCCTGCGTGCGAGAGAAGAGCCTCAACAGCCCATTGCGCGGTCGGGCGAACGAAGAGCTGACGACGAGGGCCCTCCCTGCGTCTGTGCTCGTGAGCATCAACCTGCAAATAGCTCCCCCCGTCGTCGAGAGCAGATACACCGCGTTCTCCCACCTCCACACCCCATTAACCTCCTCGCCATCCGCCAAGCTCACCATCACACTCGCAAACTTGTCCTTGCTCGTAAGCGCGCGCGTGACCGAGTCCCAGTACCGGGCTTCGCCTTCGGGCATGACGAGCAGCAGCCCTGGCTCGCGACGTTGGTGTGGGACAAGTGCGGCATGCGCGAGTGCACCAGAGCGAGAGGGTGCGATGGGGAAGGTATAGAGCTGCGATGGGCTTGGAAAGGCGGGCGCACGTGTGCGGGCGTCTTGATACTTCCACACGACGCAGCGGTCGAAGAAGGTGAGGAAGGCGTAGCCTGTCCGGTCGTCGATCGCCCCTCTCACCGGCTCTGTCTGGATGTCTGCGCCACATAATCAGCAACCCCAACCCATATTAAGAGCGAGCAGGGAACGCACTCATCTCCGCCAACAACGCCCTGAGCTCGGCCGGCAGCTCCCCAACAATCGCCACCTCATAATCGTCGTCCTTGAGCAGTACGCGCTCCTCGCCTTCCCGCCTCTCCCTCGCTTCCTCCAAAGGGGAGACCAGGTCCACGTCCATCGATTCATCAGCAGTTCGGTGCGCGGCATGGTGCAGGGAGGAGGGGGTGGGGGAAACGGCGCTCGCGCTTCGCGGTGTGCGGGAGGGGTACCGGCGCCCGCGAGGCAGTGCGGCGGGGGTGCTGAACATCCTGTTCACCCAGTCACACTCAAAAGAATTTATAGAGCAGAGCAGGGAGGGAGAGCAGGGGGATGTTCAGGTTTGGACCAGCAACGGACACCGGTGGCGGCTGTTGTGGTGCGTGCGCGAACAGGGACGCGCCGATTTCGTGAGGTGTTCAGGGCCCTCTGAAAGCGGAACAAGTTTTGGCTTTCTTTGCTTCTGCCACCTCTCAATCCTCTTTACCACTCATTCATTGCGCTTCTCGACTATGCCGAGTACTCAGGGCGGTCGCACGCGACGAAAGACACGTAAACGATGAGATTTGGATAACATACAAGAACAGTAGGTCTCAGCCGGTCATTAGTGTAACTTTACGCAGCGGCCCTGCCTCCAACACATCCAACACATGGGAGGACAAGCACCGCCAGATGAAAAGGAAAAAAGAGGTATGAAACCAACTCGAAACAGGTTGTATCAAGAAGAGCAAAAAGTGGAGAAAAGGTAACCTAGTCGCTGTTCTCCCACTTGAAAGAGAAAAAGAAGTCGTAGAAAAATACAAAAATATATCAAGAACATCCAGAAGAAACTTGAAGAAAAGGCAGTCAGCCGCATCGAGGGGGCTTTGGGATACCGGCCTTAGAGATTAGACCCGTGGTAGGCAAGGGGTGGCGGGTAACACTCCATAGCCGGCGGCGGCACCCCTTCTTCGCGAGCCGACTGAGGCAAGGGGCCGAAGACGATTTTGCTTCGAGGGCGTCGCGGGCGATACGTCCAAAGTCGCCAGTGCACGCTTCCGTTCCGAGTCCAGCTCTGCCTTCCAGCCATCCCAACCCATCCTGTCCGCCTTCCTCCATCCCGCCATAACATCAGCCCCTTCCTGTTCCTTCCCTTCCGTCCAGTTTCCCCGCCCCGCCCCGCTTCTCGGTCCCCTCCCGTCTCCGTCTTCCAGAATTTCACGCCCGCCAATTTCTCCGGCAGCAGCGTGTGTTCTTTCTTCTTTTTCCAGCAAAGCCCATGACTTGTTTTTATCGGACCGAATGAAAGCAAGCATCCGTGGGAAGCAGTAGCAGCGGCGGGATCGCGGGGCGCACAGGGCACGCACAAAAGAAGGGACCGAAATCGCCGAGCATGATCCGTTTTCCCTTGCCCCGGTTGCCCCGCTGCGCCGCCTCTCGGCAAAACTGGCTTGCAACCCCCCCCTCTCCATAGCACAGCACAGCACAGCACGTCCCCACAGTCCGATCGAGAATCAAACCACGCACAGGCCCTCAACGGCCCTGCCCCAGGTCCAGGCTCACTATTGCCATTCGTGCAGGTGGTACGCGGTAGTGCCGAACACGTCTACCTCGTTCGTGATCCTGCTCAGGTCGGGGAGCGGGGTAGCCTTCATCCATTCCGGGTCTAGGCCTACCATCTTTAGCGGGACCGAGTGCGCCTGCTTTCGGTTCAGGACCAGGTCGTACAGCGCGCCTGTGGAGAGCGGGTAGGCGTAGAATGACAGTATGCGCAGGGCTGGGACGAGCGTGTCGCCCCCCCGGGGACGCGAGTGCAGCATCGCCAGCAGGGCGTCGCACGGCTGCTTTGTCTCCTCTTCCTGTGCGCCCCAGACGGCGGAGCGGAAGAGGTGGAGGTGGGAAAGTGCGAGGAGGGGCTGGATGATCCCGATAATGTCTGCGTAGTCTAGGTGGTTCCCCAGTGCGATTTTGCGCAAGGAGATGCACATCCACGGCGCGTCGGCGAGCGTGATGCTCGCTGTGTTGCCTGGCCCTTTGCGCGAGGAGAGCGTGATGGACATGCCTGTCAGGTTGGTCGTCACGAGCCGCTGCATGACCTGGGAGATCCAGTCGCGCTTCTCCTGGATGAGCTCGATGCACGCCACGTTGGGGATGGCGACGCGGGCGTCCTGTGCCTCTGTGTCCGCGGCGAGCTCGGCATAGTCCGAGAAACGATCGTGGAGGAGCCGGAGGTACTCGAGCTTTGGAAACTGCTTGAGGTACTCTGCGAACTCGCACATGCTCAAGTCGGCATAGTCGAGCGAGAAGCGCTTGACGTTGGGCAGCTCGCACGACATGAACCACGGTACGACGTCCTTGTCCAGACGGGTTGCGATCTGGGCGTGGCCGACGTGCAGGCTGCGCACGCGCTCGAACGCGTCCTTCTCCCGCAGGTAATCGTACACTTCCAGCAGCTCGCTGTACCCCGACACCCACATGTCCATGTGCACCTTCCTGCAGCGGTCCATGCACATCCTAAAATGGTGCGTGTGCTGGAGCTCGACCTCGAGCGAGCAGTGGAGGATGTTCCTCCACAGCCGGGGCGAGTCGTGGCATATGAACCGCCATAGCCGGCAGACCATGGATATGTTTCGGAGGGTGCGAGCGAGCTCGTTGAACATGGGCGAGACGGTGTGGATGTCCGCGTGGATCTTCCATTCCCACGCGGTCATGTAGTGATCAAATATGGCCTCGAGGATCTCCCTCGGCAGCTTGTATATCGGGCCCTTGGTCTGCTGTGAGGGCGCGGCGGGGGTGGTGATTGTCCCCGTCGTCCGGCGGGTGGGACGTGGCGGCCAATTGGCGATGATGTGCCTTACGTGGCCGGGGCGTGGGACGTACTTGTAGCTCTGCATGAGCGGTTGCTGGCGTGGCGTCTGCTGGTGGTGGGAGGGGATGATGGACTGGTGTGTGCGGGTGTAGGAGACGGGCTTGTTGAACGCGGCTGTGGCGACGTGCACGTCGACAGTCGTCATCTCGCTGTCCTTGGCCTTGCCGGAGGGTTTGAGCGCCTGGAGGGGGAGGGTGTACGAGCAGGGATCCAGCGTGGCTGTTGCGGGGTGGGCGAGGAGGGGGAGGGGGGAGGAGAGGGAGGGAGGGAGAGGGATGAGTTAGGGAGGGGATAAGCGCAGTGTGACGGGGAGGAGCGAGTCGTGGTGGGAAGCGGGCGGAAGGGTGGTGAGCAGGGCAGGTTCAGGTCGGGAGGGGACGGTGCGAGGCGAATGCTCGTGAAATGGGTGAGCGGGCCGAGGAGGAATGGGGGGGTTATAAGCTCGTCAGCGGGTCAGCGAGTCAGAGGGTTGATGGGCGGGGCGGGGCGAGGCGTGCAATGTTTAATATCGGGTGTTGCTGGGCTGGGAGCGGCGGCCGAGGGAGCGGGTTCGAGATGCGT
Organism: Calocera viscosa TUFC12733; assembly: GCA_001630345.1. Taxonomy (NCBI): domain Eukaryota; kingdom Fungi; phylum Basidiomycota; class Dacrymycetes; order Dacrymycetales; family Dacrymycetaceae; genus Calocera; species Calocera viscosa. Next base: position 346,226 of record KV417287.1, on the reverse strand, counting down.
TCAGAGGTGTCGATGTTCCCACAACAGAGTGTAAAGGACGAGCAAGTAGAAGAATGCCGTTCCGACCAAGTGGGAGAAGAGCACGCAAGCCAGCTTTGACGCAGTTGGAGAGCTCCTTGACTCGCTCACTGCTGTCCGAGTCCAGTAGTGCCAGTACAGTGCGAGTGGGCTAATGGCGAATCGAATGCCCGTGCGCTGTCCAGGCGCGGCTGGGGAGAGGATTGCACCCGCTCGGGAACGGCCACGGAGGTATTTGGGGACGGGGAACGGCTGATAGGCAAGCGCCACGCTTGGATTGCTGGATTGCTGGAAGGAAAGGGAAGAGGGGAAGGCGAACGAGGTCAAGTTCAACCTGGGGGGTTCTGCTCTTCTGCGTCTGCTTCTCGGACGAGCGGGCCAACCGAGCCGCATCTGCCGCAGGATTTCATATACTCGTGGGTCACCCGGCCACGCTGCACTTCCTCGGGCCTATCATATCGCAGCCCTGTCGTCCCTGCACGCCCGTCACCCACGCAACCCCATCCGCTTCCCATTCCAGTTCCAACCGCGCACCCCATGCTGCCGCCGGCACACCGCACCGCCCCGATCATTCGCATCACACACACGGCCCTGCCTTCTCCACATTCCCAATACCATTCATTGTATTATTACAGCATTGTATTCACTCTCCCCCCGCCCTGGGTTTATTACACAATATGTACAACGCTATGGTAACAAAATGGGGTATTACCAAGGTATCTCCACACCGGCCAGTCCATCAGAGCCAGTACAACGATCAGAGTAGACAAGGGGTGACGCAATTCAAGCCCACACAAACACAAGAAAACGCAAGGGTAAAAAACATGCAAAAGTGTAAAAATGCCAATCAAAACAGAATGAAAATGCTAAAAAGAAGGAAGACGAGAAGCAATGGAAGCAGTCGCTCAAACAGGGAATGCGTCCCTCGCAATATATCGCGCATTCCCGCTCAAGCCGCAACCGCTCCCGAGGACAACGGCAATATCGGTTTCGCATCACGCGCAAAGCTCCAAATCTTGATATCGCCATCGTCGCTCCCTGAGATTATCTTGTCATCCCCCAACGCAATGCACGTCACCGCACCACGATGTCCCACCAGCGTCGTCAAGCATCGGCCTTGTTCACGGACCCAAACCTAGTAAGATGCTATCAGTAAGCAGCCTGATGGAAGAGGCAAAACGGAAGGGAGGAAGCAGTAAATGACCAGATGCTCACTTTGATTGTTCGGTCGTGACTGGCAGAGACCAATCTTAGACGGTCGCTATCAACGGCCCACACGCCTTCGATGTGCCCGAATAGCGTTTTCATGCACTGTCCACGTTCGACATCCCACACCTTGATAGTGTTGTCAAGGCTGCCGGAAATGAGGATTGGTAAAGGACCTGTTCGCTTCTGCAACGGAAGCCGGCGATTGGCTTGCAGCTCGTGGTCATGAGCCTCATACGTGGCAGAAGGCGCGAAGGCAGGGGAATCGAAGCCGGGGTGATCTGCCGGCGGTACGGTGGGAATTGATACAGACACAGGCGCGAATCCAGGCATTCCTGATGGCAACTGCGTATACGGGTGGTTGAAAGGCACAATCGTGCCGACCTCAGGGGTGACCAGATCTTCCGGCTCGTCCGGTCCCTCTCCAACAGACGATTGGAATTGAGCTGCAATCTCCGCGTAGTCGGGCTCCTGCGGCGTCGTGCCATCAGACTCGTCGCTACCCTCGTCTAACAATAGCAGCTTGATCGACTGCACCTGGCCAACATGGCCGTGATATTGTTTGACACATTGTCGCAGATTGAGATCCCACAGGCGAATGACACCATCGTCCGAGGCAGAGAACAGCATCTTGCCAGCATCGATATCCGGCAGTTGATTTGAAGCAGACGGCTCAGCGATATGATCGGAAGACCCTGCTTTCGAATCCCAAATGTTCACGGCGTTCACCCAATCTCGGTGGCCGCGCAGGGTGAAGCACTCGCCGGTGCGCAAGTTCCACACTTTCACTGTCGTATCAACGCTGCCGCTTGCCAGCACATTGCCGTCGAACTGCAGGCAGACCACACCCTCGGTGTGTCCTTCGAGCGTGCGAACGCACTGCCCATTACGCCAATTCCATACTCGCAGCGTGTGGTCCATGGAGCCGGTAATCAGCTTCGCCTCGTCGAACTGCAAAGCTCTTATCGCTCTCGAATGGCCTCGGAGTGTTCGGATCTCCTTGCCGGTCTCGAGATTCCATACGCGTGCAGTGCGGTCGTAGGAGCCAGTGATAAGGACCGGGAATGAGGGATGCGGTAGGTCCTCGGCGAACTGAAGGCACATGACACCTTCTGTATGGCCTTTAAGAGTGGAAACGACATATTGACCCTTGCGCCAGTTGCTTTCAACCTGATGCCGTTCATGGTAAACGTCCTTCCATGGGCGAGTTACACATTTCTGTGCTTCATAAGCCTCGAACTGCGACATGGGGCCAGAGGGACCAGGAGAGCCGAGGGGTGATAAAGGAGATGGTTCGGGGCTGGAAGACCTGTGGCGCTTGGAAGGCGACTCGGTAGGGTAGATGTCGCGGTCGAGCTCGTCGATGGTGCGTTTGGTTTGAGAGAAGCTGCTGGGACGGGCAGGAACGGCTGGTCGACCATCCGCACCAGGTGGGTAAGCTTTCTTCGTCTTCAAGAACGGCAATCCCCAACCGCACTTGGTACATTTCCTCTCGATGTGTTGCTGACACATTGTCTTCCACAGGACGTCGTCGTTCGCAAGGCGGTTCCAGTTGCGGTTGACCTGGGCCGCCCTGGTGAGCGTAGCAGCGTCAAGATACGAGAGCACGCGGAGGGCAAGCTCGGATGGGAAGAGGGTGAAAGGATCGATGCGGATGATCTCTCGGAGTTGATCCGAAAGCAGGGACAGTTCGGTGAAGCAGCACATTGTCAGGATGCCACGCAGGATAAGATCTCGTCGCGCATGAGATGACGCGCTGAACGAGGACCATATCTGAGCGATGGAGGATCGTTCATCATCAGGCAGCAGGTCAAGCGACTGAAATATCATGAGCATGATAGCATATATTTGACTGCATATACTTACATGTTGCAGCTTCAGGTTCGTACCCTCATCGGCCATACGTTGATGCCTTATGCATAGCTTCCTCCCCGTAGGAGCTGGAGGGAACAGCGCAATCTGCTGCTTCTCCTCAGCTGTCGGCTCCTCCATCGGGATATCCACATCTTCGTCTGCATTTATCATAGGCGGAACATCGAACAAGCTGGTAGTGGTAGCCTGGGGCGATGGGGACGGTGGTCGCGACGACCGGATCAAGAGATTCTGAGGCGCCGGCACGGTATCGCATGTCTTTTGGTTCGCGACGGAGGAGAGGGTGTGGGCGGACTCCATGGTGGGCGCTTGGTAAGGAGAAGGAGGGGTGACAACGAGCGCTCGGTCGAGCGGTTATTGCAAGCCTGGGCAAATGGGTGGGTACTTATGGGCGGAAGTAATAAGCATGCCCCGCAATGGCCAGGGGTGCACGGGACCAGAGGGTAGGCTCGGAGCCAGAAGATTTGTACGGCAAGACGCGATACTCGCGCAATCGGGTGTCGATCGCGCCTGCTTCGTTAAGGCAAAAGGCTAGCAAAGGCGCAAATGATGCATCGATTGCGAGCTCAATGGCGCTATATGGTGAGAGCATGTAACGGAGATTTCCGTAGAACGCTTGGGAGCGACGACGGACAATTCCCTCGACGACGACTTCGATCGATTACGTGCTCGCCGTTGACACCAGCGGTCACACGATTGAGATGATGAACCGAGGCTGACGAACGATGAGCACACACTCTTTGTTTTTTGCTGGTGGCATCTACAACTGTATTGGGTTACCTCGTCCAAAGGCAGTTTGCGTCACATGGATACATGGTACGGACGGCAGCACACTTCTTTAAACGGTGCTTTCCACAGCAAAGGGGGGGAGCAGCAGAAGCGGCGAAAGACGAACGAGAGAAGCAGGTTTGACTAACACAGGAATATGGTGCAACGAAGAGTGACGGGAAGAGTAAGATGAGACGTGATGCGCATTGTGACCAGATAAAACCGATTGATCACGATAAAAGGGGGATGAGTTGCGGTGGTCGTGAGGAAAGCAAGAATAGGACATGAGGCGCGGAGGTGATTTCTGCACATAAAGCCACGTCAAAACCTTGCACTAAGGAGACGGAACATCATTGGCGGACCCGATCGCGATGGGAAAGTACAGTCCCAACCTAGTCGAGCGTGACACGCAGCTGCTCGAGAGGTATTGGGACGAATGTGTCTAGGTTGATGCCCCGAAGGCGCAGCTCAGCTTCGGCGTAAGGGGGGACGAGGGTCCGATTCAGATCGGGCCGGATCGACAGTTCTGCTTATCGGTGAGCAATGATATCATCCAAGAATTAGCGCAGACCGACCTTCTCTGGTGAAGTTGAACAACGGTGGCAGCGGCTTGCCGTTTGGCATCCGAGTGCCATCCAAACGGAGTTCATCGAAGAAGGGGTGGCAGATTGCCTCAATTGCCGACAACCTGGCGGTAGGCGTGTACTCCAGGAGACGCGACACGAGGTCGATGGCATCCGTGGACGTCCGCGGGCGGAAGACCTGACTTTGATGAGCGCTAATACGATAATAACCAACCGGAGATTAACCACCTTTGAGAATGGATGGGGCTTGATCTGAGGAAACTTGTGCTCCATGTAATTGGGATTCATGGTCTTGATTTGCTCCCTAGTAGGGGTGCCCAGCACCTTAATGATCTCCACCAGTTGATCAATCCCACTCTCTCCAGGGAATAGGGGTTGCCCCAGCATGAGCTCGGCCATGACGCAACCAGTCGACCATATATCTGAATGAGAGTCAGTGACAGTCACACGAGCCGCGCCAAGACTCATTACCGATATTGGTCGAGTAGTTCGTGGCACCGAAGATCAACTCCGGTGCGCGGTAGTAACGTGAGCAGATGTAGCTGACGTTGGGTTCTCCCGCAACAAGGATCTTGGCACTGCCAAAATCGCAAAGTTTTAGGACACCGGTGGCGGGGTTGAGCAGCAGGTTCTGCGGCTTGATGTCTCGGTGACAGATGCCCACCGAGTGGATGTAGGCAAGGGAGCGCAGGAGTTGATACATATACAGCTTGATTTGCAGGGTCGGCATCTGCTGCTTCAGCTTCACATAGTGGCGCGAAGCACGGTATACGGTCTCGGGAACATATTCTTGAACAAGGTTGAGGTAGACTTCGTCCTTCTGCACTGCCATTAGAACCGAAGCGCTTACCCCACATGGGGATATGACGGACCTTGTCACCGTTGGAATAGAAGAACGCTCTGAGCTCAACAACGTTGGGGTGGGACATGAGGCGCATAATTTGCAGCTCCCGGTTCTGTGGGAAACCGTCAATTTCCGCCGGTCTATACGACACATATAACCCTCACACACCTTGAAACGCTTGTCCTGGAGCACCTTCTTTATGGCTATCTCCTCGGAGTCCTTCGGCACATTGAGCATGCGCGCCTGGAAGACGACGCCAAACGAGCCGTTCCCAACGACTTTGCAGTTAGTGTAAGAAATGTCCTTCTGCTCGCCCGTCTTCCCGTCGGACGCGACGACCTTGACGACCCTATGGGGATCGTCGACAGCTGGAAAGGAAGCGAGGTCAGCCCGTCGTCGACGGCACACGACCCTGACTACGCACGAGAGATGCGGACGCCGTTGATGGGGCCATGTGTTGCCATTGCGTATGGTTCGTGAACGGCTCGAAGGGGAGGGGGACAGACGTGATGCGAAGGGAGATGGGGAGAGGAAAGGGGGAACGGTAGGGGGATGAGATTGAGGGTGTGGAGATTGGATAGCGAGGGAGGGAAGAGGATGAGGAAGACAAGAAGCAGGAGGATGTGTTCGAGGAGGGGGACACCAGGTGTGGCTCGTCCGGTGCGGGTCACGAGTTGGGTCAGGCTGCACAGCCCAAGGGACCCCGGAACTATCCCAACCCTTTTGGCCCGTCGGGTCTAGTGGAGTCAGCCCGCTGATGCTGCGCCGGATCCGGTACGCGATGGTCACGTCCCACCTTCCCATGTGCTCCGGCTGCACCCCTTTCCTGCGCCCCAATTGCTGCACTACCAACAGAGTCGTGTTCAATCCCTGGAGCCGTGAGGGAGCGGATCTCCGGAATCGAATGTTGGAGAGGACGACGTGAACGTCTCACGGGGTCCCAGCCCTCAACCTGGCTCCGTCCGAGCTCATTCCTTCGTCACTTGCACCCTCTTTCATCGCCCGACGCGCGCGATTCGGCCAATCACCCATCGCTCGCGCGGCTCCTATTTTGCCCTGTTGCCATTGGTTTTCATCAATGAAACGCTTGGCACTCGTCTCTTCTTGCTCGCCGATTCCTGAGCCCTCGGCACGCTTTCCCTGATACTGGCATATACTCAAAGACAATGATGACGCTTAACCCACTCTGCACCAAGGTGCCTTATCGCACTGTGGGCTTCTTTCTGATTTTCGTCTGGCGCGTGACCGTCGCGGCATACGGACGCCTGATAACGCCCCAAACATGAGAGGTCAATCAAGCACGGAACGGCGTCTGCCGTGGTCGCGTAACGACAGAGTGGTAACCTGACGTACCCTTCTCATATCAGTTGATGGCGAGCATAAATGCAAATCTTCCAGGGTGCATTTTGGGCATCTCCTGCAATCTCACACGCCTTGACGATCGTATTTGGCTCGGATACCGTGACGCAGACGTGCAACGCGGTGCGAACACCAAGCGCATCGCTGTGCACCCTGTACAGATCGTAGACTGATGCGGCTGCCCTATCGCTTGCCTTCTCATTACGCCACCCAACGCTCTGGCAAACATCCTTCGGTCTTCGAGTGCCCACCAGTATTCGCCGACGGCGTCCTTCGGCCTCCTGCCGAACGGAGACAGTCATATACCTGCCAAATTCGGCGCTCGTCCTCGTGACACGCCCAAACTCGTGGCACAGTGACACATTCTGCCGGGCGAACTTCCCAGTCGCACCTTGCCGCACCCTAGCCCTCCTACTTCTTTTACGAGGTGGGCTTATACCCAGAATGCTGCGCAAGAATCGTCTAGCCTCAATTTGCGCCCCGGGCAAAGACGGAACTTGGCCGCAACCAAGTGACCTCGATCCAATTGGTGAACCTGGCACTGTTGCTCCGGAACAATCAGGCGCCTTCCAGTGGAGGACCCTCCGATGGGCTTCTAATTTCAAACACCACGATCGTCGGCTTAAAAACCTGGAAAGCTGGCAAGGGAACCTTGTTCTTCCTTTTATCCTGCTCCAACCTGACGGAGACGACGCGGAAAACAATGGAACAAACCTGCTTGTGTTCCACATCGCCTCATGTTTGCCGGCGAATGACTCCACTTCGCGTAGCTCTCCCGGCGGTCCAGGCTTGAATAACCCGGATTAGACCTCGTTCTGCTCGTCCAGCCGCCGCTTGCGCCATCGCAGAAGTCTGGAATAACCGTCAGCCTGGACGAGGCCATCGTCCGATCGGCGAGGCGGACTTCCGTGTTGAGCACGCAACAACGCCTGGACAGGACGATGCCTCGTGTGTTTCAACAAAAAAGAAATGATCTCCGGGCTTGGACTGCGCATTCTCAACTGCACTTCTGCTCGGCACATCGGAAAGATACGGTGCCGCTCGGTAGATACCGAGACACAGTGAGGGAACGCAGCCTCGAGAATGGCACACACCGTTAGGCGGCATTTCACTGCATACGTAAAGCAGCTCATGTTGAACGAAATCATGATGCGTTCTAGGGTAATCTAGCGTACACGAGGCAGACAGGGAGCCGAGACCGCGGGACTTCCCTAACCGATGGGTCGACCGGTTTGGCATTTCCGTGTAAAGTTTGTCATGAGTCTCTGGAAAACCTTGTTTGCCTGCGTGAAGCCGCGTGCGTGTGGCTGCGACCTGGTATGCATGCTGCCACCATCAAGGGTCGGAGGGCGTGAGAGTTCCACCGTGGCATTTCACTGCAGATAAGGGAAATTTCAGTGATTATTTCCCGAGCAATGAAGATCGTCGGCCGTGGCGAAAGTTATAGCCCACTGTCTAATTTACCTGGCTTTGCCCGATTTGGCTGCTTAGGTTGTAGGCTTAGTGGGAAATGCTGGAATATAAGGCAGTCAAATGGCGCTTATGGTGAATGAACTGGCTTCTTGCAGTTCGGATTTCTACTGTTCATGTATGTTTGATTTGATCTGATTGATACAAGATGGATGCCGAAGCACAAGGCGTCCAATACAGTCGCCGGCGCGGACAAAAGCCGGGTGCCCTGTCATGAAGGGCTTTTTAATTCTGAACCAAAGCGGTGCGTTTAACTACCGGTAAATAGAAACACAAGACCGGCAAGTAGCGGCAGCGTGGAACCTCTGTACAGGGTAGAGTCTGGTGACCACCATGCCCGTGCCGGCATCGCAAATTCGTCGCCGAGAAGAAGCAAGCGCCCGCGGCGTTCTTCACGGAATACCTCCGGCCCTGATCAAGGTCCCTGAGCCACGTTACCGGTCGCGTCGCAAACCCACCACGCTTGCTCTCGAAGGCAGGTCTCCGCAGCAAGATGCAGATATCATATCTGCTGCTCAGTCTCCTCCCAATCGTACTGGCCCAAGACTCCTTGGTGCAAGTGGAACAAAATGAGTCGCAGTCGTTGCTATGGGGCACTTATCGACCCAACCTCTACTTCGGAATGCGACCAAGGCTGCCGAAGTCCCTGATGACGGGATTGATGTGGTATGGGGTGCAGGATCTTTCATCGTTCAGAAGTGGGTCGACTGTTTCGAACCTTGTCCTTTATGTTGATGGCTTGCTTAGACCTGAGGCATTCCTGCGAGCAAGGCGACAACCTGCGGGGCTACACATGGACAGAACACGACCCGCGGGATGGTGGCATCGAGGTGTTGCGAGACGACCTGAACAATCTTGACCTGCATATAGAATGGCTGAAGACACATGGGGGAGATCATGGAGGCAGCTGGTCTGTGAGAATATCTGGAAAGCCATTGGATCCCTGTACGTCTATTACGCCGCTGTTTGCTCCCACAGGGCTGACGCACGCATGCAGCGCGGCCATCAATGAACTCTCTTATATTCTACGCGGGATTGGATGGCTTTGGTAGCCTTGAAATTGATCAAGAGACACTTGATGAGGTGCGTGGACAGATTACTTTTGAACGGCGCTGTGACACGTCGTGGTTCAGGTGCCAGAAGTTCCCATATTACTCAAGGGAAATACACCAGAGCTCGGGGAGTTCAAGATGAGAATAGAAAACGGTAAAGCAGCATCTGATTATGGGGATTTGATACTCATACGCCCTTAAGGTCTCGAAAATTCCTATGTCAGACGCGGTCGACACTGGGAGGATTTCGTGCACAAGTCGGACAGGACCCACGTCGCGGGAATGGCTGTTGCTGATGGAACAGTTTGGCAAGCAAAAGGTAGGTATATGCTTAAACCTTCCAAGTTGTCTTCTCATGCCTATATAGATCATGTATCAACTACCATTATGGCACACATCGAGGGCCTCGTTGATAGATATGGGGGGGCCCAGGCTGGTCCAGATGCCCTCCCCGATGCCGCATTCTTACTGATGCTGAACGATGAAATTACGCCGGGAAGCAATCTGTACGCGATCCAAAAGACGTTTGAAGGACCTTTCTCCTTTGATGTACACTATGAGACCGTGGACGTGAAGCAGACATTCGATGGTGAGCTGCGATGGAATATCATTTCAACTGTTACGCTGAAACTTTGACAGCTCAAAGCTTTGGAACGAGTTTGGCAGCTTTCAAAGAGTCGTTTGACAACCGATTCAAGCAAATATTCCCAATACCCATTGATGCGCCTTCCGGACTCTTCGAGTTCTCTAAGGCAATAACCTCGAACCTCCTGGGCGGAATTGGGTATTTTTATGGCACGTCCATCGTCGATCGTTCTGTCATTCATGAGTGGGATGAAGAGGACTCTGTCGATACCAATAAGCCGTCGGGGGGAGGGCCGGAGTTGGCAGGGCCTACCCATTTGCTCACTGCAACTCCTAGTCGGAGTTTCTTCCCCCGAGGGTTCTATTGGTATACTTCTGCCCCCGACGCGTCCATGGGTTGCATTCTGATGCACCTCTCACAGGGACGAGGGATTTCATCTTCTGCACATAGGAGAATGGGACAACGATCTAAGTTTGGAGATTCTGCGCGATTGGCTGGAGCTCGTTGACGAGGATGGCTGGGTTGGGCGTGAGCAGATCTTGGGAGAAGAAGCCCGCAGCAAGGTATCCCTTATGACGTCCGTTATCCACTAGGTTACCTTTCATCTGACTCTCATGCAGGTCCCGCAAGAATTTCAGACTCAGTATCCCACATATGCGAACCCACCTACCTTGACAATGGCCGTGACAGCTTTCATTCAAAGACTCAAGGAGCAGGCGGATCCCTTGTCCGATGATCTAGATTTGCAGAGTCTTGGATTAGGCGGGTTGCAGCTTCCTCTCGTTCAAGACACCACACCGGGTCATGGTGATGCGCTCTTGAAGAACCCTCCTGCAGCTCGCGTATACTTGCGCTCAATATACCCTATCCTCCGCCGACACTATCACTGGTTTAAGCGCACACAAAGAGGTCAGATTAAGCAGTGGGGTCGCACCGCAACATCGCGGACGGAAGCCTACCGGTGGAGGGGACGCACACCGGATCATGTTTTAACCAGCGGTCTGGACGACTACCCCCGTGCGAGACCGCCACATAACGGCGAGCTGCACCTTGACCTCATCAGCTGGATGGGCTTCTTCTCGAGGACAATGAAACAGATTGCCGGATATATAGGCGAGGATGACGACGAAGCTGATTATGAGGCAACTGAAAAGGCTATTATTGCCAATATCGATGGCAAGCATTTTTATCGTCGTCGCCGGTTACTGGAGCTTATGGTCTTTAGATCTTCATTGGAACGACGAGGAGAAGATGTACTGCGATTCCAGCGTGAACGAGGAAGACGAGTCCTATCATGTTTGCCATAAAGGATACATCTCTCTGTTCCCGCTTCTCCTCGGCTTGATACCCCCTGACTCGCCGCACCTCGGTGCTGTTCTCGAGCTCATGCACGACCCGCAACATCTCTGGTCACCTTACGGCATCCGAAGCTTGTCAGCATCCCACCCCCTCTTTGGCAAGGACGAGAACTATTGGCGAGGTGCCATATGGATGCAGATGAACTACATGGCTCTGGCTTCGCTGAAGAACATCTATACGCAACGCCTCGGCCCGTTCCAAAGCTTGGCTCAGCGAATCTACTCTGAGCTGCGTGATAATATTATAAAAAATACGCACAAGGTATGCTTATTTGAAGCAAATTACGTTTAGATTACTGATCCACAACTAGGAATTCGAACGTAGTGGTTACGTCTGGGAGCAGTATGATGCAGTTACTGGAGAGGGCCGACGAAGCCATCCATTCACCGGGTGGACATCATTGGTCACACTGAGTAGGTGTTCTCTAACTGCGGTGTAACGTCGAAGCTGACGAATAACCAGTCATCTCCGAAAAGTACCCAGGATTCTAATCGGGAGTACTGTATACTACTGTAGAGAGCGTAGAAACCTCCCAATTAATCGTGTGCAGCGAACATGCTTCGGCGCCTAAAGCAGCACGTGGCTTGAGTGGCAATGCAGAAGGTAAGAGCGGTCCCTCATTTGGACCTTGCGTCCCTGAGCACGGAGCGCGGAGTGCGCCGTCATCGTCCTTAGAGGAATGCCCGCCAGGGCACGTCCACCAAGCAGGGATATGCCGGGGGACAAGAAGGAAAAGGCGGAAAGTGTAGACCCCTTCAAGCCCCATCCACCAGCATGGAGACCGCCGATACACGAGACGGCTAGCCTAGGTGAGTTACGTGGTCACGCGAGGTAATGCTGCAGGCTCACAGCATCACAGGCTGGCCGGACTACATACCCGACCATCCGGAGCGTATGGAGAATCTCATGTCGGCCAAGACGGTCAAAGAGGGCTTAACGATTGCTCCTTATTCATTGGTAAGATTGGTTTCATGCTGTAGCGAAGGTGCAATGCTGATGACGAACAGCAAGAAGCATCGACTTCGCACGGCGACAATTTGGAGAAACTGGAATCAGATGATGCCCTCGAACGTCTGGGTCAGTTAATGACTCAAGTGATGGAAAGGAGAGAGGAGGCGATGGGTAGTCCGGGGCAGTGAGTGAACAAGCCTCTCACTGGAAGATTGTATTGACCCCGTATCGCAGGACGACGTACAAGATGCCACCTCGCGTAACTGTACCAGACATGCGACGAGCAAAATGGCTGGATGCGCTGGCAGATCCCAGCATACCACTGAAGGACATTGCGGCGAAGGCTTCTCAAGCAGGAGCTGCGACGCCAGACTTCTACATTCCTCATGGGCCGAAAGGGTCGGAGCTGTTTGATCTGCTCTACACCAAGAATGTCCCAATTGACAGGGCAGTGTGGTTCGTTAGGATCGTTGGGTACAACGACATGGTGCGTCACGATTCAGGGCTTCATGATCAGTCGCTTACGGTCCGAAGGCGCCACTTCGAAAACAACCTGGATACAATCCGATGTCGTACAGCTTCGACACAGCCAAGGAGATCATCATGTGGTACAAGAAGCAGCTGGGCGAGATCACTCTTCCGACAGCTCGGTTGCAGTCGACGGCATTGAAGCAGGTATTCAAGGGTGTCCTACTTGACGTGGACAATCGAATAGCATGGTGTTCCAAGTTCGTGTACACGTAAGCCCACTCTACGCTATCATCAATAGACGGTTGCTGAAATTGACTGCAGTATTCAACTAACACGCGAATTCTACAAAGAAAGTATGATCGATCATGGAACATTTCTGCTGTGGGCTGCTTACCATATCGGGCATTGCAACCTAGCGCAACTCGCTATCTTTGCCAGGTTAGTCGACGAGTACGCCGCACAGATGTGCGCACATCGGGCATTTGCGAAGGCATTGGTGGAGAATTCTTTGGTCAAGCTTAAAGAGATCGAAACCAGTCCTGGGGCAGAACACCTTGAAGGGCTACAAAAGCTGTTGCGCAAGTTCATACAGCTCGCCATGATCGACGTTCCGGAGGCATTTATTAACCCCCGCAAATGGCCGTTCACAGTGGAAGCCGTCTTCGATGTCATTGATGCATATGTGCCGCTAAACCCTGAAACGAAGGACGAAGTGAAGGAACATGCTCTCATACAACTCCGGCGAACGGCTCAGGAAGTACATCGGAGAAACTGTGCTCTGCTATTTCATCAGGAACGAGGTGAGCCGAAAGGTCGCATTGGACACTCCATTATCGCCATACGTGTAAGCCATTTTCGCTCATTATACTTCGATTGGAGGCCAATAGTCATGTAGAATCTCAACTCGCTCGGTGCCAGCAGCAATATGGCGACGTTCAAGTTCTTCGACGATGACGAGAAGGTGTTCGATGACTCACTCAAGTTACTTTTGACCTGGGCAGTGAGCCGATTTCAATACGGAGATCATCGTCCATACGCTGTTGCCAGCATCCTACGCAAGTGGATGGACGATGCTAAACTCCAAGCGATCCGGCAAAAGGGGAAGGTCAAGCCCGCAGACATGCTGCAAGATCGGCTCTTTGTGTGGCTTCATACGTATCCTGTTCAGTCTTTGGAGTCTGACATCCCGGCCATTGCAATTCTCGTGGGAGAACTAATAAGGCGTGGCGTCTTTTCGTACGCAAGATATGTTCAAGAGCTGGTTGCTCGAGGCGAATTGGAGGGTTCGACCGGGGAGGTAAATTAGCTCATATCGATGCCATTTCACTTCTGATCTTGCGTTTCTCAGCCGTCACGGCATGTGGAGGTCATCAGACAGACCCCTCTTATCAAGTCCTGGGAGGCGCAGGAGTTGTTGCACAAGACTTCTCTGTTTGATCGACAGCTGCAAACAACACCCGAAGATGGTCACATGATGAGCATGCAAAGAGAAATTGCTACATCGCTGCCCGAGGTATTTGCGGCCTCAAGTGAGCAGCAGAACATTCCGCAGATGGTGTCTAACCGCACCTTGAACAGATGCCATCCTTCCTGTTGAGAACGACTTCCCGACTGTATTACAAGGCTCTCGGTACGAACAAGCCAGAGTCATACACCATTGGCTATTGCCAAGAATTTTGAAGAAATATTCCAAGAAGTCGGTCCTTTGTTCCTGATTGAGAGTGTATGTCTGATCGTGTGTTGGTCCTAGGGATGTAGACCATCAACAAGACTTGATGAGCATGACGTCCTATGCGGTTTTGATACAGCTGTTGACGGAAACCAAGCTCTACATAGCATTGCTCGAGGTACGAGATGCTTCAAAGCTACGCTGCATTACTGATCTAGTCCAGTTCAACCTCATGGCGCTCAGTATTGCTTCATGGTCTGACGGCGACCTTACTGAGCAGACGGAGCTTTGTACTGCAGTACTCGATACATTCGAGCGGCACTCCTCAATCTGGGCCTGCATGGATGCTAATGCGACGATCGCACAAGGCTTGTTCCTCAAAATACAACAGCTTCGCTTCCAGCGAAGACGATGTCCACCGCTGTTACGTTTCATCAGGCAAACTCGATTTTGGCGTTCTCTGTCTAAGCAGGAGAAGGTTATTGTGGAAGCTGATTATAGCCGCTTTGTGAAGGTCGGTTGGTTAAAGCTCATTGTTCAAGTTGAGGTATGGCTAACTTCATCAAAGGATCTTGATACGCATTCGACTGAGCGTGCCGCAATTCCTTCCATTATTCCGGAGATACATGAGATCATCCATTCTTCGACGCCTCATTCGCCGTTCGCGGTAGCAGGAACAATATGGGACCGCTTCAAATCTGTGAAGGATTGGCCCGTGATCGTCTGGGAGAACGTCATGCAAGGACTACGAGAATACTCCCTGAAAGAAACGACTCGAGAGGAACGACTGGCCTGTTCGAAACGGCTGAGCCTCGTTCTGCACCAGCTCGATCGGCGACTCTTGAAGGGATTCGACTATTTCCTTCGCCTTTGGTGCGGTCGAACGGACGGATTCAAGGTTCTGGATATGAACGCGTCGCATTGGGAGCTGCTGGTACCCTTGCTCATTAAGCTCTGCGTTTTCCATGCTGTGTCTTGTTCGACTATTCTTGAATGCTTCGTATATCCGGTCTGGCGACATTTTGCGGCTATATCGACTTCGTCCGACTCTCAGACGTATCGCGAACGCCATGTACCATGTCTATTCCAAACAGCCATACTGGTGCTTTGCCTCCTGTTGCAGAACAAGGCGACTGCTGGTGACGGGGCTGGATTGACGCCCATCAGCCTACCTCAATTACAACGCCTGCAAACCAGGAGGTTGTGTATCTATCAAGGCGCAAGTTTCCAAGCGCTTCTTGACGGGGTCTGCTATCTGGTGTCGCTCAGCACCAATCCACTTCTTACACCCGAAGTGTCTACGACTTTGCTGAGATTGAAGATGAGCTTACTGGATGATCCCCTATTCAAGCAGCAAGTGTCACGGGATCCCCTGGCCATCAAGCGAGCTCTTTCGTCTTCTTCGGTAATTCAGAGGACACCGGAGATGGAAGATAGGATGGAGGAGACTCTGATGTATCTTATGAACGCAGACGAATTCGAGACAATCTCACACTCAGGGGAAGTCGAAGGCAATATTTGGAAGCTGACTGTGGCTGATCTCGATCCCTGGCGTTGTCATCGTGCTGCTGTCAAGCTTCAGCTGACTTTTCGACGCTTGTGTCGCCTTGCTCGAAACGAATCGCCTGAACCATCTACCTATGCCGTACAGCTGGACCGCGACGCGACAGCCTTGTTCACACACGAATGGTCACCTGAGGAGCTTGTATACATCGCGGAACTTTTGGATGGCATTGATGCCAGAGCAACGGGCGAAGTGAGGCCTCAACATCTCCATCGCAGCACTTGCTGATATTTGTTTTCTGCAGCTGTTAAGCAAAGCGTATGAGAAAATTTCCGATGCGCTTCGAAGTGCTCTTTCGAATTTGACGGCTCAATCTGCCAATGTCTTTAACGGCATTGCCACGAATACAGTGCATCTCATGTTGAAGATCACAACACCGGTCGCTGTATTGGAAAGCACTTACCCTGAGATCCCAGCGTCAATCATGGACAATTTCCTACAAGTCGTCTCCAGCACTTGGCGAGCGGTCTTTTCACGTGTCAGCCCTTATACGACCTTGCAGGCAATGGACAGCAAACCCATCGACGGTACAGTCTATCGTGATCTCATGATGTTGACAACGCGTCTCCTACACTTCGCTCTGGGTATGATAGAGAATCCTTCACCCGAATGGAAACGCATTTCGGAAACCGTCATCAGCTTCGTCATGCAATTTGCAAATGTATGTTCCTTTGTGCGGGCGATTTGTCGTGTTTGCTCATTGGTATCTAGTTTTATGGTACAGATGGACCATTGCGAGACGGTATCTTGTTCTCCATGCTTTTGGACACAGCCTGCTACCTGATTGACGGTCAGTGTCCTCTGCGTGCTCCTATGCTCATCATCTGACTGTCGCGGTTTTAGATATTCCGTACGATATGAAGAATCCAAATGCAGACCTCATTCGAACGATACCCGGCTTATATCCGACCAATCTATCACCACACATGTCAGTCTGGCATAAAGAACGTCTCAAGAAGATTCTACAATATGTCCCTCGTGACTATTATGTGGAGGGCCTGCAGCATGCCGCAACATCCAAGCATCCTGCTTCAAGAGTTCAGAATCGTCCATGGGAGTGGGGGGAGAGTTTCTACAAGCCGCGAGAACTAGGAAAGCCGAAAGTCGACGAATACACCGCTTTTCCCTCGCCGGAGACGGCGCCCACAAACTCTCGCAGCGTCTCCTTGGATCTATTCCAGGCCAAGATCACGCGGGACCGCGTAGCTGAGCCCACGATGTTTGAAGATGCAAGCGATAGTGAAGATAACAGACAGATCGTGGAACAGCGATCCACAGGAGATGCATTGGGCGGCGAACCCGTCTTTGCTAGGGACTGGAGAGATGCGAACGTGCCGCTGAAGGGTGCACGTCTACCAGAGCAGGAAGACGATAGTGACGACGAAGAGTGGCCTCAGATTGAAGCTTTGAGCAGTGAGTGTTCTGGGAGCGCTCTATTCCGTTTCCCATCTAAACGCTTCGCAGTTCAAGACAGCTCCGGCTCAGCACCGAAATTGGCTGGATCCAAGCAGCTTGCGATCCAGGGCAGCAAAGGAAGAAAGCGCCCAGCTTCTGATACGCCGATTGATATACCAGACGACGATGACGATGAGATAGAAATCATCGAGGTTCCCAAGCCGGTTCCCGGAAAAGGCAAGGGCAAGGGTGGCAAAGCGCCTTCCGGATCGTCCTCCACGACACGCGGCAGAGGGAGACGCACATCTACTTCCACTTCTAGAGGACGAAAGTGATACCTATCTCGTTGGGAATTGAGACCACTCAGAGCACTGTATTCTATGCATCCATTGTAGCGATACGCAACATGTAAAATAAATCTTGCATTACAATGTCATGTTGAAAATTGCTGACCTCGGCCGGCGCATCTGGCGATTCAAGCTGCTTTGGTGGCGGTGATGAGAGCGCGTCGTGCCGCGGTGGTGTGAACAGTGAGGCCGACAGTCGCGTGCTTCTGCTCTGAATCTCTGAGAGCAGCTACATCGCTACTGAGCGCACCTGTCTTTGAACTGGATGGCGGTCGAGGCCAGACCGAGCCCGCGAACGCTGACGACGTTGCCGTCAATCGTCAGCGCGCTCGCCGCGGTCCAGTCTGACGAGTCCGCCATCTTCATCTCGCTCTCAAAGCTCTTGTCGGATCGACAACCTATTGCTAATTCTCTGACCCGCCTGAAAGATCTTATCGACCGTATCGAGGAACTGGAAGACGATGCAGATGGTCTTGTTGCCAAAGTCAGCGTTACGGCGCGCACCGCGGAGGTTGTCGGCGGGAAGGTGTCCGCTTTGGATGAAGAGATGAAGAGAGTGCGGGAGGCAGCAGATCGTGTTGGTCTCATCATGGAGCTTAAGGTATGCCCGTCATAGCTGCACCTATCTTCAAGATCTAATATTCACTCGTAGTCTTCACTTGCGGCGATACAATCCGACATTGATGCGCAAGATTGGGAGGCTGCCGCAAGACACTGTAGTCAGGCGATGTCCGTTCCGACAGAGGTGATCGAAGGTGCATTCGCCGAGAAGACCGTGGTAAGCTACTACTGCTCCTATCCTCTCCTCAATTACTGAGAAAGCTGCAGCCGACGGCCGACCTGCCTCTACCGCCTTCACAAACTCTCGAGGACGTACGGAAGACGCTGCTCCAAACTTTCCAGCGACACTTTTCCATTGCTGCTCAGCGGCGAGACTCGGCTGCCGTCAGTAGATTCTTCAAGCTGTTTCCCGCCATAGGATGGGAGCGAGAGGGATTGCAGGCATATTCCGACTTTGTCGTAGAGCTTGTGCGAGGGAGACAGCCAATATCTGGGAAGAGTGCGTCCTGTTGCAGTCGGTGGGAATGAATGCTTGCTCATCTTTCTTATACAGCATCATCGCCATTGTACTACATCTCTATGATGACCGCTCTATTTGAGTCGATAGCCCTCATTGTTGATCAACACCAGCCAGTCGTTGAGAAGTACTATGGTCCCGGGAAGATGATACCTGTCGTTGTCTGCCTTCTGGAGCAGGCTGACAAGGTCATCCATACACTGATCGACGGATGGGAGGATGAGAGGGCTATGAAGCGAAAGGTATTCGCCTTGTCTGTATTCTGTGCGCATCGCTTATACCATCTGTAGCTAACCGAAGCTCGGGATGCGAGCTTTGCAGCGCTTAATCCCGTGAATGGGAACAAGAAGGGCCAAATGACGGATGTAGAAGACGGAGGTCCCGATCCACGGGAGATAGATAAGGTGTTGACTGAGGCTGCTGGGATGGCGGGTCGATGGGGCCTGTTTAGGCGATTCTTGCTGGATCGCCTAAAGGTGCGTGGCTTCCTGGGCATCACCAATCTCGAGCTGACTGTAATGCAGAGCGATCCCGCACCAGAAGAAAATGGAGACGCCAATACGTCCGGTGACGGCATTCGACCGTACTCAGACGGAGACGAGTCTGACGAGGATCAGTCGGCCTCGGTTCTGGAGATGATTGATGGCTGCGGCTGCCAGAAGGCAATGAACAGTCTGCTAAAAACGTACTATGAGCCCTTGGAACTCTGGTATCTTCGCTCAGTGATTGATCGGGCGCATCGGCTATCAAGCGTGGAGACTTCGCAAGCTGCGCCTCAAACGACAACGCCGGACGATTCCTTCTATATACTGCGGCTTGTCCTGCATCGTCTGGTTTCATGCTCGTCTATCCCGACGCTGGACCGGATGTGCAAGCTGGTAGAAGAACTGATGGAGCGAGATTACGGTGGTGTTCTGCGAAGGAAGCTGGAAGATGTGTACCGCGGCGTACAAAGCATGCCTGCTGGCAAAGAGAAGGAACGGGTGGAGCGGGAGAGTCGAACAAATTTCATTGTGGGTGTTTTAAAATCTGCAACAAGCGCAATATATTGAGCCCTTGGCGCAGATCTGTCTCAACGATCTTGATGTGTCTGCATCTCACATGGAACGACTGACAGACGACCTTTTGGAATCGCCGCTCATTCCGCAAAACTTCCTTGTGAGGGAGATTGAGAGCGCTCGTTCTCGAATATCGTCGCTCTTGTCCCTTGTGCCGAAGTTCCGGTCCATCCTCAAATCGGGCCTCGAACAGCTCTTCAACCAGCTGGTGCGGCCCCGGTTGAGAGCTCTGATGAGCGACATCTACAAGGACGTCAGCTACATGCTCGATGAAGACGGCTACGCCAACGCCGAGTATCAGGACGTCGTGAAGAAGCGGTTTGTCAAGTCGTGGGAAGCGGTGCTCGAAGGGTTCAAGGACAGCTTCACCGAGGCCAACTTTCGCATGTTCTGGACACTTGCGATCGACGTGATCGTCCGCCCATGGGAGAAGTTCATCCTCAGCATGAAGTTCACCGAGCTCGGCGCGATCCGGTTCGACAGGGACGTGCGGAGCATCAGCTCGTACCTCACCGCGCAGACGTCGTTCGGGGAAGCGAGGGAGAAGCTGCAGCGGCTGCAGCAGATCGCGACGATCCTCAATCTGGACAGTGTACGTCTTTCCGTATGCAATTACAGTATGAAAACTCTGGAACTGACGAAAAAATGTGCACATATAGGAGGAAAGCGTAGAGGACTTCTACAGGTCGAGCGGTATTGCGTGGCGGCTCAGCGCGAGCGAGGCCAGGGCGATCGCTGCGCTCAAGGTATGAGGCAGGCTGGAAAGAAGCGCGAAAGAAGGGGGAGCAAGGGCCAGGTCGATCGCGGGCATGTCGTAGGATACCAGCACAATACGATACCCTGCAAGCACATCACTTGCGTAGAGCGTCCAGCCGAGCCTGGAGGTCGTCGACGTCTGTCCCGCCACCGCCGCCGCCGCCGCTGCTGGGGCCGACGGCTGGGGCAGAGGCATTGTTCGTCGGGTTGGACATGACTGGCGGGTGAGCGTCGCCGCCGAGTGCAACGGCCTCGCGCTTGTTGGCGACCGGTGTCGACAGAGCCGCCAATGCCGATGGGGTGTCGGCAAGCTAGATCCATTGTCAGGACAGGTCTGAGGGTATAGCATGGTATACCCACCTGCTGAGAAAGCGTGACTCCGATTTCATCCAAGACCTCCTTGAGGATCTTGTCGCCTTCCTCCTCCTCGTCCTCCGCCTCGTCATCCATGACGTCGTCCACGGCGTCCTCCATCATCTCCTGCTTCATGTCCATCATGGAGCTCTCCTTCTCAAACTCGTTCATGATGCGCTGGATGGCGGGTAGGTTCATGCCGCGGTTCATGGATGCCATTGCCTTTCCTCTCCGTCAGCACCCTCCTTACAAACCAGCAAAGAGACACGCACCCTAGTAGCGCCCCGCATAGCCTCTGCCATCTGCTGATTGCTCCTAAGCGTCTGTATCCTCAAGCTAACCGCCTGGAGCTGCGTCCGCATCTGATAAAACTTCTGGACGTATCTCCGCGTCCGCACGAGGTCCTTGGCCATGACCTTGCACGCGCTCATCTGGCCCGCCTTGGCACTCTTCTTGATGTCCCCCACGAGCTTCTTCTCCTGCGCTTCGAGCTTGGTCCGCTCCCGGTCCAGCTCCCGCTGCGCTTTTTGAAGAGACCGCTGGTGCTGCCGCAGCCGCTCGGCGGGGGTCACCGTCCGCCCGAAGAGGGTGTCCTGGTCCACGTAAGCGAGTCGCTCCATTAGCCAGGAAACGACGTACAAGGATATTCATACTTCCACAGTCAGTAGCAGGATGGCAGGGATGTCCAAGAGCAGGTCGCGGTCGTCTCCGTCTGCGTTGTCGTCGCCTGTCCGACGCCTGCGGTATGACGCTGAGCACTGCGGCTCACCCCCTCGCCTTGTTCACATGCAACTCAGTGGCTGTGCTTCCGCCAAGAACGTCGGCGGCGCGATTGGGCGGTCCCTTGTTGCGAGCACTACAACCCTCCTGTCCACAAAGGAGCTAGGAGGCAGAGCGACAACCAACAGAACGTGCATGATCAACGGGTGCGTCCCTCCTCTCTCGCTAACCGCCATGTAAGCTAAAGAAAGCGCCCACCAGCGCCCGCCCCAAGAACCGCGCCCCAAACCTCGTCGTATTCGCCCTCCTCCCCGTGCTCGGCTTCGCCGCCTTTGCGTATATCTCAAAGCAGCGCGAGCAGACGCACCCCGCGAGCAAGCGGCCCGTGCAGAACCCCAGCCCGCTCGCACCCCCGCCGACGAGGAAGAGCGAGTGAAAAACGCGCTCACGCGAACGGCGCTAAGAGCAAAGTAACAAGATGCCGACGATTCTTGACAAAGTGCAGGGCGTGTTTGGGAAGAAGGAGCACGCGGAGCCTGCGAGCGCGCTGCAAGCTGCGGCGCTCACGAACGCCGCGGGGATCACCGCTGCCACTGAGGCGGAATCGACTACGCCCGCGTTCGACCACGGCAAGGTCACGGTCATCTTTGTGCTCGGTGGGCCCGGCGCGGGCAAGGGCACGCAGTGTGACAAGCTCGTGAAGGATTATGGGTTCGTGCATCTTTCTGGTGCGCCCCTTCTTGCCCCTTCTTCTTCCCGGACCGCACTAATCAGTGCTGGGTGTGTTGGGTTGGATGACAGCCGGCGACCTCCTCCGCGCAGAGCAGAACCGGCCTGGCTCGCAATACGGCGACATGATCCGTGAGTACATCCGGGAGGGCAAGATCGTCCCCATGGAAGTGACCATCAAGCTGCTGGAGAACGCGATGCGCTCTGCGCTCTCCGCGCGGGCGAAGGAGGAGAAGGGGGAGGACAAGTGGGGCGCGGCGTGGGCGGAGGGAAGGGGGAGGTTCTTGATAGACGGATTTCCGCGCAAGATGGACCAGGCGATCAAGTTTGATGAGGATGTGCGTCCCTCTTCTTCCTGCACCCCATTGCTTCCCTGCACCGCACCCCACGCGCGCACCGGCTAACCCGATTCCCAGGTATGCAAATCCGGCTTCGTCCTCTTCCTCAGCACGACCGAAGCGGTCCTCCTCCAGCGCCTGCTCGAGCGGGGAAAGACGAGCGGAAGGGAGGACGATAACCCCGAGAGCATCTCCAAGCGGTTCCGCACGTTTGAGGAGACGAGCATGCCCGTGGTGGAGTACTATAGGCAGAGGCAGAAGGTCGTCGAGGTGCGTCCTTTTTTTGCCTGCTTGTTCATGGGACCTTTGGGGTGCTGATGGGTTGCGCAGATCGATAGCAGCCCCCCGATCGAGGAGGTGTACGCAAAGATCAGGATCGCGGTCGACGCCGCGCTCGCAATGGTCGCCCCATGAACACTTTCTCTCTGCTCTCTCTCTTCTAGCCCTTCAGCATAGATAATCCCGCATATACGCACGAAATACACCTTCCTCCTTCTAATGCAGATAGTGAAACGCAGGTCTGCGTACACCTTTCTCCTTCCGATGCAGATAATGAAACGCACGTCTGCGCAACTGGATATCCATTTACAGCCATCAAGGACCGTTCCCAAGGTATACAAGTACAAGCACAACAATGCACACTCAGACAAGCACAAAGCAGTCGTTATCGCAATCGTCATCGTCTCTCCCACAGCGCTCACCGCAAGGCGCTCACGCTCACGCCCTCCGCCCCCTCCTCCTTCTCCGCCATCCTAATAACCTCCTCATCGACCCTCCTCCCCTCCTGGCCCTCCCCCTGGCCCGTCCTCAAAGGCAAATCAAACCCCCTAACCTCCCTCTCCAGCAGCGGCCAAATCTCGTCGCTCGTCTCCCCCTTCAAACTGACCACCCTCGCCTCCCCCTTTCTCTTTCCCTCCCCATCAGCGTAGTAGCTCATAAGCGGCGCCGTCTCCCTCCCGAACACCTCCAACCTCCTTGCAAACACCTCTGGCGTGTCATCAGGCCGCTTCGTGAGCTCTTCCCCAGTGAGGTCGTCCACTCCCGGGTGGAGGGGCGGGTTGTACGCCAGGTTGTACACTCGGCCGGAGGGGAGGTGCACCCATCTGTCCCGGATACGCTCTAGGATGACGGCGTCCGGCACGTCGAGGTGCACTACGAGAGTGAGCGGGGCTGGCGGGGCGCGCGAAGCGAGGTAAGCATCGAGCATCCTCGCCTGTGGCACCGTGCGTGGGAACCCGTCCAAGAGCCAGCTGCCCCGGAGCGGGTCAAGCTCGCTCTGGACTACATCGAGCATCGTCTCGTCTGGAAGGAAGGTGCCGGAGGCGACTAGGGCCTCTGCGCGCTGGCCGAGAGGGGTGCGGAGGGCGATCTGACGCCGGAGGGAGTCGCCTGTCGAGATTGGCGGAAGGGCGTAGTGGGATGTGAGGAGCGTGGAGAGGGTGCCCTTTCCGGAACCGGGCTTGCCGAACATGACTAGCCGGAGGGGGTGGGCGGGCGAGCCATGCGGGGCGTGCGAATGAGAGGGAGAGGTGGGGTGGGATGGAGGATAGGTAGTCGCGCCCGCGACGTCGAATAGGTGTGCGGCGGCCTTGTGCGCTGAGGGGGATGTGGTGAGTGTGCGCACGAGGGGAACGGCGGAAGGGGAGGGGGAGGGAGAGGAGGCGAGGAGGCGTCGGGGGGCGAGGAGGGGCATCCTTCTAGCGTTCGTCTAGGAGAGACGGCGAGAGAGAGAGGTGGGGCGATGGGTGGAGAGAGTGAGTGCGAGTGGGAGTGCCGCTGATAAGCCCTCTACACCGAATCAGGGGAACTGTGACGCTCTACGCTCCCGACGTGCGAGAAGGGAGCGAAGGGATGCGGGAGGGAGGGAAGGGGAGGGAGAGGGAGAGGGATAGAGGGAGAGAACCGCGCTAGGCACAGTCCCGGGCGTGTCGCTGACGAACCGATGAACCGCGCAGCCTCAGGGGGCGACGGTGGGGCTCGGCACGCGCGTCTCCCGGCAGAGTTGCAGTCACACTCACTCAATCCCGGCAACTTGCCCGATTTGGACACACGCCCGCCGTCGGATGTTGATGGGATCTTACCACAAACCAACTAACTGCACAGTATCAATACCCCATAGTAACTGGTGAACAACTTCCCAGTCTGCCTACCGCCCAACGCTCAAGCAGCAACGGACAGAGGTTGCGGGCGTTCGCAGCGGCCGGTTCAACACCCTATTGGACGGCGATAAGATCCACCCACCCTTCCCTTCCCGCCCGGGACCGTAACCTTAACCGACTCCTCCCCCCTTTCCCGGCCCTTAGCGTGCGGGGGCCCAGGCACGTGTGCGGGCGGGACCGGTTATCTGCATCCGTTCCGGTTAACCCATCAACGCGTCCTTTGGGCCAAAGGGTCTTGGGAGCTTGATAGCTTCCGACTCCGGTTCCGGCAGAGAAGGGTTCTGAGGGATTCGCGGGACTTCTGATGGTCTGTTTATTTTGCCACGATTTCGGGTTTTGGGGATTCGGGGAGATGGGGGTTGTCCTGGTGGTAAGAAGGGATGGTTGGGCGATTTGGAGTAGGGATCTTCTTATCCCAGAGACCCCTTCCTCCGCAGTTCCCATTCTCAACGCAGTTTGTTGAATATATCCAATTATGGTATCTACCAAATAAGCTCCCTAACACCCCTCTGCAAGCCTCCCACTCCCCGCTCACTCGTCCGCCGGAGCCCAGAGGATACACCTCCCGCTCGCGTTCCCGCTCACCGCGCGCTCCGTTATAGACGGGTGGGAGCAAGTGACCGCCTGGACTGCTGTGATCCTTCATACACCACATGAGTACATGCGGAGGTAGTGAGGGAGAAGGGAAATGGGGGCGTACTTGGTGCTATCGTACAGCTGGGCGACCACCTCTCCCGTGTGGGAGAAGACGTCCAGCGAGTGCTCCATATTTCCAATCTGGCTCAATCAGCCCTCGCTCCCCGCAGCGTCAAAGGAGAGGAAGGGACGCACCGTGAAATGAGAATGCACGTCCGGGTTGGGGCTCCACTGCGCACGGAGGATGGTGAGCCACCTCCCCGTCTGGCAGTTGTGCGAGATCTGTCGGCGAGGCTTGAATACCTGGTAGGGCGCTTCGCGTGCGAGGGAGTCACCGAGGAGCTCCCACACTGTTTTCTACTCGTAAGCGCTGTCCCGCAATGGAAACGTGACAGAGTGGGGCGCACCTCGCACATGATCATCATAGCTCGTGCTCACAATCTTGCGCCCGCTCGGGTCCCAGTACGCGCTGCTCGCGCTCGCCTTGTGCTCGAACTGAGCTTTGAGCAGGCCGTACCCCCGCTTGCCGGGCTGGGCAGAGTACAGCGGGAGAAGATCTTCGTGGTCTACGTAGAAGGGCTCCGCGGGCTCAGAGGCCTTGCCAGAGGCGCTGGAGACGCTTGGGGAAGTGCGCGGAGGCGTTGGGGGTAGCTTGACCTTTGTGTCGCGCTGGACGAGGTGGGGGAGCTTGCGCGAGTCCCAAAGCCTGCGGCGCTTTAGATAAGGAATTATAAAATGAGGATATGCTCACTTGATCGTCCGATCGTTGGACGCCGTCAACAGCAGGTGTGGGCTCGTCGGGTTGATGCTCACGCAGCCAATTTTCTGGGTCTCGTTGATCGACCATCGGACGGCACTGTGCCTCGGCTCGCGGATATCCAGATGCGTCAATCCGCCCTGGACGTCCGAGATCCACACCTCCTGCCCATTCGGGGTGATATCCACCGTCGACAGGAGCGTGTTCTCGAGGGAAAAGATCTCCCGAGACACGCCGCTCTCGAACGACGTGTGCCGGAGCGTGCAGTCGTACGCGGTCGTATACACGCACTGCGCATTCAGCGGGTCGATCTTGACGCACGAGATGCTGCTCTTGCTCGTTGCGGGCCAGTGTGGCTGCAGACGCCAGTACTTTCCACCTTCGGCTGTGTCCTTCGTTTCCTCGTCATCGTCGTCCACGGGCTCATCGGACGGTGCTTGGGCGTCCCAAATGCCCAACTGGCCGTGCTTGTCGCCAAAGAAGATGAGGTCTTTCGTCTGCAACAGTGGTGAGAACCAGGAGGATGCGGCGGGGAGAGCAACGCACGCGTTCCGGATGATACGCCGCCGAGTATATCCGATCCTCCGTGACCTTTGCTCTGCTCTTAACCACCAGCTTGGCAAACCTCTCCTTCAAGTCCTCCAGCCCGGGATCGCCTTTCACATCCTCATCCACACCCACATCCCCGATATACGAGCGCTTCGCGCCATCCACGTCCACGGCACGCAGAGTGGTGCTGAGCGTCCGCAGGCTCTCCTGGTCCTCCTTCAGCGCGAGAGTGGACAGGTCCAGATCATGATGCCTCGGGCGTGAAGCAGCGATCTGCCGTTCGATCTCGCGCATGTTCTCCTCCTCCTGCAAGCGGCGCTCCTCCGCTTCCTTCTCCTGTCCACTGCATCAGCCCTGCCCAACGTCACAAGAATTGAGAGAACGCACTAGTCGCCGCTTCTTCGCCTCCGGGCTCTCATTCGGGTCCTCCACTGCCCCGCGCTTGAGGCGATTCGAGCTGCGGGTGGGCATGATCCGCTCTGGTACGGCCGGCTCAGACCGCCGCTTGCGCGTAGGCTGCACAGGCTTCGCCCGCTTCTCCTTTGGCGCTGCTGGGGCGGGCTTGGGCCCGAAGAACCCCGTGCCGGCATTGTCGAGCTTGAGCTGCGCGAGGAGGGCTTTGTTGTGCGCGATGTTCGCCAGGCGCTCGCGTTCGCTGCGTGCATGGGGTGAGCTTGGGAATGGGGAGGAGGGGAGGGGACGCACTAGTCTGTGATGTCTGCCATGGGGTGGTTATCCAAGGGGAGGGTAGCGCTGTTAGATGTGGGGAAGGAGGAGCAGACGGATCGATGACTGTGACGCGGGTCCGCCTCACGCGATCGACGAAATAAATCAGCGACGCGTGACGCGCCGTAAATATTCGGAGTCATTTCGGGCACATTTCCGCCATTTACTAGATACATTGTACTCTGCCTAATTACTACTCCCATTCTCGGGTAGGATACACACGCGGATCGCACCGGCGCAAGTACATCGTATCTAGCAGTTTTCGTACATATCATAACAGCACAACCGGCGCTCGTAATCAGTCGTCAGTGAAAACAAATGGGTGTACAGAGCGAGGAAAGATTACGAGAGGGGGTTGTGGGAAAGAAACGACGTATGGCACAGGCGGGCGGATTACACTACTGTGGGTTTGGTTTGGGGTTGGCATAGAACACTTGTTGTTTTCAGAAGGAAAAGGGGAAACGTAAAAGGTCATCACACATGAACTTTGAAGAAAAGTTGAGAAAGGAATAAGCACGAGCGCGCCGGCTCGAGAGGTAGACATTATTTTGGGAAATGGGTATCCCCACGTTCGCGGCGCAGCCGACAGAAATGCAAAGAAGAAAAGAAGAGGGTAAGAGAGACTGAGAGAAACAACAACAGAAAAAGAAACAACAGACGCTGCAGCGAGTTCGCAGAAGGAAAGATGTGGATCGCGTTGAGGACCGTCCGATTCGAAAAGATGTTGAATTATGCCGTTTCAGATGCACTCCATGATGCTGAGCTCGAGAACGCGGAAGTTTTTTGGCTCGGTGCTCGCTTCGCTCCAGTTGACCTCGCCGCGCCAGTCGAAATCGGCCGCCTCCTTCTCCCCGCGACCGACAAAGAGAGGCAGCTCGTCGTCGGGCAGGCCGCGCCAGAGCAGGAACACGCGCGTCCAGGTGCTCGGGTCGGTCGTCACGTTGACCTCGATGGCAGAGGCGAGGCGGCCGGGTGACATGAGACGGTAGGCGATGGTCTTGTGCTGGGAGAAGGAGCCGAGGTTGTTGCTGAGTCATTGTCAGAGGCTGGTGAATCACGAAGGAGGCTGCAGCTCACCAGATGAAGTTAGTGCGTTCCTTAGCGGGCACACCGAGGGTCTCGAGGATCTTGTACAAATGGGGAATAAACCCGTCAAAGGGCACGGCAAAGCTGCCGTTCCAATGCTTGACGTAGGAGGCCGCGCCGTCGACGCCGACTTCCGGGCTACATGCAATGCATTAGAGGAGATTTACGTAACAACGCCAAGGGTACTTACGTAACCTCGTAGTAGAGGGATGTGATGACCGTCTCGGTCTGGAAGTGTTCGAGATAGCCGTTCTTGCTCGCGGTCCGGACGAAGAACTTTGCCCTGCCGTCCGGAAGCATCTCGGCCTGAGGGTAGGTAACACCAAGACGCCAAAGAGGGGAGAGGGTGATGTAGTAGTCGCAGTACTGAGGGCTGGGTGCCATGATGGTCGCTTGGCACCTGGCGACGGACTGCTGCTTGGATACGATGGCAAGCCGACGCATGACGGACGCGTCCATCCAGAAGTCACCCTGCAGACCGGGATCCTTGTAACGCGTGCCGGTAAAGTCGACTGTATGCGAGCCGGGTTTGTGCACAATGTTCAACTTGCCGTAGAACGTGCCGTCGACGGTGACGTTGTCGTCGGTCTTTGACATGTCGTACGTGTCTGATGTGACCCAGGTGTCGAGAGCGACGGTCTGGTTCGGTTCCAGTTCTAGGTTGAACGTCGCGGGCATCTCGAGCACCGGGGTAGCAGGGCGGGGAGGAGTTCTGGTCGCCTGTCAGACTTATGCGCATACATGGTAGATCATACATACGGGGGTGGAGGGGGAGAGGCATCGGACACGATCTCGACTCTCGTGCCGGCGACGCCTTGGATGGCGATTTGCCACGTCTCGTCGTTCGCGACCCAGATGTACGGTCCTTGGATAAGGCGGGAGGTAGCCCAGGAAGCCATGTCCGTCGGGACGCGGAGGGCAAACGTCGCGCCATCTGGCGGCTTGAGCCAGTCTCGCGCGACTTGTTCGAGGTCCTAGCGCGGTGTCAGTGTTGATCGTTGGATGGCGCGAGGATACGCACGGCATATGTCTTGGGGATGATGCGGATGGTTTCCATCTCCCCATGGACGAGGGTCATGTAGATTGGTCTGGTGGCGAGCGCCATGGCTGGTGCTGGTTGTGCTGGGGCGGAATGGGAGACTTCCCAGGGTGTCTTTGCTTTCTTGCCGTGCTGCGAGGCTGGAACGACCTGACTGGCGTGTCCTGCGCCCCAGGGGGAGGGTACGACGGGTTGACCACTGAGAGCGGCGGCAAGCATATATAACCTGTCCAAGGGACAGGTGCCAGGTCAGCAAATGTGTTGCGCGGTGGAGAGAGGGGGAGAAGACGGTGAAACTGAGAGCTGAGAGGGGAAGAGGATCGGGCGGGATAGGGGTAAACCGATTCGCGCTTTGGAGGGCGCTCAAGGGTTCGTATCCTCGGGCGAGCGGTGTCAACAGACCGAGTCGGGGGAAGATGCGAGAGTGCTTGCAAACCCGTGAAAGCGCGCAGCCCTTTAAGGGCTTGGCCGCGCATGGGGGCGCAGGCCAGGAGGGGCGCAGGCGGCGAATGATCACGCCGTCATTCGACCAGCCATGAGGCCGTGGGCCCAGGGTTTGACTCTTTTGAGGGCGCGGCACCTGCCGTTGCTGGCGCGGTCCGCGCGACGCCCGAAGACGAAAAAGCAACGAGCGGACCGATATGGCAGGTGGTGTGGAGAAACGATGGAGGGAGGACCGGCTCACCTTAGTTGCTGGGGGTAAACCGCGGGGGAATCGACGAGGAAGGATAGCAAGCAGGCCGAAGGTGCTTGCGAGATGGCGGTTGGTGGATTTGCAGATGAGAGGCGGTAGGCGACGACGAGTAGATATATTGGGAGCAGCAGAGCCGGGGGTTTCGGAGGGTGTGCAGGAGCAGACGACGTTTACGGCTTGGTGAAAAGCAGTCGAGCGGGCAGCCAAAGGCTGAGAATGGCACGGCCTCGAGGCAACGGCGCGTCCCAGAATGGCAGAACCGTTTCCACGTGCGGCGGGCGAATTCGCGTGCGCGTCGTTTGCCCGGGTCCTTCGCGCCCTGGCGTGGGGTGCAATATCCTGCCGGTGCGCGAATCAGAGTCAAGGCGGTGATATTCCTCTGACGGCCGGAGCTCCAGACGCCCAGTTGTTCTCGTCGGCGGAGAATTCGCGCAGCGGGGAGGAGAGGGAAGAAAAGAGCACTTGCTCAATAGGGGAGCGCGCGGTGCCGTCCCTGATATGGCTGGAATGCGACGGTCGCATTCGCAATGACCCCGGGGGCTAACCCTAAATCGGGGCGCGTTTCGACCTAGCTAATCCGAAGCGACTAACCCCGCAACCGTATCTTGCCCAATGTAGTGCGCGCCCGACATTGCATGATGCATGTGGTGCACATTTGATTGATATGATCAGGGGTGGCCAATAAGCTTTCTTCGTTTGGTGAGGTGGTATGTTGTGGAAAAACTGTGGCGCCCCCCCCGATTCTGGCGATGCGGTCGGTCGAGTCACGCCCAGCCCCCGGCCCATTGCTATCATTGTTGCCATCAAGCGAGAAATAGGGGCTGATCGGCTCAGCAGCTACTCGCAGGTGAAATGGCGGCTGCCGAGCTTTCCCGCGATTGATCGGAAATCAATTGAAGATCATCACTGCTGCGCATGTGGTCCTCGTCCTAATTCCGGTCAGCGAGGTTTCTGCGGATTTACCAGCGCGCTGGATTCGGCCGCAGACGGCGGTGGTTGCATTTGTCAACAATCTTCCTGTTTTCGTCGTGGTGGCAGGGCATGTCATTTGCAGAAACTAATCCGAAGAAGCGAACACCCTCGGTTTCCGAAAGCGCCCCGAAGCTTCTCCCGCGGTTACCGCCGGCGAAAGTGCCTCCCACCCCTTAGCCACGCATTCTCAAGCACCTTTGCTTCTTCTTGAGCCACGATGTCGGGCCCGCCTACAATGCGGAGATGAGACTCCACTCCCCAACGGATTGGCCAGCACAGTACTAATACACGAGCCTAGTAGTACAACGCCGGCTGGATCTAAGCGAGCGCACCTCCTCCGCCCCCCTCTCTGCACACGTTCCCCACATCACCTGACGAATGCCGTCAACAAAGGCTCGGAACCCCGCCCAGCCTTCAACCGCAAGATCCGCTCCGCGCTCTCGAGAAGGCCCAGGCCAGCCTCACATCCCATTGTCAACGTCGAACTCCGCCCGAGCGCGCTTGATCTCCTCGTGGAGGAAGAGGAGCTCCTCTAGCCGGCCGAGCTCCTTCGCGTCCGCCTCGTGCCGGAGGGCCCAGCGCAGGTCGTCCACCTGCAGCCGGGTCTTGTTGGGCATGCGGCGGAGGGAGGTCTGGCACTGCATCAGGGGGACGCGTCAGCGCAGAAGTGCGGGGTAAAAGTGTGATAGAGACGGACGAGGTCGAGAATGTATTCGATCACGATCTCCTCCATCACCCCGACGCTGTCTGGAGCGGGGTTCGGCACGTCTCCGAACGCGTACATGAGGTGCATCACTATCGGGACGCAGGCACACGTCAGCCCGTACCCACAGCGCCGGCAGCTAAACAGCAACTCACGGTCCTTTGTAAACGTGTTCTTGAACACCTGACCTCTCTCTTTGTGCGCGTCTGTCTGCCGCTCGCGCCTTGGCCGCCCCGGCCCTGTCCTTTCAGCCGCCGGGGTGACCACATTAGCAGCTGGAGTAGCCGCCCGGGAGTGCGGTGCGGACGGGCTGGGGGTGGGCATGGCAGGGTATGCGTACGGGTGGTGGGCGTTGTGTGAAAAGTAGGCCATTGGGCTGTGTGGCGAGCTGGAATATGCAGGATGTCTCGTGTGAGACACTCTGACTGCTTGACAGGGGAAACACGCGATCGGCGTGATCGACGCAGTGACGAGGGTGCGGTTGTGTGGCTGTGCACTCGTGAGCGTGTTGCGCCAAAGCGCGTCGCGTGTGTTTGGCTGAACGGCCCAACACCGTCGCCGCTTGTCAAGCATACAGCCCTATCTCTGCGGAAGCCTCGTTCTTTCCTTTGTCAATCTGCACCGCTTCCTCTGTCTTCCTGCACCTTCCCGCCTCTTATTCATCGCCCTAAACTGCCTGCCACCCAAAGGACCACACGTTACGTTAGACGCTCAACATGGAGGTGCGCCTCATGCGTGACATGAGCAAGACGGAATGTTGACATATCCCACGGTCTAGTACGAGCACGAACAGCCCGGCGGCGGCATACCCGGGCGCAGGCCCGACTTTAAGAAGAAGCTCGTTGTTGTCGGAGATGGCGGATGCGGGAAGACCTGCTTGCTTATCGTCTATGCCGAGAACCGGTTTCCCGAGGTGCGCAGCTCGACATACCCACGCAATGCGTGATGCTGACGAGTCCTAGGCATATGTACCAACAGTGTTCGAGAATTATGTCACGACCGTGCCGTATGAGGGGAAGACGGTGGAACTGGCGTTATGGGACACGGCGGGGCAGGAGGAGTACGATCGACTACGGCCCCTCAGCTACCCGGAGAGCGACGTGATCCTGATCGTGTTCGCTGTCGACTTCCCGGTCAGCTTGGCAAACGTGCAAGATAAGGTGCGCTTCCCCTCTCACAAAGGTCCAACATGTGCTGATACAGTGACCCACAGTGGTTCCCCGAAGTGGCCCACTTCTGCGAAACGACGCCCAAGATCCTCGTGGGGACCAAGATCGACCTGCGGCAAGACGAGCACACGCGGCGGATGCTCGCCGCGCAGGGTCAGACGCCCGTCACGCCGGAGCAGGGCGGGCAGGTCGCGCGCGAGATCGGGGCAAAGTACGTCGAGTGCTCGGCCAAGTCGGGCCAGGGGGTGAGGGACGTGTTCAACCTCGCGCTCAAGGAGAGCATGAAGGGCAAGTGGGGCAAGGTGCTCAAGAAGCGGCCCGCGTGTGTGGTTGCATGACCGCCGTCGCCTACCGGATACCCCTCTCTTGCGCTACTTGGGCTGGTCTCTGGTCTCGTTTTCGTTCCTCCCTACACTTTCCTGTTTCGCGCACACTCGCTTCCACTCCTGACATTATTATATCTCCACCCGCACCATATCGTATCGCATTGCCTGTCTCATCAACCGTACATACCATGGAGAAATGTACAACCTCAACGCTCATTCTGCCTTGTGTCGTAGTTCGGGTCGGGGAGGGACCGTCCATGCGCAGTACGCGATGTAGAAGAAAGCGAAGAGTACGGCCGCGCCCGTGCCCCACTCCACGAGGGGCAGGTGGGAGAGGTCGCCGGTCGGTACGAGCACTTGTAGAGTCGGAGGCCCGGGGTCTGTTCCACTTT
Organism: Calocera viscosa TUFC12733; assembly: GCA_001630345.1. Taxonomy (NCBI): domain Eukaryota; kingdom Fungi; phylum Basidiomycota; class Dacrymycetes; order Dacrymycetales; family Dacrymycetaceae; genus Calocera; species Calocera viscosa. The sequence goes on along the minus strand of KV417287.1, from coordinate 312,470 downwards.
TGGGCGGCTGGGAGCGTAAGAAATGGAATTCCTGCGCTTTCGTATAGGGAGAGGTGAAGGGCGGAGGCAGATCGTCAAATGGAGAGTTTTCCTTGCGGCTCTCCGTGTCTGTCCCCGAGTCAGAGCAGCCCATTCGCCCGCGAAGAAGCTCACCACAAGCCCAGTACACGAACGGACACGGGAGCTCAAACCCAGCCCGCCCACCACTCGCCACCACAACCTCATGTGTTCCCGGTCTCGGATACCGCAAATGCAACGGGATCTCCGTCCCCTCCTCGTCAACATCCAGAAGGACCGCCGTCCCCCGCTGGTCTACAGCGCTCACAGGCGCCTCCAGGTCCACCTCGCCCCATATCCTGAATTTCCCCAGCCGTCCATCGGCGTGCCGCTGCTCCAGCTCGTAGGGGTCTGCGAAGATGTCGGCGGGGAGGAAGAGGAGCGCTTGCAGGATGCAGTGCTGGGTGTCTTCTGGAACGGTGGATGGGGAGGACGATGTGGCGAGAGGGGCCAGGGAGAGCGTGCGGTGAAAGCCCTGGGATGGGGAGAGCGTGCAGTTGTATTCCGTGCCTGGAAGGTATAGGTGCGAGGGAATCAATGAATGCAAGAGTAGTGCCATCTCCATTGTAGCGCTCAAATCCGGGAACAAGGAAAGGAAGAATGGGACGGCACTTCTTGGTGGCTGTCAGGGTCCTCCCCTCATCAGTCGACCCGGAGCTTTTCTCGGGGCGCGCTAGCTCCGACGCTGATAGCTGCAGCCAAGCTCGTGGAGGTCACTGCCGTCAGAGGTCGCTTTCGTTTTCGTCTTCTCGCGCATATATCTAGCACTCTAGCGACTCTCTGATTCTACCGACACTGCACTCACGCTCCTCGTTGCCTACTGTCCGGGATCATGGCTGAAGAAATCCCAAAGCATACCCCCATCCTGTCACCGCTGCAAGAGGAGGACCTGCTCCAGGTGGACGCCGCGCTCAAGTCGATCAAGATCGCCAGCCAGTCGCACAGGACTGCGCCCACTTCTGCCCCCACCCCAGTCATATTCGCTCCTTCACCGGTTCTACCAGCTGCGGCGGGTCCAGCTCCCGCTGCTACGCCGCCGAAGGACGTGCATCATGTGAGCGGAGCGCCGAAGAGGAGCGAGAGCCTGGTCAGGAAGCAGCCGTTCTTGGCTGGATCGAGTCTGTGAGTGTGCAGTCGACGGCGTTAATGGGCCCCAGCTGAATCAATGTGAACAGGCTGAAGGAGTTTGACGAAGCGGCCAGCGCGAGCAAGCGTGCGGCCGAGCTGAGCAGGAGAGCGAGCAGGGATACGACCCGGCCAGGGACGCCTCCTCAATCGGTGATGGGCATCGGGAAGAAGGGTATGTATCGTCAGTCGACGAGGCTGCAGCTTGCTGACGTTACGGCTAGTCGAGAGACCTGATTACTCAGAGGCAAAGCTGGTGGTTGCGATGGTTGGCCTGCCTGCAAGAGGAAAGTCATATCTCAGTAACAAGCTGACTCGTTACCTGCGGGTATGCTTCCTTATCAGATGCTTTGCGCAAGTCCCTGACAAGTGTCATTAGTGGCTGGAGTATGATGTGCAGGTGTTCAACGTTGGCCAGCTGCGGCGGAAGAAGGCTCGCATGAAGCAGCAACAGTACGCTACCTTCCCTTCTTACACACAACCGTGCTCAATCCTGGCAGGATGGGCGTGAAAGAAGATCATTCGGCCATCTACTTTAGCTCGTCCAACAAGGAAGGACAAGAAGCACGGGACGCTTTGTCTGAGGAGAGCTTGAGCAACCTCATTTCGTGGCTCAGGGCTGGTGGGAACATCGGTGTTCATGGTGCGTCTATTTCCGCGGTATCACCCAGAGTGGTGTGCTGACATCGGCTAGATGCAACGAACAGCACGAGAGAACGTCGAGCCAAGATCGCCGCGCGCGTAGCGCAAGAGCCGGGGATTGACCTCATCTTCCTCGAATCACTGTGCGACGACCCTGCGGTGATCGCAGCCAACGTTGCGCTGAAGGTGACCTCCGGCGACCCCGACTACAAGGGCATGTCGCGCGAGGAGGCTCTGCAAGATTTCCTTAACCGCATCAGGCAATATGAGAAGGTGTACGAGACGATCACAGAGCCGCACTTGAGCTATGTGCAGATCTACAATGTCGGCAAGCAGGTCACGGTTTCGAGGATTAGGGGCTACATGGCGAGTCGTATCGCGTTCTATCTGCTCAACTTGCACTTGAAGCCGAGAGCGATCTATCTATCTCGTGTACGTTCCAGCTACCGTTCTGTCTGCTATAGTTCGCCTGACCAGTCTACAGCATGGCGAGAGCATGTACAATGTGCAAGGCAAGATCGGCGGCGATTCCGACCTCTCTCCGCGAGGAAAGAAATATGCCAAGGCTCTTCCCGGGCTGATCCATGATGTCGTGGGCAATGCCAACTTGACGGTCGGGGCACAACGGCTTCTCTCTCGGGACATCACTGATGACTTGTTCTCTAGGTATGGACGTCCACTCTAAGACGGACTACTCAGACCGCCGAGTTCCTTCCGTACGAGAAGTTGGACTGGAAGTCGCTCGACGAGCTGGATGCTGGTGTGTGCGACGGGATGACGTACGAGGAGATTGAGGCGAAGTATCCGGACGACTTTGCCAGTCGCGACGAGGACAAGTTCAACTACCGCTACCGCGGAGGCGAGTCGTACCGTGATGTCGTGGTACGGCTGGAGCCAATTATCATGGAGCTGGAGCGACAGGAGAATATCTTGATCATCTGCCATCAGGCAATCCTTCGTTGCTTGTGAGTTCGTTGTGTGCTTGACGGCCTGCTGGACGCTGACTCGCATCAGATATGCATACTTCCTAAACCTCAACCAGTCCGAACTGCCATATATCAAGATTCCTCTGCACACGGTCATCAAGCTGACGCCGAAGGCATATGGAACTGATGAGGAGCGGTATACCGTACCGATTGGTGCTGTTGACACGCACCGACCCAAGCCCGGGACACATACACCCAGCTTCACAAAGAAGAACACGACAATCAGGGATTACTACGGGGACGCCGACTAAATGCAATGTATTGTACGCCTTTAGGAACATGCCACAAGAGAATAGATAAAGGTCCATAATCATTATGCGGGGTCATACAGCTATGGTGTCATAAGCATATTGCGGAGATGTTATATCCTATTGTTCTAGAAGGATGTTCAGTGTTCAGTGCTTCGCCTCAGCCTTGTGCTCCGTCGGCCGTTTCTTCGACTTTGTGGGTGCAAAGATGGTGCCCATGAGCCACCCGCCGGCCAGGATGCCACCAAAGGCCCACAGACCAGTCGACTCCTCGGGGGTCATATCCCTCATCCGTTCCTTCTTGTTATTCTGCTCATTCACCTCCGGGAACCCGACGTACTCCTTCACGTCCGGCAGATTCTGGATCGCCTCCTGCGTCGCCTGCGCGCCCTGCTTCACAGCACCCTTGACCTTGCCCTCGAGTTCGCTGCCGAACACCTTCTCCCATCCAACGGTCTCCTTCACGCTTCCCCACACGCCGGCCGTGTCCCCGGTAGCGATTTTCTGCGCAGCAGCCTCAGCAGCCTCCTTCACCGCCGCACCGAGCTCCTGTGCGTGCGCATCGGCCGTCTCGAACACGTTCGAAACTGGTCCGCCGGACAGATGGGTGGAAGCGGACGCGACGGTGAGGACCTTGGGCGTGTCGGATGCGGTTGATGGGATTTGGGGAGGAGAGGCCGATTCGGACGCTTTGGAGGCGAAGTTGTCGGCCAGGAAGGGCTGCGGTGACCGGGTCAGCACGGAATTTCAGTTGGAAAAGAGTGAAGAGGCGCACGATGTTGGGACCCGGCTCCTCTGGCTCCGGCTCTGCTGCCGGTAGCTCGACGGCGAAGGCGAACGGCCGAGGCGAAAACTTGTCCCTGCCTACGTTGGCCACGAGGGCGTGCACACGCGCCGTGGTGGAGACCATGCGCGCCTTGGGTGGCGTTGGTGGGGTGGTCTTGGGCAGGGGCGGGACGGGGGGAACGACGAGCGCGGCTGCGTCCCGTGATGAGGAGAGCGAGGCGAGTTCGCGGGAGTGGTCCGCCTGCACGAGCCGTTTAATGAGGCTATTTTTGTTGCCAGACCTGGAGATATTCCTGATCAGCATGCTCATTTTTGAAAAGATGTATGGTGGTGGAGAAGGGATGGAAGAGTAGTGAGGAGGAAACGGAGACTGACGCTGCTAACCCGCGCTTCTTGAGTTCTTCCTTGAGCTTCGACACGGGTTCTGACTGCCAGTCCGTCGCGCTCCTGCTGAGGAGGACGGACGAGACGAGCGTGCGGGCGCGCGGCCGGAGCTGCCCAGCGCTCTTGACGCGTATTATTTGGCGCACGGGGGTGGTAGCGCCGCCGAACATCGTGGACGATGGAACGAGGACGGTGAGGAGGGCAGGGCAGGCAGCCAACGTAGGCGCTGGCGGAAGGGCCCAAAGGGAAAAACAATGACATCGACGTGATTGCTCCCGATGTTACATGCCACGCCCTTTCAACATTACATAACCAGTCTAAACTCTACATAAACGTTACACGCTAACCGCGTCCAGGAACACGTACGCGCCCAGAATGTGACCATGGCACTGGGGACATGAGTCCTTACGGCGGAATGGCATCCCAGTCGGAGGGATCATCTATAATCATCTATGCCCACACACTGAATTGGCCGTTGGTGGACGCAACCACCTTGCAGACTGCCTTGCCACCATCAGGAATCGTGATAATCGTCCCATCTGCACAGACCAGATGTGCGCTCTTATCCACGCTTTCCTGCGTTGTGTTGTCAGTCATCCATCCGCCGGGAGAGCGAGGAATCACATACTGGTGTCCATTCCCACCCTCCGCACCTGAAGTACTCCACAAGAGTATTGCCCTCTCCCTCGTCCACCACCTCCCCTTCCCCATCATATCTCAGACCAATGTGCTTCCCATCTTGATATGCGGCCATCATAGCACGCATCGCCTTCCCGGGGAAGCCCGCGCGCGCAGCCGTCAAGTCTTTCGTGAACGCAGGATCGCGGCGTGGGCGGATGAACACCACGTCCATAGCAGGCACAGATTCGGGCGATGGGTGTGAGCGAGACAGAGGAGCAATCCTAAACGCCGGCTCGAGCCTGTCGACGTTGACCGTGCTGAGGAAGTACGCAAAGGGCTCGTCGAACACCGTCCCCTCCTCTCCCTCTTCAACATCCGCAAACTCCCGCTTTCCCGCATCGTACTTCTGCACCTTCCCGCCTCCAGGGAGCGGCAGCAAGCGCGCCTGCGCTTCGTACCACTTCTCCATGTTCCGCTTCGCAGCTTCCTTGAACCGCTCCACGCCCGGGAACTCGTCCCGCAGAGCCTCGGCCGTGTCGAGGATCGCAGCGTGCAGCGAGGTGGACGTGACGACAGCAGAGATGATTGGTTCTGGAAGCTTGGCGTTGGCAGACGGAGAGGTGAAGGACGTCTCGGCGAGCGTGAGGCGTTGATGATGCCCCTTCCCTCCCGTGGAGGACCGCAGGAACTCGGCTAGGGATAGGAGCTTCGGCTTGACGTCGTCCGTCACAGATGTGAGCACCTTATCCGCTTCAGGTGATACGGCGGTCGAAGGCGGGAAGAAGGAGGAGTACAATGCGTTCGCTGTCCCTAGCGGGAGGATCACGAACCGCACTCCCTCGGCGGGCACCTTGCCTCCTGGGCCCGATGGCTTGAGAAGGGCGTTGACGACCTCGTGCAGGGTTCCATCCCCGCCTCCGGCTATGATCGTAACTGGTCCACTGCCCGACTGGACGGAGGAGAGGAAGTCGAGCGCGAGCTCGCCTGCATGGTTCGGCGCCTCGGTCTGCTTGAGAATGTAGGATATCGCGTGCACGCCGAGCAGCGGCAGGACGTGCGTGGACAGAAATTGAGGGCCGGTGCGGTCGCCGCTGGCAGGGTTGGAAATAACAAGTACGGGGGACGACATCTAACCAGGCTGGAGAGGGACAGGAGAGAGAGCTTGCTGCGCCGAACAGCGGACGACTCGCATTACCGTATCGTCGCGACGGAGAGAGTCGGCGAAGGCCGCGGCGAGGAATGATGACGCGATATGGAACATGGATCGAAACCTCATGTAGTCATTACAAGTCGTTTCACCTATTCTACTTTCACTTTGTCCCTAATGTCTGATTGGTGCGGGTTGCCTTGCTGTGGTATCATGCTGTATCGAATAGAATATCTGGGAATGGGTGATATAACAACGCCTGAGACGAGGCATTTGAGGAGCCGGATGGGATGATAATGAGCCGAGAGCCGAGACCATAGGAGGACTACCGCAGCCTTGTCAGCGACGTATCTGTCAAGCTAACCAGGACGCACAGTGCTGAAAGAAAATCTGTGAAAATGCGATGGGGGTGTTCTGAGGATAGGGTGTGTGAGGGTGCTTTCCGGTCTCTAGCAATCAGCACTGACCTGGACGAGCAGAACAGTGGGATGATCCTTTGGGGTCAGGATATCAAAATGGATTCCACCTGGAAGACGAGCTGGATCCTTGATGCGCAGCATCAGTACGAACAGAGGAAAATGATTCATGAACGCTAGTGACGTCTCCAACATTGCATGAATCAAGATGATGGCGATCCGGACCTGCTTTGTCATAAACACATTTGAGACACTCGAGGGAAGTGAGCACTAACTGATGCAAAGAACGCATAGTACGCCAGTATAGTTGGAAATAGGAACGCAACGAGTGTGAACAAAATCGTCCCAAGCAAAACTTGGTCGAGATCATACTCCATGGAGTCGACACGGTTGCGAAGGATGTTCTTCCGCTTTCCTGGGACACGTATTGGTTACAGTTTGGGAAAGCCAGAAAGTATAACTTGCCTCTGAAGATGTTGAACAAGGAGTAGGCCGCACTGAGCTGGCTGCTGAACACGGTTGTCGCGGTCATATAGCAAAGGTATAAGGGTAGACTGAGGAGAGACAGGAGATCTGACACCAGTGATAGGCTCATCGTGAGACCCAGCATGCCTGATGAACCAATGAGGTAAATGACGAGGGGAAAATGAGGTGCGAGGAGGTTTAAGCAGTCTACGGGCCAACGTCTAGTCAGTTGTACACTGGCCGAATGCGTTGTGACTCACCTTCAAATACACCAGTCAAGCCCACGAAACACAAACAGATGAAGCGACTGAGCTCGGTGTTGAGTTTTAGTCCAACTGGCCAATCGTCAAGCCAGAATAGTGTATCACGGACGAGATCCACAGCATAGACCTAGTGAGGAAGTTAGCCAGTCGTGGAAAAAGGCCACGGTAAGAACTTCACCTTCGCATAGAACCAAAGCAACCGACCAAGGTACTCCGCGTTCTCGTTAAGAAAGGCGCCAATAGCAACACCGACAATGATGTCATTTAATACCAGCCAGATGCAATTGTAGAAGCTGATGTATTGTGCTGCTGAATATGCGATATCTGTGCGAGGTAATCGATGGACCACATGGAATTGGCTTGGGAGAAACGTTGCTTGCTCTAGGCGGGTATCGAGCTGTTGAACTGCACGATACTTAGCGACAAGTATCATGGGGCTGCAAGTTCGCTTACTGGTAGCAGAGATGTCCTTGAGCAGTGGCTTGTGAACGAAAAGGGAAGGCAGGCGCAGGTTGCAAATTCGAAGCACAAAGCGGAGAAAAGCAAGGATAAAGGATCCACGAGATTTCGTTTTACCCTGGGATCGTGACGGTTTGTCCAAACCATCCTCCACGGAAGACGTCTGACCCAGATTGGATTGACACTCCTGAAGGAGCCGGTGAACCTCAGAGGCACGATTGAACTGTCGCAAGACACGCTTCAGCAGTCGCAATACGTGGTCAGATCATATCTCACGAACTTTAGATATCACAGCCTCTAGTTCATTTGACGGTTTGAACGTGGGCCTCGTGAAATCCGTGCCCTCCAGGTCACGATACCGGGATGAGTAGGCATCCTCGATGGTCGCAGACGCTGCTCCTTCAGTGCTGACGTCTAGCTGCAGACGGCGGAGGGTGAGGAACCGAAGTTGGCGAGGGTTGGGTCTCATATAGAGCACATTGTCAATTCTGTATCTGTGCTGTTAGTCTCAGCGTGCGAGAGAGGGGAAGCAGGGCGGACCTTCGGGCTGCTGGCAGCAAGGGTTGCAAGGATGGGGTGCTGCCTGGAGCGAACATGGCTAGTAATGAACATCCTTCCGTCTCCTCCCTGCGCAGAGCAGCATCACATCTCTCTCTTGCTCCATTCGCGCCATTGGCCGAGGACAGGAATGCCATGGCGCCAACAACATAGTGAGTATCGCTACATCGCCATCCGTAAATCAGGAAGTGTTCTCCCTCCTTGCCAGTGGGGACACGCTGGCCCTTCTCCAATGGCCAGAAGATCTGTATCAACTTCTGGTCATCCTGGCTAGACATGGATCGCTATGTGCTTGGGGTAGACATGCGCATAGTTCGCAAAATGGGAAAGGAAATGTTGCTGAGCGCGCCCGGTTACGTGTGCCGTGGACGGCGTCGACACGAGTGTGTGGAAAGGTGAAAGGGTGCAAGGGTCCGTACAAGGATGTCCGAGTCGTTCCCCTGAGGAACACGTGCGAATCACGTCACTCACCCCCAGAGATGCCAGTCAGATTTCATACCAACGAGCATTGTAATAGACAGGATGGCAAAGAGACAGAGAGGAACGACAATCATCACATCCGGTGCATGATGATAAAGGTTTATAAATGACCACACACCTCACTGCCCCTAGGAAGGCTGCGCGCCAGGAGCACCACCTCGTCCTCCCCCTGGTGACCCTCGTCCTCTGCCACGTCCCCCGCCGCCCACACTGCCTGTTTTCAACCTTTCTATCATCTGCTGGGCAACAACATTCCTGACAGGTCTTCCGTCGCTTCCTCCACTGTCCCCGGCAGCGCCGCCTGCAGCCGTTCCAATTGGCGCTTGGGTGGCGCCCGAGCCTCGTCCAGGCGGTCCATACAGGGGCTGATTAGGCTGCTGCATGTCGATTCTCGAGATCGCCCCACTCTGTGCTTGCGTTTGAGGGCGCGCAGCAATCTGTATCATGCCAGGTGTAGGACCAGACTGAGCTTGCAGGCTTGGCCCAGCTCCTCGGCCGCGCCCACGCCCACGAGCTCCTTGCCCAGGTTCCGCCCGTGGTTGCTGCTGAGAAGGTCCTCCTCCAACTCCTTGCGCTGCCGGTGCACCAAATTTTCCTTTGCCCTTCTTGCTCTTTCCGGAAGGTGTCGTAGTCGCTGGTTGACCAGGTTGACTGGCAGAAGACGAGGGCGCCGGCGCAGATGATGCAGTCCGTTCTGCCTTCCGTGGTTGTCCACCCGGGCTTACTGCTGCGCCCAGTGCTGCCTCGAACTGTCGCATCTGACCTACGACAGAGCCGCGCTTACGGGTGGTGTCATCTGCGGCCTGCGCTTCAGAGTTCCCCTTGTTCTTCTTCGGCTTCGAAGGTTCATTGGAAGGACCAGCTTCGCCCGGCAGCCTGCGGGAATAGAGCGACTTCTCTTCTTGAGCAACCTGCAATGCCGCCTGCTGCGAAGCAACAGCGGCGGCCTGCCGGCTAGCAACAGTTGGTGCTTGGGCCGCGGCCTTTGCTGCCTTGGCGGCTTTGGAGGACTTCTTCTGTTGCAGCAACGCCTCGATAAGGGGAGATACTCCGATCTCACGTTCCGGTGCTATGATACACAGTCAGTCATAAGCCCAATAGAGATAACGACGCAGCATACCCTGAGCAGCACCTCTCTCCAAGCTAGCCAACGACTCATGCTCAACAGGCGCATTGAGGTTGTTGAGGAAAGATATGAAGTCCGGATCTGCGAAAGTGTCAGAAGCTGCAATCCGAAGTAACAATCAGTCTCCAAATCACCTTGATCAATCGTACCCTGTCTTGCATCTGGCTTCACATTGAGGCCGGGTGCCTTCTGGTATGGTGCGAACTCCACTACCGCCTGGGATTCGTGACCTGGATTACAGTCAGATCACAGGCATCGTGAGATGTATGCACTATGCTCACCCTGCTTGTCCCTAAAGACGTGACCGTTATATCCACCGCTGAATTGAGCGACTTGTTCAGGTGTCTTGAACATGATGTATGCTCTTGACGGGACATTCTCCCTCTCCAGCCTATCGTCTCGTCAGGGTGACGGCCTTCCGTGATCCCAACAAACCACATACTTTGGCTTGACCTTGCCTGGGTAATAAGTCCTCCACGTAATGCTCTCCTCTGTCATCCACGGCTCCACACTCTGCCAGAAGATGGCTTCGGGCAAATTGGGAGGCAAGCGCCTGACAACGACCTTCAGTCTTGCTGTTGATGTCTCCTGACCCCGCCTCTTCTTGGATGCCTTGATAGATGCGGTCGCGGGCATCGCCGGTGATCCAAGGGTGGCAGGTACTCCTGTCGCAGCTTGAGCGTTCGCCATGGATATCATCGTGCTACTTGAGCAGTCGCCAAGAGAAAGCGTGAAGACACCTGATTGTCTAATGGAGACGACGGCGTCGCGCCTCTGTGCTAGGGACCTCGGCGATAGTGATGCCCTACTCGGCGATAGTGTTGAGCGGGATCGGCGATAGATGGAGGGACTCGGCGATGGTGCTTCGAGCTCTCGGCGATAGTCTTCGTGAGGTGCGGCCATATGCTTCGGTCATAGGGGTCAGGAGGATCGGCGATATGGCTGACCAGACTCGGCCATAGGGCTCGGTGATAGCGTCCACCTGGCTCGGTGATAGGATTGACTAGGGCCCGGCGATAGGGTGTAGGCCCCTCAACTGTCGGTGTTACCATCGGCGATAGGGACCCTCTAGTGACTCTGGCCTGTCTGTTTCCGTGGATTCAAAGCAAGTCCGCTCTCGCCATCGTCTTGCGCGCTCATCTCGTCGCGACTCACGCAGCCTGACCGTCGTCTCCTCGTAACACTTATCATGGTCCGGACCATTATTAAAGGAGGTAAGCGCAGAACTATGTCAAATGGGATGCGGCTGTTGACTTCATATGCAGGTGTCTGGCAGAACACGGAGGACGAAGTCCTGAAGGCTGCCATTGCCAAGTACGGCAAGAACCAATGGTGCGTCATCAACGTCGCTCTGGGTCAACGCTTTACTCACATCTCTCAGGGCTCGTATCTCGTCCCTTCTGGTTCGCAAAACACCGAAGCAGTGTAAAGCGCGGTGGTACGAATGGCTCGACCCATCCATCAAGAAGACCGAATGGTCGAAGACGGAGGACGAGAAGTTATTGCATCTCGCCAAGCTGATGCCCACACAATGGCGCACTATCGCTCCCATCGTTGGTCGTACCGCTACGCAATGCCTGGAGCGATATCAGAAGCTGCTCGATGACGCAGAGGCGAAGGAGAATGAAGAGCTTGGTCTTGCTGGGCCCGGTGCCGAAGCTGGTCCAGCCGAGGATATCAGGAAGCTTCGTCCCGGCGAGATCGACCCTGATCCGGAAACCAAACCTGCTCGGCCGGATCCCATCGACATGGATGAGGACGAGAAGGAGATGTTGTCGGAGGCTCGGGCGCGTCTAGCCAACACGCAGGGCAAGAAGGCGAAGCGGAAGGCTCGTGAACGCCAGCTGGAAGAGGCTCGCCGGCTTGCTATGCTGCAAAAGAAGCGCGAGTTGAAGGCGGCTGGAATTATCATGCGACTGAAGACGAAAAAGAAGGGCATGGACTACAATGCCGACATCCCGTTTGAGAAGGCGCCAGCGGCTGGCTTCTACGATACGTCCGATGAGCAATCGAAAACGTACTCCGCGCCTGTGGGACAGTCCCTTCGACGACTGGAGGGGAAGCGGAAGCCAGAGGAGGAAGAGGCGGAGCGAAAGAAGCGGCAGCGACGGGATGCGGAGAAGAAAGGAACTCCGCAACATCAGACTCAATTTGTGGCTGCACGTGATGCGCAGATCCAGAAGCTGAAGGAGGCAGAGCAGATCCAGAAGAGGAGAAAGCTTGATCTTCCCGCCGCTCAGGTTGGAGAGGTAGAGCTGGAGCAGATTGTGAAGATTGGGCAGGCTGGCGAGAGTGCGAGGGCGTTGGTTGCAGGCGAAAGCGATGGGGCCAGTGGCCAGCTGTTGGGAGAGTACGAGGGCTTGGCTCAGGCACGAATGGCGCGAACACCCCGCACAGCACCTCAAGAAGATACCATCATGGCCGAAGCCCGCAACTTGCGGAACATGACCCAGGCTCAGACGCCTCTACTGGGCGAGGAGAACACACCGATGCATGGTCCAGACGCTCCCGGAACAGGCTTCGAGGGAGCAACACCGCGACGATCTGTCAACTACACCCCAAATCCTCTACTTACTCCTCGAGAAAGCGCCGCTTTGGATGCATCTACGACACCACGAACCGAAGTCGGGACTACATACGGTCAAACTCCCCTTCGCACACCGATGCGCGACACTCTTAACATCAATGCTTCCGAAGACGCATCAGTCTACGGCTTGACACCTCGCTTACGTCGTGGACAGTTGACGTCTGCCAAAAGGTCATTGCAGCAAGGATTCATGAGCCTGCCTGCCCCGAAGAACGACTTCGAAGTCATGATCCCTGATGATGATGAGGAGGAAGAGACGGGAGATGGTGTTGTCCTGACTGAGGAAGATGCCGCTGAGCGAGACGCACGTTTGCAGAGGCGAAGGGAGGAAGAGGAGCGCAGAGCTCTGGCACGGCGCAGCATTGTCGTGCAGAAGGGACTTCCCCGACCGCCCAACGTCAATGCTTCTCAGGTTCTGCAACAGCTTCTGTCAGAGTATTCCGACGAAGATGAGAACGCTGCGGTTGAGAGACTCATTGACACGGAGATGGTTATGTTGATGAAGCACGACTCAGTTGCCCATCCCGTTGCCGGAACCACTACGGCTGGTGGCACTCGATCCTCCTACGTGCAGCCTGACGATGCTGCGATGGCCTGGGCTCGAGATGCGGTTCACCAAGAGCTGGCGGAGACCCTCGGCTTCCCGGGCGCAAATGACGACCACATCAAGAACATGGTCATCATGCTTTCTGCCGACGAAGAGAAGGAGACTCGCGACATTGGGTGGTCGAAGATTAAGGAGGAGCTGTGTTACGACGTCAAAACCCAGACATGGGTACCCAAGGAATCTCTTTCGCCGGCTGATCGCGTAGAAGGCATGTCGGCCCTGCTGGAAACATATCGTGACCAGGTGAACAAGGAAGGAGCCAAAGCGGGCAAGGCGGAGAAGAAGCTTGCTGTCACCCTCGGTGGCTATCAAGCTCGCTTTGCTGCCTTGTCCAAGCGTGTCGGCGATGCATTCACCGAATTGCAGAAGACAAATGGAGACTTGGAGACCTTCTCTGCTCTGGCCGCTCAGGAGGCTATCAATGGGCCTCGCAGGCTCGAGAGCCTCAAGGAGGAAGTTGACAAGTTGGAACGCAGGGAGAAGAACCTGCAGGGAAGATATCAGGAGCTTGACGAAGCTCGGCGGGAGTCCCTTGCACGGATCGCAGCGCTTGAGGAGAAGATGCTAGCTGACGCCGAGGCGGCAAATGACGCAGCGATGGCAGAGCTTGACGGCGTTGCGGAGGATGTAGAGATGTCATGATTTTTCTTGTATTACACAAAATGCATTATTATACATTGCGCATTCAGTCTATCGCCTCAAATACTGTCCGAACAGCAAAGTCTGTTCTACGTGGGTTGTGCTTGAGCAATCCAACGTATTCCAACTCTTGAACAGAGCGGACAAATCGAGCCTGCAGTTCCTGCTCACGATCCTCCGCTTCTTCCTCTGCCGACTTGCCGTTTACCGCATGAGTGCCGTTGGTTTGTTTACCATTCACCTTGATTCTCCTGCGCTTTCGCGGTGAAGGTGTCTCTACTTTCTTCGCCAAGAGTTCTGGTTCATTCTCAAGAGCCATTGAGAAGGACTCGAACCAGTCCAAGAGGTTGATCTTCTTGCCGGCGTCGAGTGATCTATGGAAGAGTATGCTTACGTCGGGATATGTCGCAAGGTCGAATTCTTCAGCCTTCTGACCCGCCCCATCGTCCCCCTCCGGAAGGTCTAGCTTAGGATCGAGCCAGGTCATCGGCTGAAGGAGGCCAGCTGTGATGCTAGATCGCCCGCTCGGGTTAATGAGCTGCAAAGATCGTCAGCCGATGTCAGGGCAACTTCTAGGCGTTACTCACGTCTATGGCATAGTCAACGACGGAATCGATACAGAAAGCCTCACATAGAGGCAACTTCGTCAGCTTGATGAGTCGAATCCTGTACACGGGTCAACAAATGTGCCATCGTCTCTGCATAAATGACGTACTTCAGGTACTCCTGCAGCTTGTCGCCAAACCCGCACAAGCTCTCCTCGTCCTCCGCAACGTTCTTGAAGACGACAATGTCCTGTCTCAACTCGCGTTCGTCCCGGCGCACCTGCGGTGGCCACGCTTCGCATGTTGTATGCAGCACTTCGAGCAAGTCTTGAAGCTGTTGAAACTCCATTCGCCTGTGTCATGTGAGACTTCGCAGTGAGAAGCAGGTGGTATTGTTCTCACCTTACAAGGGTGACAGCATTGTTGACAACGTCTTTGAGTCGACCTTCCAGTGCCACTTGATAGACGTCCAGCGCAGTCATCGTCGGCTCGAACACTCTGAGACCGAAGATCCTGCAGTGATCTCGGACGGCCAACAGAATCGCCAGGGCGCTCCTCATCTTCCGCACCACCTCTCTGAACTCATTCCTCGCCTGCGCAGCGATGTCGACGATCTCCTGTGCCTCACACATACACAGGTTTCTATACTTCCTCTCGAGCGGTGCTTCCGGCCCAGGAGTTAGCTCGTCTTCTTGCTTGCTCGCGATTGCCGCCTTCGTGTAATCTGCAAAGTCGTCCTGCTCCAGGCACAGCTCTTCGGTCTCCCCATCCAGCAGGTCAGGCGACGCGAATAGGGAGCGAGGATCGTAGAAATGATACATGTGCATGAGTTGGAGAGCGGACGTCAGTCCGGAAGAGGGGGCGTTGTACACCAAGGCGAGATCGCATAGAGTCTGAAGGGCGAGAGGGCCGATCATCACATCTGGTTCGAACGAGGGGTCGAAGTAAAGCTGAAGACCGTGGATCAAACGATGCCTATGCGTTGATTTGTAGGTGCTTACCCCTCTTATAAGCTGTTCAGAAACGACCTCAGGTGCTGGTGAATGCATTTCGTGCATCCTTAGACCCGTCAAAGCTGTGCGCAGGATCGTGTTCTGCACATAGCTTGCGCCGGTGGAGAGTGTGAACAAGAACCGGAACGGTAACTGAGCCGCATATTGGAGGCAGATCTCGATTAGGTCTTCGACAACATGAGGGTCAAAGGCTTCGACATCTTCGAGTGCCAGCACGAGTTTTGGCTTGAATACTGGGATGATGTAAACAATGGTAGAGACAAAGCATAAGGACCCTGCGTACTTTCGTGCATATCTCCAAATACGCCATTGTACAACGCTGCAAGGCTCCGGAGGTCCTCAGCATTCAACTCGAGCCCCACGACCCTCTGTTGCACATGCTGAAGGATAGGAGCTGCAAAGTTTCTTGTAACTGTTCGTAGGGCAACCGATATGCTGGGACAAGCTTTCGCGGAGAGCCTTGCAAGGAAGCCACGTGGCGCTTGCCAAGCACCGTCGCCCATCGACGAGAGGTCGCTCTGATCAGCGAGAAGAGCCTCGAGTCGGCGCCACAGCATGTACGATGTTGCTGATTGGTCTGAACCGGAAAGAACAGCGGTAGGTATCTCCACCTCTGGAGAGAGCAGGTCGTCCGAGTCTGGATTATCCAGGAGGAAATCGGACACGTCTTGCACCACGGGGGCAAACAGCTTGTCGACGATATGCTGGGCAGTTCATTAGGGCTGCGTCATGCATTTAAGCGGTCAGTACTTACTCGTATTCTCGTAGCACACTTCTCCCATGCCACTTGGTAGGCCCGGAGCCTGAGTAGCGCAGCATCTACGAAGTCGACGTCAGGGTTGCTCGAGGGCATGCCTGGCATGTCGAGGTCTTCATCAATCGCAATTTTTTCGAATGGTATGAGAACCACACCCTTTCAAGGCATCGGTTAGGCGCTCTGCAACGGCGTACAGTTATTACATACCTGGTTCATTGCTACTGCTTTTACGTTTCGTGTGCGGTTGTTGGAGGGACAAGGTGAGGGTCCAGTCGCGTCGCGTTCATGAAATTACCACGCGCGCCACGTGGAAGCGCGTTCATGACGACCCGGGATCGGGGTTTGCCTTGCACGGTCTCCGGTCCTCTCGGTCAATGTATGTCCTTAGCTTGGCGCTTTCCTCGGACTAATTGTTCTAAGAGTACTATTTGTGGTTGTAGAAGTGGAGGCCATTCTTATTCGTGCACGTCTGACTTGCGACCAGAAGCGGGATCCGAGCGGGTTGTCGCCAACATCGCAATGAAGGTCTCCTCCTCGGTTTGGACTCTGTAAAGTCAACGATGGTGCTGACCTGTCTGGGGAAAATCAATCTTCGGAGGTCCGGGGCGAAAGGTTGCCGGTCAGACGCACGACGAGCGCCGAAATCGCGTCGGCCGGATTCGGTAAGGGACTGGCTGGCCGCAAATAGCAACTCAGTTTCGTGCGATGCCTTATCCCTTATCTGACCCTCATGGCCAGTTCACACCCTCTCGGACGCGCTCATACATCACCTGCATCGGTGTACTGGGTGACTAGCCGTCCTGCACGCTTAGACAGCTACGACCATCATGAACCGCCGTCATTCCTTCCAGAGCCTGTCCAGCACTGTGGACGAGAAGTCCATGAAGTGGGAGGGGAAGCCCAAGCATGGCAAGGAGGTCAAGCCTGTGCTTGTCATCCACGGTGGTGCTGGGATCATGCGTAACGAGTGCGTTATGGGGCTTTCTCTTGCCAGTCATTGCTAACGTGAATCCTCGTAGCACTCCCGTCGAGGAGCAGGAAAAGTACCGTACCGCTCTGCGAGGCGCCTTGAAGGCTGGCCACGCTGTGCTCTCCGCTGGTGGCGAGGCGATCGACGCTGTTGCGGCCGCCGTCTCGTTCATGGAGGACTGCCCGCTGTTCAACTGCGGCCACGGCGCCGTCTTCACCCGCGAGGGGAAGAACGAGCTCGAGACGTCCATCATGCTGTCCAAGCCTCCCGCATCTGCCGCGGTGCCCATCCCACCCACGCGCAGGGGGATCAGTATCACCCTCATTCGGCGAGCGAAGAACCCGATCCAGCTCGCGCGCGCGCTCTATCTCAGCCCGCAGGCAACACCGCACACGATGATGTCTGGAACGACGGCCGAGGAGCTCGGCACGACTTGCGGCGGCCCGGAGCTCATGGACCCCAGCTACTTCTGGACGGAGAAGAGGTGGAAGGAGCATAGAAGAGGACTCGGCTTGCCCGAAGCGCCGCTTCCTGCGGGTATGGTGGGTGCTGGTGAGGACGCTGGTGACATGATGGTCATGCCGAAGGGCACCGTCGGCGCGGTTGCGCTCGACGCGAGAGGGTGCATCGCCGCTGCGACCAGCACAGGAGGCCTGACAAACAAGATCCCTGGGCGAGTTGGTGACACTCCTGTCATGGGCGCTGGATTCTGGGCAGAGGAGTTCGAGGTCTCCGGCTGGCTCAGGAGGAAGCTGCACAAGGTATTCAAGGGCACAACAAAAACCGGGCTCGGCATCTCCTGCACCGGCGACGGCGACTACTTCATCCGCCGCTCGGCTGCTGCCACTATCGCGCACCGCATGAAATTCTTGGGCCAGCCGCTCTCCAAGGCTTCCAAGATCGTCATCGAGCAGTTGCGCCAGGACGGTGGCATGGGTGGCCTCGTCGCTGTGGATCTCGCAGGCAACGCTGCGTTTCCGATGAACTCTCCCGGCATGTACCGAGGAATCATCACCGAGGAGGGCGTGCCCAAGGTTGCCATTTTCGATTTCGAGGATCTCGCGTGATGAATTAGTTTAGATTGCTGCATGTCCTAGACTAGATGAAGACAATGCAACCTGTCTAGCTGTATACACCTGGCTGTGCTGCCAGCTCCACTGCTGGAGGTGGGGGAGTCGCTTGTGCCGCATCCATAACGGCTTCTGGATCAGCAGATTTTGCCTGTTTTGTCTTTCGAGTCTTCGTTTCGACGTGCAGGTGCTCCGGCGCATCGAGGTGGGATCCTGAGAATGCAGGCATAGCGCGGACCTCCGGAGGAATAGCAAGGAATCCTCGATGACCCTCCCAGTTCGAGTAGTAGACTACGAACATCAGACTTCAGGCAGCGTACACGCACGTGAAACGAAGAGAACTCACGGATATCCTTCTCCCTCATCGGAGCAGCGAGCTTGTACTTCATATCGCCCGTCTTCAACATACGCAACGCGAGGGTGTTGTAGTGCCGACACACGACGCGTCCTCCTGCATCTTCAATGGCCTTGATCGCACTCTTTGATGCACGAGAAACGATGATGTTTATGGCGGTGTGGAAGTATTGGGCGCCCTGTCGACAGGTCAGGTATGCTCATAATGATCTCTCTCAGAACACGAACATCTCCCAGAAGTTTCACGCCATCGTGTATTTGATGTATTGCTCTGCTCCTGAGCAGCTCGGTAGCTGTGATGGCGCGTTCTCCGGACACTTCTACCCGCCCTTGATCGATCCAGTGCTGCAAGCGCTCGAGGTTCAAAGGCGCATATTCACGTTCCAAACTAGGTTCTGATCAATCATGTGACTTGTCGTGCAGAGATAAGTGCTCACAAATTGTGGAATCCACGCTTGGGGAAACGCTGCGTTAATGGCGTCTGGCCACCTTCGAACCCTCTCCTCGGACCACCCTTGCGAGCCTTCTGGCCCTTGTGACCCTTCGTCGACGTTCCTCCCCGTCCTGAACCTTGACCTCTTCCCAACCTTTTTCTCTGTTAGGACGTATGTCAGGTCTCGTTCCGAGCTAGGTCAACTGTACACGCACTTGTTTTGTGGAATGTGGCGCTGGAGCCAGGTTTCCGAGATGTATTCTAGGTGCTGGTGATTTGAATGCGCTCGTAGCATACAACCGCGTTGGATTCAGGAAGGTGCGGACAGGCGCGAATGATGTCGTTGGCCTCACTGCTGCTAGAGCCCTCCAGGACGCGAATATGGTGTTCATGGTGGTCTCGTGCGAGTGGGCCGGCGTGTAGAAAGTTACATCTCCCCATTTGGGACTTCAGGGACTTTTTGATTCCGCACAATTCAAGGCCACTTTTCCTGCTCCTCGACCACCGACCCATAAACAGACAATGAGCAGAGGTGGATTCAGCAGCAGAGGAGGAGGATTCAGCCGAGGTGGGGGTGGTGGATTTGGTGGTGGATTTAGAGGTGATACCATCCTCTTATCTTGCCTGTGCCTATTCACTAATGTTGTCGAAATAGGTGGGCGTGGTGGCGGTCGAGGCGGCTATCAGCAACGGGATTTTGGCCCTCCCGATGAGGTTATTGGTGAGAGCATTTGTGCTCTGAACTGTCGACCTTTCCTAACAGACTCCATGTCAGAAATTGGATCTTTCGTTCACGACGTCGAAGACGAGATGCTTTGCTCCGTGTCGATTCCCTCAAAAGTGCCGTACTTCAACGCGCCAGTTTACCTGCAAAACAAGTCCGTGATTGGCAAGATCGATGAAATCCTCGGCCCCATAAACGAAGTCTATTTCTCCGTGAAGATGGGAGAGGGTATGGTTGCAAGCAGTTTTAAGAAGGGGGACAAGATCTACATCGGCCCAGACAAGCTGCTGCCACTCGAGCGATTCCTGCCCAAGCCGAAGGTTGCTGGTGAAGGTGCGTCCGTCAACCTTAGATACCTCTCTACATTCTGAGATTTCACAGTTAAGAAGCGTGGACGCGGTGGTGCTGGAGGCCGCGGTGGGCGTGGGGGAGGTCGTGGTGCACCTGGAGGATACGTTCCCCGGGGCCGCGGTGCGCCGGGGGGGTTCCCTCGTGGCGGCAGTCGGGGGTACGGCGCTCCCCGTGGCGCACCGAGAGGAGGTGCAGGGCGCGGTTTTGTTCCTCGTGGCCGTGGTGCGCCCAGTCGCGGTTTCCGTGGCTCGTGAGCGTATCTTGGTGATCATCTTACCGTACATGTATTGAGTGTAATGCTATCCACTTCACAACGGGAACTAGTACCCCGGCACAGGGGTCGTCTTCCGAGAGACCAACGTTCAATTAAGCATTGACGGGCAGACAGTATGCACTATGGTACGGTTGTGACAGGGTAAAATAAAGCATGGGAATGAAGCATGAAAGATGGGTATGGATGACAAGGCCGATTGGCCATGTACTCTTGATTGAAATCTAAGGCGCCGCGATTTCCGTAAGTTGACAAGAAACAAGGAAGGAAGCGTTGGGAGGCGGGGAAAGAACAGGGTCTAGTAGCCCCTAGCAGAAGCCGTGGCGGTCTGCAATGTTGTTGAGAAAGGCATCACAAGCAGGTTACGCCACACTTCTTACATTATAACCATTTGTCTTCGCTACCATCTGTCGAGATGTGGGATGGTAAGAAATGCTCGATGTTTGGGGTGTGCGGTACGTCCGATGAGCTGAGGACGACCCCAAAGTCGTTGAGATACTTGGGGTAGCAGCGAGGGGCGTGGCCGGAAGTGCACTGCCGCTCCCTGCCATGCGGTTGGTAACCCGCGCAGCCAGAGGCGTCGGGGCTCCAATTTGAAGCGGCCGGGTGCGCGTGCTTGCTGAAAGGCTTGAAGACGTGGATGAGATGAGCTGTCTTGCCACGGCGGGCGTGGCAGGGGACGTGATTCTCGCACGTCGACCCGCAGTCAGGAAAGGATGACGAAGCGCGGGTTGCGGTTTCAGCCTTCGTTCGGGATCCCAGATCAAGCATTTTCCAATGAAGTCAACGAAGTTCTCGTCATCGGTCTTCAGCACCTGCTGTAAGGTCTTCGTACCAGGACGACGTCGCCTGCCCTTGGAGTTAACGACGGGACGAGGTTGCCCAGTACCTTCTGCGATGGCTTTAAGTATGAGAAAAATGCGAACGCCAGAAACGACATACCAAAGAACAGTCTCTTGCGAGAGCTTTTCTCGATAAGGTATTTATCCGGCAGTCCGAGAACTTCCATAATACAGGCTAGTTGCTCCTGTTCGTTTTCGCCTGGAAAGATGGGGAAGCCTGTGTGCAGCTCAGCCAGAATGCATCCCAGGCTCCACATGTCGATGGCCATGTGGTAATTCATCCCAAGAATTACTTCGGGCGATCGATAGAATCGACTCTGGATGTAGGTGTAAACTGTACTAGCTGTTAATTGTGCAATTACGGGAAAGTGGGGATGAAGAGGGCCATACCCTTTTCGTGCTCGAAACAACTACTACCAAAGTCGATCACTTTGATTGCGCTCTTACATGGGTGCTTGAGCAGGACATTCTGTGCATCATTTGATTAGTGATTGGATTCGCTCCGCAATGATTATGCATGCTTACCTCAGGCTTCAAGTCGCAGTGGACAATGCGATGATGGCGCATCAGCACAAGGGATCCCAACATCTGGCTCGTGAAACGGCGAATCAACGTAGTGGAAAACCCAACAAAACCGTTTGCTTTGATCAACTCGTACAGATTGATGCTGAGGAGCTCCATCGCGATACAGAGATGGTTACGGAAGTAGAAGTGCTCATTCATCTTGATGACATGATGCTTCTCATCCGGGTCCTGCTAGCTGTCAGAAAACCCGCAACCAAGAGATCTCCAGCTACGTACCCATTTTTTGAGGTTCTCTAATATCTTGATTTCCACGAGCGCTTGGTGATGGAACCGCTTTTTGTTTCGGATGATCTTGATGGCAACCGACTCTCCCGTACAATGATCCCGACATTGCAAGACTTGTCCAAATGAGCCTTTACCAAGAGTAGTAATAACTTCGTAGCGGTAGTGAAGATGATCGTGATCCACAATGATGTAATCGCCACGTTCATCATCATAGCCGTAGTTGTTGGTCGAGTTGTCAGTAGTGGCCATTTTCTTGTCGCTGCCTTGACCGTAATAGTACACCTGTGGGAAGTCCAAGACCTCCCGACGCTCGAACTCAGACAGATAGGCTGCCCGGCTGCTCTTGAGTAAAGCTAGGAGTACATGGTAAGATGGATGGCTACCACATTATACGAGGACTCACAAGCAGGCGTTTCAGACGGAGTCGGCGCAGTTGGTTCTGGGAACTTGAACATTTCGTCAAGCTCCTCCTTCTTAGCTCCAGATGTCAGCTTCTTCATCTGCTGCCGCTTGATATATGCCATCATTTCGTCGTCACCCAGACGTTCATCCTCATCCATCGAACCTGCAAGTGGTGAAGGTGTGGCGGACTCTGTGGTCTGCGACCGTTCAGCAACAGAGGACGAGAAAGATGGCGTGGGGAACATGTTCGGCGCCGTGGAGGAGTTCGGAATCCGGGACAATGGAACGCTAGTCTTGGAAGCTGTTGCCTTCGGCTTCAGAGGGGATGTATTTAGTGTTCGCTGGTGGAGCAATGGCGCTGTTGAGGACTCCGCAGAAGCTGTGCCAGTTGCCGTAGATGCGATCGACCCCGCGATCGAGTTCGTCGAAGATTTCCGCATCGCACCCATCGTATTATTACTGCTCTGCGCCGCCAGGTTACGGGTCGATTTGCCGACGGCGCTCACCGTGCTCGATACAGGCGGTATAGGAAGCTGACGAGGCACGCGGACAGGCGACGCTCGGGTCGAAGCCTTGTGTGTAGCAGATGAAGAGCTCGCTTTGATAGTGTCTCCTGACTCGAGCACACCGAATTCGTTGGGAAATACTGATTCGTGCTCAGACGGGGAAGAGTCTACAAGACTTGTAGCGGGGGCGGGATTGAGGCTGGCTCGTCGAGATCCCATCATCGACGCCTTAGTGATCGTTTGGTCTTTGACCGTCAATTGTGGAGAAGGATCCCGAGCAGCTGAGCTCCGGCTCGATATGCGAGGAATCTTGGTTGGCGTGTCCCTCCGTATTGAGCTAGCAAGAATGCTGGCAGACGCCGACTCGTATAACTGTTGCCCTGGCTGGCGCATATTGACCTCCGAACTGCGTCCGCTACGGGGGTTTGCCAGAGAAGGAGACCCAGCTATGGTAGGCAATTGCTGGCGGCTCGCGCGCACATCGGTCGACTTCTGGAGTGTTTGAGAAGCCGAGGACGTAACCTGAGGACGCGAAGTCGAAGAACGGAGCGACGAGGTCGAGGCAGTCGAAGCGGTAGAGGATTTCAAGCTGGCAACACGCTGTGCTGTCACGGGTGGTATAGCCGAAACTTGCATGGGCGGCAGCACTACAGGCTTTGGGGATTTGGCAGGCTCCGCAGCTGACACGGTCTGGAAAGAGGTGAGCGGCGAACCATGGAGTAAAGGCGTTATCCCACCTTTCCTCGTTTCCTGCCCATGAGAACAGAGATGCGACTCTCGCTCCGATCCTTCTCTTCACCTTTGCGTTTGGGTGTGATGTCCTTCTCGGTGAGATTCTTCTTCGAGCTCGATTTGAGCAGGCCAGGGAAACCCATCCCGAGAACGCTCACCTTCTTTGACGCTGCGGTAGAAGTGGGACTAGATGGCCCAGGGGCAGCAGCAAGCGGAGAGCCAACAGGTTGCCTTGAAGGAGAGGAGGAAGAAGAAGTATCTAGCGATTGTGGCACTGTCTGAGAGGACGAAGCACGTCGGAAGAAGGGGATGGCGGAAGGGGTCAACCTCTTGCTCGTGGATGAGCGTTTGACAGCGGTGGTGGGTGGGTTGAGGGGAGTGGCGTATACATCTGGACTCTTGGCGGAGGCAACGGATTGATTCAAGCCAGTGCGAGTAGAGCCGGAGGAGCCAGTTTCCGCCCTGCTCGATGGTGACCCAAAACGCTCACCCAGCTTGGAAGGGCTCTGCGAGTAGCCAAATGACTGCCTGTAAGATGGAACAGGTGGAGGAAGCGCATCAGACGCCTCGACCGTCGCCCAAGACTCATCCAGTCGAGACTCAAAGGACTGCTGAGATGGCTGTTGCTGATGAAATCTGGGTGCCCTGGGAGATAGTTGAGACGCATTGTACATGTCCTTGAGCGACGCGTTGGATGTCTTCTGGGCGGATGGACGGTCCAGGCTCCGCAGCGCGTTGGTGAAGCTCCACTTCTTGCTTGGAGAACGAGCTGTTGAGGTGCTAGAAGGAGCCGGCGGGGGTGCCGTGTGAGTGATCTGAGGCGGATCCATGGGCGGCACGATCACTATGGTGCGATCGGGATCTTCATACTGCATTGAAGGAGATGAGGATGCGAGCGTCATACTGATGGAAGCAGGCGAGTCCTGAGCCTTGGGAAGATTGTAAGTAGTAGGCAAGTGAGGACTACCATTGTTCGTGGAATTGAGTCGCTGTCTTGTAGTCAATTCCTTCGGGAGAGGAGGCACAGGTGGGATTGGTGCTGCATCCCCTTCCAGGCCACTTGAAAGCCCACCCGCATCCCCGCCTGAATGGACTAAGCTGTGCGTGCTGCCCTCGCTGCCTGCACTATTTCGCCGCGGGAATATGGGTCGTGCACCACCGCCTGACTTGCCCATGGACATCGAAGTAGGCGTTGTATTAGCAGTAGACAGAGTCCCGCTTGTAGAGACAGAATCTCGCGAGCCAGTGGTGTTCGTGGTAGGGGTACCCGCAGAGGCAGATGACGTTGAAGATCGCTTCATGACTGGTGCACCAGTGGTGTACGAGGATTTGGAAGATAGAGAGGCAGGAGCACCATTAGCTTGACCGTCGCGGCGCTTCAGCACGCCGTATTCATCCGTCGCCAGGGTATCGAGGCCTTCCTCCTCTGCAGGACGAGGGTGAGACTTGGAGCCACCAGAGCTGTTCCGCGCCCTAGGCTCGATGCCTTCCCATTCCTTCCCACCAACCACCGCGCCACCAGGGGTTCCTGGGCGGCTCCCCTCTCGGCTCTTCCTCGAGCTGATTGAGATCATCGAGTTCCGTGCGCTCCGGGGAGTCTTGCTGACACCATCGAGTTTGTTCAGAGCCTCGACGGTTTGTTGATCGTAGACCGCCGGCCAGCCCTCTTGCGGGCCCTTGGCCAGCAGATGATGGGCAAGACGATCGATGGACATATCATGCTCCTTCTCGCGCTCAAAGCGATGTCCAGTCGATTGAGACGTGGCTAGGGTACCAGAAGAAGGAGGAGAGCGCAAGAACTGCGAGATCGAGTTGGCGCCGGGAGACGGTGGAAGATGCGAATAATCGTGTTCAAGATGATGACGGCGGCCGGTGACAGAGCCTGACGACACGTGACGAGAATGTGTAGACTCGCCACTCGGCTGGCGCTCTTTCGGCCGCTCTCGCTCGCGGTCTTTGGGAGAAACGCCGGATCCAGTTGAAGGGAGGCGAGCAGAGGGTACAGCAGCAGGGAGACTCTCCCGTGGTCGTTTCTCGCGCTCCTTGGATTTCGAAGAGTCGCGGCTGGCCGGGGAGCCGGAGCCGACAGGTGTCCCGTTGCCGGAGACGATCGCTACACCAAGGGATCGATGCTTGCGCACGAGGACCTCGTTCTCATCTTGATATGACTTCTCACGTTCGCGTTCCCGCTCACGCTCGCGGTGACGTTCTGCGCGTTCTGCTCGCTCCTTCTCCTTCTCCTTTTCCTTGTCACGCTCGTTGGCATCGAGATCCTCGTTGGTACGCTTCCTACGCAAAACTTGGCCAGTGCTGCTTCGCCTTGACGACGTAATAGGAGCTGACGAGATGGGTGACTTCACGGGTGTCATAGTCGCGGGTGACTCGGTGACTCTCGTCCGGACCGAGGCAGAAGCAGGAAGTGAGAGGGAAATAGGAGAGCGAACAACGGGTGAGATCGCGGCGGCCGCACGATTGAAAGTCTCCTTAGGAGATATCCGGGCCGTTGTGGAACCCGAAGCGGGAGGGGACCTCGGCTCCTCAAGGATGGCAGTGGGAAGCAGTTTGCTGGGACGACTGGTGCTGGCACGGTGAGACTGCATGGGCTTGTAGAGGATCTGCTCCTCTAGACCCGACTCCTCCGCAGCGCTGACAGGTATTGGGCGACCAGATGCACGGCGCTCGGTAGTCGGCGGTTTCTGAGACAGACGGGCAGAAGGAGGTGACACCTTGAGCGGTGACGACTGCGGAGGGGGTTGCTGTGGACCGTCAGAACGATATATGCGCTCAAAAATATAAGTATGCGCACCTCACTCGCTTCCTCCCGTTCGACTGCCTCCAGCGTCCAGAGACTGGCCGCACTATCTCGGCCGGCCCTCTCGTTCGCCATTTCCTCGTCTGAAAACTCATCCAGTCCCTCCTTGATACGCTGCACCGCCTCCCAAGGCATACGGGTGGGGGCTTGACTCCATCGAGGAGTTGCAAGCTCGCCGACTCCGATCAGGTTGCGTCTGTCGATAGACGCGGCCTGGTCTCGGTGGTAGCGTGCAGGTGTCACTGGTTGGTCCGATCGTGCGTTCATAGGAGGCGGGTTGAACGATGACAACGGTAACGTGCCATATTGATCTCGGTTTGGTGACTCGTCGGCGCGCTCCTGTGGTGGTGGGGAGGGGTTCATAAAGTAATAAGGATCCAATGACGAGGTGGACGAGGATGCCGACAATGGCGGCTCCGGGATCTTGGTGTAGTCGACAGGGTTGGAGGCCGGTGTCAGGGACATGGAAAAAGACGCTGATACCTGTGGTTGGAGTTTAGGAGCTGTCAGAAACTAACAGCACAGCAACATACATCGCGACTTCGGCGCCTGTCCTTATCACGCTCCCTGTCTGTTTCTTCTCCCCTGGCAGGCTCGCGGTCGCGTCTGACAGGCGCGTCACCCCCGGTGGACACCCTCGTGCCGGTCGGTTTGCTCCTGGGCGGCTCGCGCGGTTCCTGCCTGCGCGTGTCGTCTCTCGCCTTTTCGCTGGCCCGCAGCGGCGAGTACACAGATTGAAATCCCGAGAGGTCGAGCGCCGGGGGCCGATCTTTCCGTCTCCACTCCGTGTCGGGCGTTGTATCGCTCATGCCTGCGACTGATGCGGGCGGTGTCACGTCGAGGAGACGGGATTGCCGGGCATTCGGAGCGAGCCCAACAGTCGAGGCGGGCGAGTCTGGAGGCTGTCTGCGAGCGTGGGCCGATGACAGCTTTTGGGGCGTGCGATCGGCGGGCATTAGATATGTGGAGGGGGAGAGGGAGGAGAGAGATAGGAAAGAAAGGGGGGAACGTGGTGATGGAGCGTTTTAGTAACGGCTGATGATCATGGATGGATGGTATATCTGGGGTTAATGGATTTTGTCGTTGCTTAATGCGTCGGGGGGGAACGTCGGCGGGGTGCCGGGCGGGCTGAGGAGAACGTCGAGAGCAAGGGAGGAGACGATGTCGGGTAGCGTGGAAGGGTGGGCAGCCTCGTTGCAAGCAAAAGAAGCCAAGCACCAGTTCGACACTCGCACCGTCGGGTCCCCTGGAACCAAAACAGCACGCGTCCGGGTGCATATTCGCCGCCCTTCCTGGCCGGGTCAGCACCGAACTCGTCCTCGATTCCCCTCATTTCCAGAAACGCGAATTGTATACAAGGGTGCATCCGACTATCGATGCGCAGATAGCGTATTCCCTTTGGGTGACATCCGGGCAATTTTGCGCGCTCAGAAAAATCATCGCCGATAAGTCTGTCAGCCAAGTCGGCACACGCATCAACCAGTCACTGGCAACGCGCGGCATTGCTCCTAAGAAGGAAAGGAGCTCCCGCTGGCACGCTTCCAGCCTTTAACAATCGCGCGAATCTTTCTGCTATCTCACTTTCTTCACCCCACCAGGACACAGATGATCTGGCGCCAGCATCGGCCCAAGGCATTATCACCGGCCGCGGCGCACCCTGAGCCGGTAAACACGCGTCCCTTCCCTCTCACAAATCAGAGCCTCATACAATCGAAACCCGAGACACTCGCTATATATACCAGCAGCCCGCGCTACAAATTCCAACTTCCAGCCCCAAGCAGTTTAGCGCCTCGCCGGCACTCCAGTCCACCCGCGTACCGGTGCCCAGCAACCGACAAATTTCGAGGGTGGGCACGCGCCCCGCGCGCGCAGGTCTTCTCCAGACAGGGGCGTTACTGCAACAGAAATATCACCCGGTGGTCGTTTGACGCAGCGCTTGCGGAACGTTCGGTGATCCTGCACAGAAATGCCCGTGACAGCGGCGGGCAGGCGGTGCGCGCCGAGCGCCGTAAAAGTTGGTCCGAATCCTGATTTGCAGGCGGCGCTAAACTCCGACCCGGACCTCCAAACTGACTCGGACCAGTTTATAATACGCTTGGCAGAAAATGAATATCCGCTCTTCAAACTTTGCTCGTTTGGCACATCAAAGTAGAAAACAGGTCATCTGATGTGCCGGCCGGCGGGGCCGGCGCTCCAAAAACGCCAGCAAAAAGCACGAAACTTCCGTTTTCCCTTTTTCGCCTCGCTCGCTTCGTTTGATCAAAGAAGCGGCGTGCGATAACGCAACGCACGTGTTGCCCTTTTTCCCAGCTCTTTTCCAGAAAGCTTGTGTGCACCCGACTCCATCGGAATGATGACTCCTTTTGTACATTTACGGCATTGTTAAGACCTCCACTGTGGCAAACTTCATTTTCCCAAAATTCTGGTATGCATTAGAAGGGTAAATCAAGGGCAGCCCTACTCCTTACAAAGCATACACGTCTCTTCGTGAAGAAAGCAGTTATAACCATACCAAACCAACAGGGACCGCTGACGGCACTCAGTCCTCATCCTCCATCTTCGCGTCCTCCTCCTCCCAGTCCATCTTATTGTGCGCCGTGGCGAGGAAGACGTTCATCTGCTTGCGGTCGAACGTGAACTGATCCTTCAGGAAGTCGAGCCTCGCAACCCACTCCTTGTCCGTCTCCTTGTCCAGCTCGAGCGGGTTGTAGATCACCTTCTCCACATACGGGTCTTTGGGCTCGGGAGGCTCCTTGAGGACTCGGAAGGTTCGCAACGAGAATTGCAGGCCTGGCATAGATAAGCACCTGTAGCTGAAGAGCAGAGAATACGACTCACTCTTCTCATGGCTGGTAAGAACGCATACAAAGTTGTGTTCTTCGCCAAACTGCCCTTGCTCGATCGTGCACTTTGTAACGAGCAGGTTGGTGAGGTCCTCGTACAGGCAGACAACAATGCTGTTCTTCGTCGGTCCGCTGCCGTGCTTGCCACTCGGAGTGGAAGGTGGCACACCAGACCTTGGCTGGTGGCCATTGACCGCAGGCTGTATCGGGCGATCCTCCCTTATCCGCAGCACTGACGACCATGTCAGCACCTTACAGAATCCCTTCTTGTGAGAACACTCACACATAGCCTGGCTCTCCGCGATCTGCCTCTTCATCTCCTCCTCCTTCCTCCTCCACTCCCTCTCCTTGTCCTCCCACTCCTCCCGCTCCTGCTCACGCCGTCGCTCGACCGCAGGGTCCGCCATACGGGGCAGCGGCAGAGAGTGGCCCCTCTGGTTCGCGTCCTGCAGGTGCAAGACCTGCGATTGCAGCTGGGCGATGAGTCGTCCTTGATCTGCTCAGAGGTCAGCAAGAGCTTGCATGCGGATGGGAGAACATGCCTTTGGCTCGCTCCTCGGCGGCGCGCTTGTAGTCCGCCAGGAGGATCTCGTGCTCCGTCCCCTTGAGCCGGACGAGGTCGTCGAACTGCTGCGCGTAGGTATCTCGCTGTCGCGTGACCTGCACCCAATCAACACCCGCTTTTCACTGCATATAGCTCACGCACCTCCTCGAGCCGCCGCCTGAGCTCAGCCTCCTTCCCGTCCCTCTTCGCACTTGCAACAGGAGGGGCAGCCTTCACCGGCCTTGCCCTCCTCACAACCTCTTCCTCCTCCTCTTCCTCCTCCGTGACAATCGGCGCCGTCCTAGGCCTCCCCCTCCCCCTCATTGGCGCATTCGCAGCCGACACCGTCTTCCTCGCGGCTACCTTCCCCTTTCCCCGTAGAGCATCCACGTCCATCTCGACCTCTGCCTCGGAGCCCTCCGCGTCCTCCTGTATCGTGGGCGCAGGGCGGCGGGATTTGGACGGCCCTGCGTGTGTGGCGGATGTGCTAGAGGGCGTGGGGCGGGCGCTCCGGCTCGAGGTGTTTGGTCGCGTTGCGGCGGCATGTCGCTTCACCGGGGCTTCGATGTAGTCTGCCTCGCTCATCAGCGGCAGTCAATGCAGAGCACCATAAAGCTTACCGTCCAGCTCGTCGTCAGAGTCCGAGCCCATCGTCCTGCAGTGTTGGCGTGAACTGTGGCCGTTTGTGGAGTGTGTGCGCGTTCGTGCGCGCGGGCGACGCGCCATACGCTTGTTATTCGAGTGCACCGCCACCTAATCACGTGACTGACAATGGCTAGGGCGCCGCCGTTCGGCTCCGATCAAGGAAGACGGAGGCAAATAGGACAAGGCGGCGTGGCGTGTACAGGGCTGGCGCGTGTGCGTGCACATTGCGCTCAAACCCATCTCGCTCGCTCGCTCCATTCTTCCCGACAATCACACCTCTCCTCACTGTCTGCTGGACCACGCGTCCTGCACACAATCACACGCCAGGTCGTGAGTCTCCCTCCCCCGCCCCCGTTTGCCCCCAATCCAATCCATTCATTCCCATTCTCCCCCTTTCTCAGTCCATAGCAATCCCACCTCCTCCCACTCCTCCCACTCCCATCGCTCCATTACTCATCCCACCTTCAAGTTCAATCCCACCCATCCGCCCCGCCTCCACTCCCAGCCTCACTATTCCATTCCGAGCAAGGAATAATCCACAAACATTCCCGTTCCTGTCTCACATCATCGAGCCAAAAGTGCCGCACCCCTCCCTGCCCCCTTTTCCCATTGACCCACATTCCGGCGAATTCACGCGCCCCCACTCCCATCCCACATGCCTGACCTCAAACGCTCCCGCTCGCCCTCCGACGCCGGCTCGCCCTCTGGACACACCTCAAAGCGCGCAAACCTCAACCCAGACGCGGCAAACCCGGACGACGACACGTACCACGAGCCGATCGACAACCTCAACCAGGGCAGCGCCCCCTCAGACCAGCTCATGCAGGACGCAGACGCAGATGCGACCCCCGCGCCTGGCCAGCGCTCAGACGGCTCGCTCACTCCCACCTCACTCGCTCCCGCCGACTCGGTCTCCGTACAGCCCTCAAACTCCTCCCCAGGCGCAAACCAGACCGCGACCCCCTCCCAGCCCCCCGAAGTCCCCATCTCCCCGGACCAGCTCTCCGCGTCCGGTACACCGCGCGAGCCGCCCCCCCAAAACATCCACATGCGCGCCCTCATCGTCACCCAAGACGCTAGCATCATCATTGGCAAGGGCGGCAGCCACGTCAACGAGATCCGCGAAAAGAGCGGCGCGCGCATCACCGTCAGCGAGAGCATTCCCGGAAATCCCGAGCGGATTCTGAACGTGACTGGCCCGCTCGACGCTGTCGCAAAGGTGAGTCATGCTGTCGCGTGACATCGCATACATCTGATGGGAGTTCCAGGCGTTCGGTCTCATTGTCCGCCAAATCAATGACGAGCCATTTGACCAACCTTCCATTCCCGGCTCCCGCGCCGTCACTATCAAGTTCATCATTCCCAACTCCCGCATGGGAACCCTCATCGGCAAGGCTGGGAGCAAGATCAAGGAGATCCAGGAGGCGTCGGGAGCCAAGCTGCACGCGAGCGAGGGGATGCTGCCCGGGTCGACCGAACGCGTGCTGAACGTGTCCGGCGTCGCGGACGCGATCCACATCGCGACGTACTATGTCGGCAACTCGCTGCTCAACTCGCACCCGTCCTACAGCACCACGCACTCGTCCTACAAGCAGCAGCGCCGCCCTCCGATGGCGTCCACTACCTACTACCCGCCCAACACGCCTGCATCGCACTACGCCTACCCCGGCCCCGCAGCCCCACCTGCGCCGGCAGCCCTGCAGCAGACCCAGAACTTCTACATCCCTAACGACCTCGTCGGGAGCATCATCGGCAAAGGCGGCGCAAAGATCAACGAGATCCGTCACGTGTCCGGCTGCCAGATCAAGATCCTCGAGCCTGGCCAGGGGCCGGCCCCTGGCTCGGGCGCGGTCCAGCCCATGAGCGAGACGGAACGGATGGTGACCATCACGGGCGGGATCGCCAACATCCAGATGGCCGTCCAGCTGCTTGCCAGTGTAGGTGCCCTCGGAACGAAGACTGCCCCGGCCTTCTGACACGGTCTGCAGCGCATTGAACAGGAAAAGCAGCGCCTTGCACGAGGATGAACCCCCGTTCCCGTTCCCGTTCCACCCTCCCCTGCCCCACTCGGTACAAAGCCCGTTCTCTGCCCCTCAGCCCTCAGTTTTCCCACCTGTCTGTATGTCCATACTCAGCCCAGTCTCTCCAATCTCCAATCTCCCCATCAAGCTCCCATTTCTCCCACTCTCACTCCCACTGCTCCCACGCGCTCTCTCTACATATGTGCCTGTATGAGAAACACCCCCTCGTCAACCCAACCCGTAGCTCTACCTCCAATCGCTCACATATCGATATCGTCCGCCGCCCACATCTTTCCTCTGTTGTCGGTTTCATATGTTCGTTGCAGGTTAATGAAATCATCTGTAGAGTGTGCAGAGGCGGTGGTGAAATGAAAATTCTATAATTTGTGAAGCATGAGTGAGAAGAGCAGGATTGTGCATTCGTGATATTATGTATCATTTGATGAATTGGCATCGTCCTCTTGTTACATGACGGTGCAGCATGTAACCCCTCCCCAACAGCGTATTCGGTCTACATCCAGACTCATCACTTAGAACCCCAATGCGCCCCAGCTCAGAAGCGCGCTCACGGTCCGCATGCTCACGCGAGATGCGCTTATCCTCCGTCCCGTCCTCCTTG
The DNA here is from genome assembly GCA_001630345.1 of Calocera viscosa TUFC12733. Lineage (NCBI taxonomy): Eukaryota > Fungi > Basidiomycota > Dacrymycetes > Dacrymycetales > Dacrymycetaceae > Calocera > Calocera viscosa. The sequence continues at coordinate 279,610 of KV417287.1, read as the reverse complement.
AGTCCTCCGTGCTCAGAGGGCTTATAGATCCCCCTGTGGTTGGGTCGCCCCGCCCTTCTTGCCCATCTCAGACGCACGCTCGCGGTCGCCGCCGAAGCCTATCAAGGCCACACTAGTCAGCAAGGGTGAAGGGAAGGGGGGAGGGGCGGACCGTGCTCAGCGGACATGCGCTTGTCGGGCGTGCCGTCCTCTTTCAACCCGCCGTGCTCGGAGGGCTTGTACTTCTCGCCAGTCTCGGTAGCGGTAGCGCCTTGGACCATGATTGCGATGGATGTGGTGGTTTGGTGGGTGAGTGAGTGGAGGGTCGCGTTGATGCTCTTAGGTGCTGACGGGCCAGAATGACTGTCTATATATGCCGTTTCACCGTCGAAAAGTGACCCGGAAGGAGCTGAGGATCAGCAAGTGGCCCAGAAGAGAACAGTCATATGACGTCGCCTTCGCTCATTGGGCCAGACTTCCATCGATCCATTGCGGAGATCGCCCGTCGAATATGTCGAAGAGGGCGAGAACTGTTCTCGTCATCATTAGACAACGCCAAGTTTGACGAGGCGGGGCAACCGATCCGATCGGTCCAAGCAAGGCAATCCTCACTGCAGTTTGCTTCAGTGATTGTTCTTCAACGAGTCCAGCCCAGAGGGTTCGATGACGCTCTCTCCATCATACTGTAGGGCTCTGGGGAAGACGTAACCCTGCCGTGGAGCTTCTTGATCGATTCCGATAGTCGCTGATCCGCGGATGCTTTTCATTTAGATTATGGTACTCCGGTGTCTGGTCCCGGACGCGCGCTTCCATTTGGCGGCTTCGGCCCAGAAGGCAAGAAGCAGATCATCAGCCCCCCGGTCGCTTTGCGGTGACGTCGGTCTGCTGATTACCTTGATTGATGGGTTGCTCGCCATGTTGGAGCTGTGCCCCATGGAAAGAGTTACCCTAACCAGCTGAAGTTGCGCTTCTAACTGCGGAGACGAACCTCCGCGTCCTTCCATCAACGCGCAGTCTACGTCAACTTCCACACTCCCGGTCAAGCCTCGCATCATCGCCGCTGATACTTACGTCGTTCTGCTTGAATGCAGTCATCAGCATACAGTTTGAGATTGGGTTGGCCACGCAGTAGCTTGCAGCGCGATAGGTCAATGAGGCCCGCTGAGGGGCCCGATTGGCTTTGATCCACCTCGCTTTCTGCCAGCGATGAGAAATAAATCGAACTTCTACTTCGCTATCGAGGCTTTCCGGTGCGTTTCAGGCCAGACCGGTGCATCGCACATTTCAGTTGGGCTTGACATCGCAGAACTGTGTTTCATTAAGGCGTGGCATGAATAAGGGAAAGGAAAGAATGAAAGGTTACATATTGTTAAGTGAGTAGAGGGGGAAAGTTCGGAGACTAGACAAAACGAATGAGAAAAGGCAGAAGCTCAGCTGCCCTGGCCGCCCTGGCCGGGCTTTAAGGTGGGTCCCATCGTTTGCGCAAGAAGACTGTACACGCCAGTGAGCGCCCAGCAGGCCAGCGAGACAGACAACGTACTTAGCGGTAGCTCCCGAATCATCAGGTGGGGCAGATCCATCTCCCACCATGATACGCTTTCCTGCGCTCGGTACACCATCAACCAAGACGTAAATCCAACCATACCCAGGTGGATAGATCAAGGCCGAGGGTGGTCCAGTGATGGACAGGGTCGTAGCGTTGTTCGTTCCTGACGGTAGCGTGCAAGCGCATTCAAGCTCGACGAGTCGGGAGTTCATGTGCACAGCGTGAGTTACGAACCCAAGATCCATGAGGGAGATGGTGATATTGGTGGCGCTAGGCGAGAGTTGGACTTGCACTTGAATCTGCTTGCCGTAGTCCACATTTGCTGGCAAGGTGGTGATCACTGGTCGCACCATACCCATGTAAGGTGGACTGAGCCATTCCACTCTATATTCGGTCTGATATTTGGTGTCCGAGACGTCCAGATTTGGGTTCGACCCAGCGATCATGATCTCTCCACTTGGTAGCAATGTTGCCACGGAGTGATACAGTCTCGCTATCTGGCTGGTTGGCATACCATCGCTGCTGAACCGTTGACCGAGAGGTTGGTTGGGATCGTACAGGACAGGTTGGAATACTGGGTTGTCAGCGTTCGACTGTCCAATCTGCCCCTTGACATTCCCATATCCCGCGATTCCAGTGCGTCCGCCATTCACGATCACGACCCTTCCGTCGGGAAGGAGGACGGCGTCAGGCATGACCCGGGGAGCTGGCATGTTGTCGACTTCCCATCCTGCGGCAATGCCAGCCGTCGTAAGGGTCATCCGTACGCATTGGTCAGATGCAGGCGCCTGAGAGGACATATCATAACCTGCCATGGTGTCGTCGACTGTAGAACCGCCGCATATTACGACCGTCGGTGTATAGTTGTTCGCAATCGTTAGCGGCAGGAGAACTGCGGTGCCCGTCATGGGGTATGTCACTCGGACGCCGTTGGGGAACTGGGGTAGTCGGGCTTCTTGATTCGTCTTCCAATTGTATATCATCGAGTCCCGATTCGCGGCTATGAATACGGTGCCATCTGGAAGCGTGAAGGCAATGGGGAACATGTTGGCATTGAGAGTGTTACTCAGAAACTGCGAGGAAACCGCAACACCATTGTATCCGTTGATGTTCTTTGGAGGGAAGAACTCAAACGTGGGGTTGTTGACTGTGGCATTGTTCATCCAACCGCCCTTCTTCGAGCCGCCCATGATAAGAGCCGATCCGTCGTCCAGCCTGGTCACGGTAACATACCACCGAGCGCTTGACATGCGAATGCGTGCCGGGTCTTCGAACACGTCGCACGTACCATCATCGCATGGGGTGAAGAGTCGGACTGCCTGAAGACCGTCGAGATCACCGAAATCGGCCGCACCCGTCTTATCCGTCACCACTGGATTGCCGCCGACGTTGAGAAGTGTTCCATTGGACAAGAAGGTTCCACCTGCACAGAACGAGTTTGATAATACGTTGAGTGGGCGGACCTCGTCGGTATTGAGATTGTAGACTGCACCCCACGCTGGATGGCCGTTAACAGTGAGCGGATTATGCTCCACCTTATCAAAGATGATCACTTCTGTGTCCGAAATGACCGAGAGCTGCATCGCCGAGACTCCGGTCGTGCCGCGCTGCTCCAGTTTCCAGGTGGCAGCCGACATGGACTCGATGAGGTTCACCCCCATCGCCTCTTGTGACTTCTTCAGAATCGACTGGCGCACCACGAGAGCATCGACGTCCATCGTCTTTCCTTGACCTCGTCCCGTGTTGACGATCCGAAATGTATGCTGTCCATACGCCAACTGCTCGCTCGCCCAACGTCGTTGCTGGACCGCCGAATGGGTCGCATATCCGTCCACTGTATCCACATGCTTACCATCCATGTATACATCCGTTATGCCGTGTGAAGGTCCAACCGTTCCGAACCACTGTATGCCTGTCCCAGAGAACAGGTAGGTCATGTATGCTCCCTCCGTGCTCGTCGAATGCAGCGTCCCATCCACGTACTTGGGGTTCGACAGGTTGTGCCAGGAATGTGGCGAGTAGATGAGGGACCGCGACGTGTCGTCAACCGCCATTGATCCAGCCGGGACGTAGTATGGCAGAAACGGTTTGCCGTCGGGGACCGAGCCGGGCGGCGTCACTCCGTTCCACGCAGGCTGAGTGCTCCGATAGGCGCTCGATATCGCGTGGATTTGCCGGCGTACGAGAATATCCGTGAGACGGGGAGAAATCCGACGCCGGAGGGCGGAGGCCCAGTGTCGTGGTTCTAGACGGCCTTGGATTACGCATGCTTGTAGGAGGAAAAGGAGTACGAGAAGGGAAGTGCCCCGCTGCATCTGGGATAACGCGCACCGAGTAGACGGACAACAGTCCAATGTAAGAGAACGAGTTGACAGAAGGGAAGACGATATGTCCGTCTCGAGACAGAAAGCACGATGGGATGTATACATGCATGTGGGTCGATGCAAAGCTAGTAGCTGTCTCACTTCGCCGTATGGACTCATTTTCCATGGGATGGTCGACGAGAGGTGATCCAGTTCGCCAATCAGCTCTTGCCAAACGCGATCTTCTTTGTTTCCCACCGCCATCGAGCCCCTCAAGACAGGACATTATCAGAAGGCGTTTGCAGCAGCTCGTCCAGAGATTTGGTGTTAAGTGTGGACGTCCTAAAGGAGCGAGAGACGCCAGGGCCCGATCACTGCCCGATCAAATGTGCACCCTGAGGTTGTGGTAGGAACTGCAGACTTCCTCTAAGTTACGTCTCCTCCGCCGACCGACAATGCCCAAAGCTGCGCTTCCCTATCTACCTGTACCCGGTGCTCTCTTCGCCATCGCAAAGCCGTCGGGTCCACCATGTATGCCTATGCTGGACGGTATCAAGCCGCTGATCAACCAGTCACGTCTGTTCAATGACCCCGCGGGCATTGAAGTCTCGAAGCAGGCCGTGAAGAAACGTCGCTTCAAGCATCGTCCCGGAGGCGTCAAGATAGGACAGGGAGGGACGCTAGATCCATTGGCAGATGGTGTCCTGAGTAAGTCTACCCCTCCAGATGTGCAGTCTTCTCGCTCATGGTTGAAGGTAGTCATGGGCATCGGTAAGGCTACGAAGCTGCTGCAAACGCATCTCGATGGTCCAAAGGTATGGATATAACAACATCCAAGATGCTCTAAATTTACATCAGACAACAGACATATCGAGCAACTGCGCTTCTTGGAGCCGAGACCGACTCTTACGACTCTGAGGGACGGGTGGTTCGTACTGCGCCTTGGAAGCACGTCACTCGACAACAGATCGAGGGCGTGCTGGACCGATTCAGAGGAGATATCGCGCAGCTGCCTCCAATGTGCGTTGGATATCACCCTCTTTATCATGCCTATACTGAAACATCATGAAGCTACTCGGCCCTGAAGATGGACGGCAAACCACTGTATTGGTATGCTCGAGAAGGGAAGAAGCTCCCTCGGCCTATAGAACCTCGCAAAGTCACGGTCTTCTCCCTCGAATGCATAGACTGGCAGGAGGGTGCGCCAATAGAGGGAGAGGGCGATGGACATCACTTCAACTTTCCTGCCAACAGGGTGCCAGACCAGGACAAAGAGACGATGAAGGCGGTGCGGCAGCTTATAGTGGGAGAAGGCAACGTTCCAGGCGTGGCAGGGGAGTTGCTGTCCGAGGCTGGAGATCTTCCGGAAGTGGAAGAGCAAGGAAGGCCGCCGACGTTCAAGGTGGAGATGAGGGTATCGGGTGGGACGTACGTGCGATCGCTGATACACGACATCGGTCATGCGGTGGGTAGCGCGGCCCACGTCGTCACCCTCTCTCGCATCCAGCAAGGAGAGTATCATTGTGAGGAGCAACCAGGTGATCCTGGGAACTGTGTGCCTTGGAGTGTATTCCAAAAGGCGATCGAGGAGCATCACGCAGGGGGCACCCTTCCTGCAGCAAGCGGGGAGTGGGTAGAATGGGAAGAGGCGATACTAGACAAGATGAAGATGGTTGAGTAATCGCATCTCATTACCCTATATTATAATTTCGAGCCCCGTGCATCTTTTTTTTCTTCTCGTCTGCCCGACCGAGTGCAGTAGCAGCAGGTGTGTCGATCGTGGCAGCGTGATTGCCCGACCGAACCCCCGAGGACCCTTACCACGGTTGCTTCCCACGGTCATCTTCCTGTACTCCGCATTGCTGAGATGGCACAACATCTGCTTGTTGTTGGCGGCAATGGCTTCCTGGGTACGACAGGGAGTTGTCCTGACAATGCCATCAGGCTGATTCTGCGCCATCAGGTTCCAATGTATGCAAGACGGCTGTTGCAAAGGGCTGGAAAGTTACGAGCATCAGGTAAACAGCATGTCAACAACCTTTGTTTTCATTGTCCGACCGTGCTCGCAGCAAGTCTGGAAAGCCCTACCTTACGCCATCAGGCCATACTCCCGCCTGGACCAGCCAAGTTAGCTGGAATGGTGCATCGGCCAACGAGCCCAAGACATACGCCGATTTGCTTCCCGGCGTAACGAGCGTGGTGCACACGTTGGGAGTTCTTCTAGAAGGCAACTACAAGGCAGGAATCGGCAGCGCTCTCTCCGCTTTGGCTACCGCACATAGCCCGAACCCATTGAGCAAGGGTTCGTCGGGCTCGTACGAAGCTATAAATCGAGACTCAGGTACGTTACATCATTTTCAAAGTTGGCATTTAGGCTCACAACATGCATAAGCGATCTCTGTTCTTGATGCGCTGATGGAGGTTCCCTCCGATGTTCGGAGGACATTTGCTTACATCTCCGCCGCTGACATATTCCGCCCCTTGATACCCGAGCGATACATTTCTACGAAGCGTCAAGCCGAATACTCCATCCAGTTGCGGGCAGTGCAGCAAGATTCACATCTCCGTGCTCTGTATTTCCGGCCAGGTATGTGGAAGCCTTCTCCTCGTGACGCAACATCTGAATATCAAACAGGATTCATGTTCCATCCCCACACGAGGCCTTTATCAACGCCGGTCGCGTCTCTCCTTGACCTCACTGCCTCCCTCTCGGCATGCGTCCCTAGCTTCCTCCCATCACCAGGTCGCATGCTTCGAACAATTCCCTTGAGTGAAACACATGGTTTGCCACCAGCCACTCACGCAATAGCAAATGCGTTGGAGACAAGGCCGATGCACGTTGAGAGCGTTGCGCGTGCCATCTGTGCCGCAATCGAGCTTGATAGCGTCGCCGGTGTCGTCGATGTAGACAAGATGCGGGAGTTGATCGGTTGGGACAAAAAGAGAGCAGCGCAGCAAGACGCGCCCGTGCCGGACAGCTCATTATCGAATGATGTATGAATATATCCTGTATGTTGATATTATAATGTACTCGCCTCACAACTCAATGTCCATATCTGAGGCGTGAAACCCTGCGCTCTGCCAGGTGCGCAGATCCTCTGGATCGCCAGCAGTTCGTGCTCGTCTATAGGCGAGTTCTGCATATCCGCCATCCACATCCGCCCCATACAAATGTGCACCCACTTTTCGGAGTTCTTCGACAACAGCTCCATGTCTACGTCTTGCCGCCTGCGGGTTGTCAGTAGTTCCTCGGTCACACCAGATAAAGAGGAATACATAATACAAGGCTGTGTGATCCAATGCGTCACGAAGATGCACCAAGGCGCCCACGGTGAGGAGTCGCTGAGTGCACGCCAAGCTCCCATTCAGGGCAGCAATGTGTAGTAACGTCCGCCCGGATGCCACGTCAAGCTGATTGACAAGCCCAGGTGCTTGTCGGCGCTGTCGTAGCGGGGTGGTCGGCAACTGACTGGAACTGGATCCAGACAAGTCCTCTTCCAACCTCAAGCACATATCGAGCGTCGCCACATCATCCTTGGCAACAGCCAGTTGTGCAAGGAATGGCAACATGGCAAGATCACCAGCCTGCTGATCCTCCGCGGTAGTTGTGAGAGCCACGGGTGCTGATGTGGACTGTTGTCGTCTTAACGTTTTGGGCCTATCACTTGACAAGCGCATGATACTCGACATGATGTCCAGCGTATGGTTGGGTGTGGTTGAAAATGTCGTCTCGTCAGTTGGAACAGTTAATTCTCCACGAAGGGGGATGGCAATCAACGCTCGGACTTGGTCCACGGTTATGTTCTTAGCTAGCAAGTAAGCCAGTTTGGTCAATGCACACTAGAAATTGCATTAGCGTCGAGCAGATGCAAACAGGTACCATGCAGACCTCGGGTGTCATGTCTGCACCTGGAATTACTCCCAGATCTAGAAGTGCTCGACCAGTCTGGTATGAATCTGAAACGGCGCCTTTGTAGCATTGAGAAATGGCCACGATAACGATTCCACGAGTCGTCGCTTCCTTCAGTGCATCCAAGACATCCGGTCTGTTTGGCGCATTTCCTGCACCGAACGTTTCGAGGACCACCCCCTGAAGTGGGGGCGCCAGAAACCCTCTGATTATGCCGCCAGTTATGCCAGGGAATAGACGTAGCGACGCTCCACCAAGTTGTCAGTGGCGCTCGCACATGCATCTTGGGGCCAGCTTACCGACGTTCGAACACATTTCTGGAGTATCTATAAGCCCTGCGGCTGAATTGGGCGGAACGAAACAGGTACTTACCCTTCTGGACTCTGAAGGCTTTGGAGCCCATGGGTCGCAAGACGCTAGACCAATTCACCTCGATGTTGATTCCGACTGTGTCGAGCATCAGCAGTCAGAACGCACACAGAGTGTTAGGCGTATACCTTCGACCAGCGCATGAAGATTAGGACTGTCAAATGCATCGAAGTCGTCTGAAGAGACCTTCGATACTCGGTTTCCACGATAGAGTCTGTGATTGAAGTAGAGACAACACTCTGGGAGATGGTCGCTGTAGAACGAAGGTTGGGTGAACCGTGCGCACACGCACCTGGGATAATATAGTGCCCAGCTATCGAGAGCGCCCCTAATAGATTCTCTACCGCATCGTTGCGCAGCTCAGACAACGGTATTTGAGCCCCGGTCAAGATAACCGTCTTGCCAAGATCCTCAAGCATAAAGCTCAGTGCGCTTGACGAATAGCACATCGTATCGGTGCCATGCAAGACAACGAATGCGTCGAAATTGTAGTAGTTCAGCTCGATGTCAGTCGCAATACGGACCCAGTCTAGGCCAGATTCAGTGGCAAGGTGTTGGAGATGAACGATAGCCTACCGGAGAGCTCCATATTGCTACTGTCAAGCAGAGGCTGCCACTGGCTCGACAACGTATTGGTCCGTATCTCTGCATTCAGGAATAGCAAAACTTCACTCACCTCCAGGATAGCGTATCGTATCCGTTTTCTCGCGTCACCAGACGCGTGCACGCTCGGTGTGATCAGACTCGGGATATGCTTCTCATAGTAAGGTACCCCGTTTGGCGATGTGCCGGCAATGTTGTCGTTCATCAATCCATCTTTCACGATGGGTCGAGAAGAGCGGATTAGGAGTGTTGGCTCGGATGCTCCTTCCAATGGTACATCGAGATAAGTTGGAGCAGAGCGGGGCGTGCCGCTCCCACTACTTGCACGGCTAGCCGCCCATGATTTGAAGGAGCTGCTGCTCTCCGCGTTCGAGAACAGAGACGTGCCGAGCGGATCATGAAAACGAGTTTGAGTGCGAAGAGATTCCGTCAACAAGTTAGGTTCAGGTGTATAGCCTTGTCCAGACAGAACCATGCCAATGGTCCCACCTGTGTAAATGACCAGTATTCGGGATTCTCCAGTCGTTGCCCTAGACATGGTGGAAGAGGAGCGAGGCGAGTTTGCGGAAACAATCCGGGGCAAGGCCGCAACAGGAAAGAATAAATACATTTGGGTTTATCCAGGCACGAGCATCTAACAATGCCTCAATAGCAATGCCTCTAGTACATGTCTACTCTAATCAGACTTCTTCTCCGTTTTATGGTGGATTGGTTGCGCCTCGTCCTGCATCAACCCGATTTGCGCCATCAGCGGTCGCCCGGGATGAAGGGTGTTCAAGAACTGGAAGGAGAGATATGCAAGGAGACCAGCTCCGCTGTAGATCGCCGCTCTGATGGGGAGTGGGCTCAAGGTCAGGAAGGGGTATGGCACTAAGACGGGTCAGTGAAAGCCTCTCGCGGGATTGTTGCAGAACTCACTGATGCCGTCGTTCAAGACTCCAAGGTACTCAGTCAAACCACCGTACCAGAAGACGAACAAGAGTACCATGAGTGGCGCTTGTCTCCACGCCTGGTCACGCGTGTATCTCTTCTCAAATAAGAAGAAATCGAGCGCCATGGACAGGCCAGGTGCAGCATGCAGGGCAAGATCTAAGTGCAGTGGGATCCGGATCAACCGGGACTCGCTAGACGGCTCCCCCGGTACAATACTCATGGGGTTAGTTGCCGCGTGTGGTAATCGGGGAAGAATAAGGCCAGGGGCGAAGAATAGCAAGCTCCAATATATGGAAGAGATAGTACAGGCGAGCTGGAAACATTGTCAGGGTTTGAATGGCACTGACGCACGGGCAGTCAGACTCACGGCGATCGAGATCATCTGGAAATACCGCTTCATGGTATTCAACGCTGCGATGGATATCAGGAACAGGCAATCTGACGTACGACAGCAGTGCTTACACTTCAACCCAGGGAGTAGATCGCAAACGAGACCGAGGCCCACGGTGACGGTAGCGAAACCCAACCTAGAACAAGACGTGTCAGAAGTATCCGAGATGGGTTGTGCGCTACACTCACCCCTGTATCGTCAGGAAACCCCAATGCCCGCCCTTTCGGCTCATGATGATGGGATGCATGGGTGACAGGGAAAGCGAGCTATACGCCCAGATCATGATCGACGCCGCTGCTGTCTATATTGGTCGCCTCAGTTCTCTTCAGGATACTCAAGTGAGCTGCTGACATGGAATAACAATGCTGGTATAGCCTTGAGAGACATTGGCGTAGAGGCTGTAATGAGAGGTGTCCTCCAGCAGTAATCTAGATAGGAGAGCTATATTTTGTTGGATTACGGTAACAGACCCAACGAGAAGAGAAGGTTGCCCGTCCGTGGGGATCAGAAGCAGCAGGGTCGGTCTTGTGGAACGTCATCACGTTCCTCCGGTTCAATTCAGTCGCGTTTTTGCATTCCGCGCGCCATTCGACTTTTCGACGGCGAACGCGCTCCCCACTGCCGTCCCCCGCCCATTTCTTTCGACGACGACCCCCGTTTCGCGACGCCTTTTCTGCTCCTGTATATCCTTCTAGTCGCTGTGTCGTCTGGACACCGCGTTTTCCTTCTGGCAACCTCGGTTTCAAGGCAATACCGACGACGCACACCGTCCTGCGTCTGTCAGAAAACGCTCAGCCTCTGTACTCTCTTCGTAACACTATCTCTCATCGTCTGCAAGCCGCCATTCTGCTCGGGCTAATCCTACACTCACTACCTACCGATAATCTGCAACTCCCTCACACCTTTTGTCTGCTTCACTCTTCGACTCGCTCTAATCACCGAAAATGGCTGCACCAAGCGCACCTTCTCTGCCTTCCTCCTCCAACCCTAATTCATACGTCGTTCGCGTGGACCCGTTAAGGACTGACGAGGAAGCCACATCACCGCCAACCGATGCGACAGCCGCGTTCTATCGGAGCCGGTCGAACTCGCCTACGCGACGCGCTCGCAGCACGTCCAACGCGAGCCGCGGCACGGGTCAGTCCGGCGATATCGTAGACCGCGCTGCTTCAATTCGCTCTGCCGCCCGGTCGAACAATGCATCTTCTTCAACCGATAGGCTTCTTAATCGACATAATACACAACCATATGCGTACTCTCGCGCTGTCAATAACACCGGGACAGTGGGACCCGTGCCAGCGGCATCATTCCATTCCCTCGCTCAAAGCCTCCAATCACCATCTTCAAGATCACATACCCCGCATATCCATCCTCATCCTTCGTTCGTCAATGCGCAGCGGACGTCCAACATGTCGAGCGCGAGTCGCAAGGTCATCGATCCTACGTTCCTTTATCGGCCACCATCTATAACCGTATCACGCTCCGAACGACCGATACCCATGAGCGCTCTTGCACGTCATCCATCGGGCAAGTCAGCTCACTCAGCTCGGTCGGGCGCCAGCGGACTGCATACCTCGAGGAGAAGGGAGAGGATGCTGGAGAGCAATCTGCATGGGTACCAGTCTGATGGGTACCTCTCGGATGGGCCGCTCTCCGGTTATGGTTCGGACGGACCTCGTTCTGGCTATGGTTCAGATGGACCGCGTTCAGGATATGGCTCAGACGGTCCGAGGGGTTATGTGTCGGACACGGGAAGGATCAAAAGGATGTTGCCCATCGGACCCGATCGCCCCTTAGCCGTCCACAACAGCATGAGTCGGAGGCCAGAGCCGGAGTTGCCTCTTGCGGGGGAGAGGAGGAGCTGGGACAATCGTTGGATGGAGCATGTGGAGACGATGGGCATAGGGCGAGGTGCCACAGAAGTGGGGCGGGGTGGGCGCTTGAGCGACACCGAGGAGGAGCGGAACATCGGTTTTGGCATGATCGTGCCTGACGACAGCGGTCGTATGGATGAACCCAGCTCTCCCCAGGAGCCAGCGCGTTCTCAATACGGCTCTGAGCGTCGATATGGCGGATCTTTACGCGACTCGCCCAATGTCCGTACCATCGAATCTCTGCAGGATGAAGACAGGACATCGCAGTCCGGCCCAACACCCAAACGTCCGCACTTTGCGCCATTGCCTGCTCCGGAGTCCCAACCGCAAGGCAAGGCGGCATTCTCGTATGGCGACAAGTCTGACAAGGCGCATATACCGTTAGCGCGCAAGAGGGCAAGTGGTCCCAGGAACTACGAAGGCTATCCTTCTCGGAATTCTTTCTTTCTGGGAGGTCATATCCTCACGGGTGGAGACAACGCTTGGCCCTTCGTTCTCAGCATCCTTCTTTGTCTCGCAATTGCCGGGATCTGGTTAGCTGGCGTTGGACGGAATTGTGGGGCTGTGTGGGGCAATGGTGGTTGGGCCATCCTTGCTGTGGGTTGTTGGGGGATTGCCCTGGTACTCACCAGCATGTTCTTGACGGTGGGTCGCAACCCATGGTTACCGTTGCCCTGAGAACTGAATTGTGTAATAGGCATTTCGGGATCCGGGCATCATTCCGAGAGATCTTGATCCCGATCCGCCATATTCAACGGTCTCAGCTCTCGACGGGGATGACCCCATACCTTTGCCTCGAGATCTTCGAGCACGCATCGGAACGTATGGTTGTTCAAATTCCAGCTCATGTACAACAATTGACACTACTTCTCAGCGTTCGGGTAAAGTTCTGCAGCACCTGCAAAACCTATCGACCTCCGCGGGCGAGCCATTGCAAAGTCGTATGTCAACCCTGTCCCACTTCAGTCCATCATTCTGACAGTATCTGAACTAGTGCGACAACTGCGTGGATGGCATCGACCATCATTGCACATATCTCCACAACTGTGTCGGAAGACGCAACTACACTACATTTATGACATTCCTAATATCTGCGGTACGGATGAACTTTCTGTTCCCGTTGAACTGTCAATCTCACATGTCTGGTACCTTTTCAAGGTTCTCATGCTATGCCTTGTCATCGTGACCTCCGCCCTGGAGCTATACAGTCTGTCATACACACATGGCAGCTTCGTCAGCGCGCTTCGGGTGGAACCCCTAGGGGCAGTGAGCTTTGCGGTTGGCGTCATTGTCATCTGGCCTATCAGTGCCTTACTTGCATATCATGTTCGGGTAAGGAATACTTGTTCATTAAGCGCTGGTGCCTCACTGACGCAATTAAATGTCGTAGCTGCAAGTATTGAATATTACAACAGTGGAGCAGGTGAGCTGCGCCGGGTTGCGATTCCGTTTGCCTTCTAAATAAAGTTTAGGTCCGAGCACAAGCACACCGGAGCGTGATCCCCGGCCCCCCACCGCCGAATGCTTTCAATCTTGGCCATTGGTATACCAATGTCGCTGTCGTTCTGTGTCGCCCCGGTGGGTATAGCTGGATAGAGCCTTGGGAGAGAAAGTCCGAGGATATGAGGCAAGTTAATCCTGGGTGGCGACAAGACGAATTCGATGAACGACAATGGGGCTTGGCACGGTAAACGAGACCGGTAATGCTATATTCGAGCCTTTCCCTTTGTGCTTGTGGTCCGGTTGTGGTCTAGGAAGGGCATGTGTTTCTCAAGTTCTCCGCTTCCGGGCTGTCACGTTAGGTTCATCTCCTAATCAGATTCGAATCGGCTTCTCCCGATGATCATGGGCTTGTTCGGTTCCCTCTCTATGTGAAAAGCGTTTTGGCTCATATTGTAGCCAAAAGAGGAAAAGCCGCACCATGTGGAGGACCCGGTGCCCCTGGATTCCTTATGACGTCCGTTGACAGATGCATTTAAAGGAATAAGGGTCTCGAATAGGACCCGGCGGACGACGTGCGCAGTCGAAGCGGGAATCCAAACAGAACATCGGCGTGGAACATGAGACCTGCCCAATCGAGATTGAGACCGAAGATGCGGGATGTGATTAGCTGACATGATGACTAACATCCAATGAGATGGTATTGCGGACGGAAGGGGTGGGAAGGCTTGAGATGCGGGATTGAAATGGTTGTCAAACATTTGTGATGTCACTCACAACATGCTCACCCTGCGACAGCAGATGGATTCCATGGGAAAGTAAGCGAAAGGGGTCTAAGGGTAGGTTGCGCCTCCTCCCCTCTTTTCTAAACCCGTTCCGCCCAGGGGTGCCACCTGTGTTGAGATTAATCGTTCCGTTGGTCAAGATTCGAAGGGGACTTGGGAGAAGAATGCCGTGATCAATGGAAACCACGCGTCTTACCCGGCGGCCGGCATGAGCGGCATTAAGTCACTATTGCAGCCGCGTTGGTTCCGCTACTGCGTGCCGAGGAATGCCGAAGTGATGAGCACGCAAATGACCGGAGGCAATTGCTGACCCAAGACCATGTTACCGCGCTCCGCCCACGCTCGTCCGTCCCTTCGTGCTTGTGTCCCCTCGTGGCCCACTCAATCGGTCAATTCTAGCGGTGACGTCGTTGATAGCGGGTTGGTTGGACGGGCGTGCCTGAACTAGCACATGCACATGCATCAGACGAGCAGCATTTGCGATTCAGACCCAGCTTTAGCGAGAAACAGCCTGCCCATCGATCTTGGTCTTTGGTCTGCCCCATTTCCAGCCTATTTTTCATCTCCTGTCTTCACATCATTGGGGATCAACTTGGCGGTGTAGCGCAGTTTCCAAACAGGTCTGAGTAAGAAAGTACACCCATGGTTTCCGCGGTAGATCTGCTTACAGGAAGTTTCCGTCGGCGTTCAATGCGTCTTTATTTGACTGCATATTCCGCCCCATTTCTTTGTGTGCCCCGTCATCGTCCCCTTTTTCAGGGTCTGCCCAGTCGGAAAGCTCGTGCACGAGCCACAACTCTCCCTCCGCTTCCGGGCGCCTTTCATTCGCGTACGCAATTAGCTTGTCCCATCTCTGCGCCGACGACGTCCGAAAGAGACCTGTCGCATACCGGTGTCCGGTGTTGGGTTTGACTCTGCCCAGCCCTAAAGGGATCAAGCTTGGGCGCGAGTGACGTTATCGGGTGAGATTGCTCAGCACCGCTTTTGTGGTTTCATTTCTCATCGTTCGAACCCAAGCGCTCCGTCTCCCTCGGCCCGTGCTCCCCAAGTGGACCACCTCGTGCGACCTCGTCCAATCACTGCCCGACATCCGACATCCGAACTAACCCCACGCTCATACTCACAACCCCGAAACCGGCCGGCCCCCCCTTGCATTCACTGTTTGCAGCCACCGAGTGACAGTCCACACCGACCCACCCACCCGCTCACTCACACGGTCCCCCTCCCTCCGTCCAAGACCGAAAAAGTTGCGAACCACCCACCGACGAGAGTCAATTGGTTCATTTCATCGCTGTGCGCCTAAAATGCACGGGACCTCTCACCGCGGCGCTACGCCGCCGCCCGCCGTCACCACTGCTACCGCACCTCCTGTTCCTGCCCTCCAACAGGCGGGACCAACACGATTCTCCTCTGGTGGCGCGACGGCCTCCTCTGACCCAATCGCTTCAAACGCTCCTTCCTCTGCTCCGTCCACCAGGGAGCCGATTTACAAGAGCGACCGAGAGAGGACAACCCCGCCTTCCGCTCCGGATTCGGCACGGCTGCCACCGCTTCCCCAGTCGAGACTTGACGACAGACGCTACATTGAGCCCTCCTCACCCAACTCCGCACATCTTCCCGCCATCTCGCATGCGAGGGCTGGTCCGTCGCCCATGTCCTCCCATAATGCTGGTAACCCTGCCCACCACTCTGGCGGACACCAGCATCCACATCCAGGACCTCCGGTCAGGCAGCTGTCCAATCCAGGTTACGGAGCTCCACCCCAGGGACACTACTCATCGTCGAACGGCGCGGTGATGCACTCGCAGCTCGGTTACCCTCCCCAAAATCCGGCCTATGGCCATGTGCAAGGGCAGCAGACATACGGCCCCTCTACAGGTTCTCCGTCCATGGCAAGCAGCGGTCAGCAATTTGCATATGCGCCTATGCACAGTCCGGTATCCTACGCTCCCGCCCCGCAAAGGGTCCCTTCCCAAACGTCCGCATACAACTACGGCCCCAGTTACGCGTCCCCGTACGGCGCGCAAGTGGCTCGCGCCACCCAGTCCCCTACCGAGCTCCAGTCGCCGATGGGTGCCGGCGGACGTTACCCCATGCATCCCAGTCCTGCTGAAATTCCTCAATCGCATACACCCAACCTTGGACCTCCTCAGAAGCGCAAACGGAAGTCGATTGGCGACAAGGGCGGTGAAAGCCCAGAGGACGAGGGTTCACCGGGAGACATGACCCCTGGAGGTTCCGCTGCAGACAGGGCATCCAAGAGAACGAAGACGCAGAGGGCTTGTGATCCTTGCCGTCGAAAGAAAATTCGGTGAGCAATCACACGCTGGTGCAGTCTTGCTGGTTTTAATTGATTATACAGGTGCGATATTCTGGCCGACTCCGAGCCGCCACACTGTCAGCACTGTAAACAATACGGGTTCGATTGTACATTCTTCCTTCCCATTACCGAAACTCGCTTCAAAAAGAAGAAGGAGATGGAAGACGCCGCGAAGGCAAAGGAAAAGTCCGAGTCCGTGAGGGAGGATGATCCTTCCCGATCTCCCGTGACGAAGGAGAGTCAGATTAGGGGTGATGTCAAGATATACGGTACATGCGACATTCTCCAAAGACTGTGCCCGCCTCACGCTTATAGCAGGACCCACGTCGCTTCATTACTTGGTTCACGCGACCAACAACGTGCCCCGTCAAGCCTTTGATCGCTATGACACTCGTTGGAACGTCTCTCTGAAGATTGGGCCCAAAGGCGATGGCTTCATCCATGTGAATGAGCCAGAGCCGAACCCAACCGACGAAGAAGGCGTGAAGAGAGAATCAGAAGCGATCAGAGAGCTCGACAGGACGACGATGGAGGAGCTCATCAACAAGTACTTCACCGAAGTCTATCCCTACTTCCCGGTCTTGACCAAGGAAGAGTTCATTGACCAAGTGGAGACGTTCCCGGACGAGCGATTCCTGTTGTACGCTGTCGCGCTAGCGTCTGCGAGTCGTCGCGGCGTCTCGCAGGAGCAGTTTGACTCCCTTCGATCCACGCTGAATCATATTATGCGTGGCCAAGATACGTTGTCCGTCTCGAACGTGCCCAACGTACAAGGGTTGTTGATCATGCAGCTGTGCTTTGACACACATGCTACTTACATGACCCAACCCTCGACAGCGAACTATTTGCGAACCGGCTCTGTGAGCATCTGCACATTTTCGCCACGTAGGGCGAGTTTACTGACCACATGGATTGCTTAGGCTATTCGAATGGTTAGTCTGCTGACATCGTGCATAAGATTGATGTCTGAGAATGCTTTCTAGGCACAGGATATGGGTATGCACCGTGCCGAATCTGGTGCCATAAAGCATTACCTTAACCGCCGTCGGCGTGTATGGGCGTGTGCTCTTATTGTTGACCGATGGCAAGCGTTTTTGACCGCGACCGATATTGCGACGCTTACAGGCTTTCCAGGATGGCGGCAGCGATGGGTCACCCGTACATGATTGACAGACTTGATTGTGACGTTCGACTTCCGACCGAGGAACCAATCGAGGAAGGTAAGGAGAGACCGCTTGCCTACCTTGGTCAGATGGTTCAGCTTTCTCTCATTCTGGGTGATGTTCTGAAAACGATTTACGGGTATGTGACACCTCCACCAGGTGTACGAGGCTTGGCACTAATCTATCGTACAGACCTACTGGAATCGACAAGGCTAATGATGAAGAGCTTGAAAGCATAGTCAAGCGGCTTGACGATTGGAAGCAGAACTGCCCAGAGGATATGCAGTTCTCTGTTGATACAACGTCCATTCACGCTGGTACGTTTAGCCCCATTTAGAGGTGACCTCTTGCCTGAGTCGACGCTCATTCAGGCATCCTGCACATGATGCACACCTGCATTTCGATCATCTTCTGGCGAGTCTTCATGCGCATCACGTACAGATGTCCAGTGCACATCAAGTTCAGCCTGACAGTGGAACGGTGGACATCGCTGGTACGAGCCTCGAAGGACGCTGTAGCGTGGTTCTGCGAGAACACGGGCACCTATGACCTTTGGTGGGTTGTATCATATAACTTGATCTCTATTTCCCTTTGTCTCGTAAGTGCACTTCTAAGCCTGTTTACTCGCGCCGTTTCTTACGTAACGCAATAATTAGTTCCAGACTTGGACAAGGAGGAAAGATGCGGAGGCTGCCGAGACTCTGAAACGGCTGCGCGACGCTACCCAGGAATGTGAGAATAGTATGGGAACTGAACAACAGAGGAGTCGTCGGAAGGTTTGCCGTCTTACCTGATCCTTCGATTCATCCACTCATCGTTGACAAAAGACTTCTGAACTCATATCGCTTCTGTACGAAGCCACCCAAAACACTGGCTCCGAGAAGGGAGAGAAGGCGATCCTGAACCCAACGGCTGGGGTCGCCCTCCGGGACCAGGCTACACCAATGGTCTTCAAGCGAGATGGAAGCCGGCCAGGTGGAGGTGTTTATGTGCTCGACAAAGCCGCCGACTTGCAGAAGCATAAGGATCTCCCTCCCGGCACATTCCTCGTGGAAGAACGAGCGTCCGCTCGTCGTGCAGACGAGAATACGTCGAATACGTCGCCCTCGTCGCAGGGGACGGGGGGACATGCTGGGCCATCGATCACCATGAATCCAGTCAACTATGCTGGGGACAGCTCTGCGCAGTTGGACTTCATTGGATCATATATGAACCCGATGCCCAGCATGAACATGGTTGGTCAGGGCAATCCTGCCGATATGACCACTGGGATGGAGAACCTGAATCCAATCCTTGCGATGTCGGATGAAAACGCCCAGCAAGTCACCTTGATCAACACTCTTGGTCAGGATTTGTCGGAGTTTGGCAACATTGCTATGAGCGATGCTTCCCTCTTTACTGAGGGACTCCCTGAAAACATGGCCCACTGGGGTAAGTTCTGTTTGTGAAACTGAGAGACTCAGCTCATACGTGTGCAGCGACGGATTGGGGTGTATACTTCTCTGGTGGCAACCGCCAGCTCCAACAAGGGTATCAGTATGCTCCAGAAGTTTCCGGTCCTGGGTCGGCTGGACAAAATCCAATGAATATGCAGCCTCCGACTCAGTGAGCTGCTAATTTGCGATCCAAGCTGCCTGAGAGCTTGCATTGTCGTTTCAAATGGAAGGACGGTTATAGCTTTGCGTTCCGAAAAGGCCCTCCTGTGTCGTTACTTCGTCATGTATCCGACTCAACCCGTGTTTCTATAGTAGATAGCGCGATGTTACCGTCATCCACGCATGTAGTTTCGCGATTCTTGAGGGTATAATAGATGTGTTTCTCTCGACGTCAGCTAACAGGCTCCCCGGACGGAACTTCCTGGAAGTCCGACGGTCTGCCATCGATGCTTCTTTACACGTTGGCAACTAGGATCACCACCGTCTTTACCGCCGCATGTATCTCAACGCGGCACTTTGCGCAAGCGGGACGAACGTTTCTGCGCTCCACGTTGCTCTGCATTGACATGTGCTTAACAATTAGTCTCCTCGCATGTCCTTAGCGCGACCACATGGGCCGCGAGTGTTGCTCAGTGACGGAGTTGGCCATCCATGCAACGCATTTGACAATCAGGTGCATCACTGCCATGTGATCGGCAATTCAGTCCACACGCATCATAGGCGCTTGCTCCCCCTCTCCGCGTTTCCGTGCTTCCGTGGTGTTGCTCTTCCCCAGATAGGACGTGACTCGCTGCTTCTTGGCTTGGCTTGGCATTCTGCTGTATGGAACTTGTGCTTCTCCTACTCTGCTTCATATGCCACTGCGTCGAGCTATTCTTAGCTCTATGACTCTGAGATTCGGTATAAAATCCGGTGGACGTATGGCTCTATGGAGGTGTAGCTGTAGCTCAAGATGCTCACCATCGCGCTCTTGTTCGGTCTCTTCCTTCTCCCAGAGGCGCTCGCATGGGGTGACGATGGGCACGAAGTCGTCGGTACGCCGTCTCAAACCCGATATTATCAAGCTGCTCACGGTGCATCACAGGTTACATCGCGCAGGCATTCCTGAGTATGTTCATCCTGAGCGGTACTTTGATAGTTGCTTATGGGGTTTGAGCCTCGGGAGCCGCTTCGTTCGTCTCGGAGTACCTTGATTCATCATACGATGGTCAGCTCGGACCCGCTGCCACCTGGGCAGACTCGGTCAAATACGAAAAGGCGTATGAGTGGTACGAAGAGGGTTTCAACGCTGATCAGTTCCATGTTCACACTTCGCAGGAGCCAACCGTATCATTTTGTGGATGCAATGGACTCGCCTCTTTCCGGCTCTTGCTCCGTTGAGGAGACGCGTGACTGCGACAGCGAGGGGTGCATTCGTAGGTTTCAAACCACCGTCGGTCGTATGATACTGAGCATGGTTCCCATGACAGTGACGGCCATCGCAAACTATACCACGCGCGTCACGGACACCTCGTTGTCCAAGACGCAGCGGGACGAAGCGCTCAAGTTCCTTACGCACTTCCTGGGCGACGTGACCCAGCCTCTGCACTGCGAGAACTACGAAGTAGGCGGGAACGACATCTCCGTGACGTTTAACGGGGCGAGCGACAACCTGCACAGCGTCTGGGACACGGGGATGATCGAGCTCAACCTGAAGGCGAACTACGATGATAGCGTGGCGGACTATGCGGACGCACTCGTGCAGCGTATCCAGAGCGGGGACCTGCAGTCCCAGGCGTCGGGGTGGATCGCCTGCGTCAACCCGACGGAGAAACTGGACAGCAGGGCGACCATCTCGCCGCTGGAGTGCCCGATCGAGTGGGCGAGGGACGCCAACGCATACGACTGCAGCTACGTGTTCCAGTACACCAAGGGCTCGGACCTGGCAACGACGAGCTACTATACCGGGGCGATCCCGATCATTGATGTGCAGCTGGCTAAGGGCGGGTACAGGCTGGCTGCGTGGCTGAACACGCTGTTCGATGGCTCTTCGGGCTTGCCGAGCAAATGAGCTCAGGGGTTTGTGTTATGAATTTAGGGTTGACAGGCTGAAGGCGTCTCTTTTCTTTCTTTACATACAAGGTGTTGTATTTTACTATTGCTTGCTTGCTTGAATGCCATCCGTTGTACACCTCAGCCGATCCGCAGCCCCAGCATTAGGCCAGCGACGAAGGACGCCCTCTGCTGAAAGTCAGCCAGGAGGAAGCTGACGAGCCAGTTCCAGAGGGAGGCCGGCGTGGGCGCGTGCTGCACGCCGTCGGGGCCGGTGGAGGTGAACAGGTTGTTGTACCGGTCTGACATCTTGTCCCAGTTGATGCTGATCAGGGAGAGGGAGTTGAAGTACTTCACTCCTGGTCAGTAAAGAGCCAGAAGGGGAAAGGAGGTGAGAGGGGCGTACCTGCAGGAGGACGAAGATTCCCCCAAGAAGGAAAGCGAGCATCTTAGCGCCCTTCTTGACGAACACGCCCGCGCAGATCCCGCACACGGCGCCGAAGGAGAGCTCGTAGACGTTCGCTATTGAGGCTGGCTCTGCAGGCGGAGGGAGGTTTCCAGGGGGAGGAACTACGGGTGGGCCTGGGGAGCTCAGCGGTTGTTCAATTGAAAGAGCGGGGGGGAACTCACCCTCGCAGAGCACGGGACCCCTTGCGAACGCCGACGTGCCCATGACCACCGGGACAGCAGCGACGATTCCTAGCCCAACAAGGGGCAAAGACCATCTGCCCGATGAGCCGTAGGCGTGCCTCGTTCCCGGTCGCAAGGCTGCGCTTGTGTAGGCCCGAGAGGGGCTGGGGCGGAACTGTCTCGCGCTCGCAGCCCATGCCGAGCGGGCGGTTGTGAAGCGCGTGAAGCCCGCGGGGTGGAAGGCGGCCCTGAGGAAGCTAGTCGCGAACATGTCTGCTAGTCGACACCTTGCTCAAACGCAGAGAAAGAGCAGGGATACGCAGTCCAAACGCTGATGGGGCAAGTCGATGATCGGGCCGCGCTCGGGGCTGATGACGTACAGCAGACCCTACTCGCGCGACCCCACAGCCATGGCGGTACACCCTGAAGCGAGCGCATATACCCACCCTTCCCCTGAATGCTCTCTACCCTAGACTGTATGTACTCTACCTCACCCTCCAAGCTGAACTAGACACCGGCTGGTATAATGGCACTCTTCGGACATCAGCCCCTGAGGGAGGGGTCCATAGGCTCCCTCAACGATCTGGGCGCACACGTGCTCCCGCTCTCCCTCACACTGCCCCCTGTGCCGCATCCCTCGCCGCATTCAAAGCTCGCGCTCATCTCGACCCCCGAGGGGCTGCTCGTCGCCCCCGCTGTGGTGGGGTCGGAGAGCGTAGATGTCGCCAGGATTGCTTGGGGGAAGGCGGGGAAGGTCGAGCTGGTGAAGATGCGCAACCCGCATAGGACGGGACAAGCGACCGTACCGGGCATTGTGGGCGTGCTGCATCTATTTAATCGTGCGTACCCTGCCCCTGAGCCGGAGTCACGACTTTGATCACCTGGGAGCTAGTTTCCTATCTGCTTGTTGTATCCACTGCTGTAGAAGTGGGAACCAGTGAGCATCCATGCCTGCCGTATTCTCATCTCGCTGACGACCGTCAGTGCTCGACCCCAGCCGCGCCATCTACCGCGTGAAAGACGTGACCGCCATCCCCCTGGACGAATCCAAAGCCTCAGCCTCGCTCAAGCTGCTCCTGCGCAAGCCCGGGGGCAGCCCCCAGCTCGCAGAAGAGGACTCGTACGACTCGGACTCGACGACGGACAACGAGGATGCGCTTTCCCTCGCCGAGCTGGAGGTCGCGCAGGCCGCCGCGCTCTCCAGCAGCACCACCCCCTCCGGCACCCTCAAACCGCCTCCTCCTGCAGCGACCCCTGCACGTCCGAAAGCGCTCCCGGACATGGCCCGCCGGCTCTCCTTCTGGCGCAAAGTCGCGCGGCGCCAGCAGCCCCTCCCCTCCCCTATCCCCCCCTTGGCGGAGGAGATGCCCTCCGCCCCCCCCGTGCTTCCAGTGTCGCAGGAGAAGAACCCCGCTGCGGCCGCGACACTGGACGCTGCTGGTGGGCCTGAGGAGCCCGGGCAGGGGGCGGGGACGGTGCCGGGACGGTACGAAAGGCTCTCGGATGTGGAGCGCAAGGTCGTCCGGGAGTGCATCCGGCTATGGACGCAGGGCGGGATGGTCTTCGCCTACGACTTTGGTGTGCTCTTCCCTTTACCTGTATGACCCTGCGACTGAGGAAAGATTGATATCTGCAGATATCACCCGCGGCCTGCAGAGCAAATACGACATGAACTCGCGCAAGCGGGAGCAGGAACATATCCTCACCGAGATCGCAGGCCCAAAGTCGGGCGACAGCGTTCCCCAGGTCGTCAAGCCGTTCACGGAGCCGAACCCGCAGCTGCCGCTCTGGCGCCGCATAGACCAGAAATATTGGTGGAATAGGAGTCTGATCTCTGATTTCGTGGAAGCTGGGGTAGGTCCTTTCTTTGTCTCGCATTTGAGACGTACTGA
This sequence comes from Calocera viscosa TUFC12733, assembly GCA_001630345.1. Lineage (NCBI taxonomy): Eukaryota > Fungi > Basidiomycota > Dacrymycetes > Dacrymycetales > Dacrymycetaceae > Calocera > Calocera viscosa. Next base: position 256,005 of record KV417287.1, on the reverse strand, counting down.
CGGAATTGGCAGTTGCATTCCTATGTCCTGCCGATAATGAATGGCTTTGTGGAGATGTCCACTTTCCACCTGCCAGTCCCCTCCTACGGCTCCGAGCCCGAGATCGTCCCCGTAGAGTTCATCATAATATCACGCCGCTCCTGCCAGCGGCCTGGGCTGCGATACCAAAGACGTGGCATCGACGATCATGGCAACGTCGCCAATTTCGTGGAGACGGAGACGATCGTTTCTGTGGATGTGAGTGTGGTCGACTCTACTAATGGCTTCGTGGCTGATGAAACTAGCGGGACGGGCGGAAGAACGTCTTCTCATATACCCAAATTAGAGGATCAAGTGAACATCTTCTTGCCCTCTTGTGACTGTCAGCTGATCTTACGCCCTCCAGTACCCCTATACTGGAGCCAACCCCAACCAGGCCTCCAGCTCAAGCCTATACCCAAGCTCGACCGACCGCTGGGCGACTCATCCGACATTATGAGGAAGCATTTTACGAAACTCTCACAGTACTGGCCGATAGTAGGTCGGTTCTGCTGATATGCCGTGCACTGCTGATAGGGCGATTAGACGATTGTGAACCTCGCTGAGATCACGGGGAAGGAGGCGGTGGTCACGCTCGCATACCGAGAGGTGGCGCAGGGACTGAATATGAAGGACGTCAAGTACCACGAGTGAGCTCAAATCTCATAACATTGCGGCTTTGTCTCTAATCTCAGGCTCAGATTCGATTTCCACCACGAGTGCAAGGGCATGAAGTGCGTGTAAACGGTTGATGTCAACGAATTTGGCTGATATGTACAGATATGAAAACATTTCCAAGCTCATCACCGCGCTCGAGTCTACGTTCGCCTCTCAGGGGTGAGCAGTAGCCACGTGTTTGCAGACCCGGCTGATACAATGTAGCTTCTTCTGGGCTAACGGGAACGACGTATTAAACCAGCAGAAAGGTACCTTCCGCACGAACTGCATCGATTGCCTGGATCGAACAAACGTTGTGCAGGTATGTCCCGGCTTCGAGACTTTCCTGCTCTATACTCAGTCGCAATGGACAGTCTGCGTTCTCACGGCATGTCCTTGAGCAGCAATTTCAGGCTGCAGCATTATTGGGTGTCTCCGATCGGGGTAAGACTGAGCAGGAAATGGTCTTCAACACTGTATGGGCAAACAACGGTGATGCCATAAGCCGAGCATAGTACGTCACTCTGAGGGAAACCGGATGCTCAGCTGACCTTTTCTAAGTGCTGGAACGTCGGCATTGAAAGGCGACTTCACAAGGTCAGTTCTGCGGGGAAGTTCCCACACTATCTTGCTAACCGCGCTTCGCAGAACTGGAAAGCGTGACATCAACGGCATGCTGAACGACGGCATGAACTCGCTTGCACGACTGTACTCTTCCGCCTTTGCAGACTACTTCACACAAGCAGTGATTGACTTCTTCATGGGCAACCGGAATCTGTCGGTATTCAGCGAATTCCTGGAGAAGCTACAGTCTACCGATCCTGGCGAGATGTTGCACCTGTCCAAGATTCGAGCGGCGGCTAGTGCGTGACGTACTTCTTCTCAAGTCTCTTGGCTTACAGAGAGTGAACAGTTGAGAACTGTGCTGGTCACGTTCTCTCGGAAGACGAAATACTTCTTGGTGGCTGGACCCTGTTTTCGCCAACAGAGCTTGATGCCAAAGTTGGAAAGAGCTTCGAGGAGAAAATTTTGCTGCTCAGCCCGGTAGCGCTGTACATCAACGTGAGGCGGTGGCTCACTACGCGTGAAATCTCTAACGTGATTTGCAGAGTTATGATTACTCTCTCGACAAGGTTGTCATGGCTACCAGAGTACCATTGAATGACATTGTTAGCATCCAGAAGGGTGAGTTAGGATGCTGTAACTCTAAACCCTGCGAGGCGTTGACACGTTACAAGGGGCATATATCCTGTCCACGCTCCAGGAAGCAGCGCGGGACCCAATGGAAAACTATGGCGTCTTGATTACATGGAGAACGAGTCACCTCACACGGCGGATGACGAGTTACTCGTTACGAAACAAACCGGAAGCGCTTGAAGTGCAAGACGTAAAAGCCAAGAAAGGAATCATTCGACCTGGGATATCACGCAGCAACACTGCGTCATCTCTCGGCAAGGGGTTGCCCGAGGAGACGCAGTTTGCGGCATTCAAAGCGCTTCCGACGAGCACCTCTACGGCAGGCCGTGACTTGGACGTTGTGCCAGTCACGTCTTGCAGACACGCGGTAGACGTCATTGTAGACACCATCGTTCGAGCTTGCAAGGACACGGAAGCGCCGCAGAAGAAGGACTTTGTGCGGGAGCAAGACATTATAAGGTTAGCTTTCATGTGCCTGACACGCGTAACATTCCAACTGACGTCGTGCTTTAATTAAGCTTGGCCGAAGCACAGCGCGAGACGACTGTGTACGCCAAGATGGAGTACTATCTGAAGCGCAGGCTGTGGTTGTAATGTCATTGTCCTTTGTGAAGAAGGGGGACACGGTGGTTTATTGGATTGGCTTGCGAAGCGGGAGGATAATTACAAAGTGGGAGAGCCATTTACGAATAATCACTAGTACAAACTGCGCCGTGCGGCGGCAGTGAAGGTGCAGGAAGAGGAGCATGCGAACGCAGGCAGATGATGATGATGAGGGTGAAAAAGCGAGGAATTGTCTATGACAGATAGGCAGGATAACATAAGTCAAGGAGAGGGTAGGCAGGGCAGGGATAATAGACGAGGCCAGGTGGGGTATTGCAAGAGCTTGAGTGGGTATCACTTCCGACGCCGAGAGAAATCCGATGAGAGAGGGTGAGAATAATGGGGTGAGACGGCATGTTGGTTTGGATTGGAGGGGTCATGATTACCGCTTACGAGCGGGAATAATAACATATCAGTAAAGAATCCGTAGTTTGTTGAGGCCTCCTTATCAAGAAAGAGTGCATTGCCCGTCCGTCCGGTTTTTTCGAGGTAGAGTGAAAAGGTCAAGAAGTCAGAGTTCCAGTCCGGTCCAAAGTTCATTTCTTGCCCGCGCTGAGGCCGCGCACGAGGTCCACAAACCTCGTCTTGCGCTTAGCCGCCATCGTTTCGGATTTTGTGAAATCCGGCGGGGTGCGCCCGGTAGGCGAGCCAGTGAGAGCGGCGACACCGTGTCGCTCGCAGAGCTTTCGACCGGCGACCTCCCAATAGTCCTCGAGCTTCTCGTCGCAGCCTGGGTCGTCGCACACGAGATGCTCTGGGTGGTAGCGCGTTCCCGAGTGTGTGACTGCGCAGGGGCCCTCGATCGGCTGGCCACACGCGGGCGAGGCGCAGAGCGAACCGTTCTTGGCATGATAGTGGTAAGCGCAGTAGGGTTTCCCGTCAAAGACGTAGAACGTCTTGTCCGGGAAGGGCTCGCGGCACGCGTCGCAAGAAAAACAATCGCGGTGGTATTTCCCTTTTAGCTGGCCGTCCGAGCTCGACACGGCGTGACGCTCGATAGGCAGCTCGCACCGGCGACACTTGGGGAGGTACATCTCCTTCCAGTCGCGCTCGCAGAGGACGCCAGAGCCCTCGCGCTGGATCCACCGGCCATCGCGGATCCGCTCGCCGCACTTGACGCACGTCCGCTCTTTCCGCCGTCGCTCCTTGTCCTTGTCCTTGGTCGCCGCGGGCTGCGTGAAGCTCCGCTGGGGGAGCTTGATCTTCTCCCTGTCCCGGTCGGGGAGCGCGATGGTGGCAGTGGCAGGCTCCTCGAGAAGCGTCTCCATGATTGTCTCGATCGCGCCGGTGGACTTTGAGGTGGTCCGCGGGCTGCTGCCAAAGGAGGAAGATGATGCCGAGGAGTGCTGCCGGCTGCCAGAGGAAGCATGACCGGGGAAGACGGGCTCGTTGCTTCCCTGGGAGTACATCGACGTGACGGAGTTGACCGGCTGGCGAGCCATGCGGAGGGCCGACGGGCCGGGATCGGTCGGGCTGCGCTCAGGCCGGCCGGACTTGGGCTTGCGCAGGGAGCTGGCCGAGCTCGAGTGCGAGTCTCGCTGTCTGTACGCGAGCTCGCTGAGCTGGGGCGAGGAGGGGACGGGGGAGGGCGGTAAGGGGGGCGAGGCGATGCTTGGGGCTGATGAGCTCGGGCTGGGCGTTGGGAGCGTCTGGGTCTGGACGGTGGGCTTGCCCGCCAGCTGCTTGTATTTTTCGAAGAAAGGAAGGCGCGGGGTGGTGGTGGTGGATGGGGAGGGTGCGGCAGGCTCGATCGCCAGGGAGGGTTTCGGGATGGGAATTATGAGGGGTGCTTTGTCCGAGGCGAGGGAGGATACGGAGGCTAGAGAGCGTTTCTTCTCGGCTATCTTGAGGGGGACGATGGCGGGGAGCTCGATGGAGGGGCGGTTGTTCGTCGGTCGGTCTATGGAGGGCCGCTCGCTGGAAGGCTGCTCTATTGAAGGCCGACGGTCTGTCGGTGGACGGTCGAGCGAGGGCCGCCCTTCGGACGGGCGATCGAACGAAGGCTTCCTCTCCTGCGGTCTGTCCATCGATGGCCTGGGCGACGGGTCCGGTGTAGGCCCGGTCGAAGGGGGCAACATGAGGCTTGCTGGGTCTGGCAGGTTGAGGTTTAGCTCGCTGGGGGGAGGCGCGGAGCTGGCGTTTGAGGGTCGGCGGTGGGGGTTGAGCGGGGAGGGGGTGCGGGCGGGGGGATAGGTTGGCGATGGGTGGGTGAGGGAGGCGGGGGACAGGGGGGAGTGTGGGGAGGGAGAGAGGGAGAGGAAGGACGGGGAGCCTGCAAGCGGGACAATGTTAGTATCTGCAGCTTATGGGACAAAAACGCGTTGGCGCACCTTGCGAGCTCTGCCCACCCCCAGGAATCGTATTAGCACCTTCGACGTCCACAGGAGCAAGATGATGCTGTCTGAGCCTCTGCTGGTTCCCCTGTCGGTGGGCGAACATTGCCGCCTGCGCTGCGGCTGCGAATGCGCGGCGTCCGACACCGGCCATGCCCGCGCTGCCCCCGCTGAGCATGTCAGCTGGGGCGGGCTGGGGGTAGGCCTGCGGGTGCGGGGGAGGGAGGTGCTGCCCCGGGTAGAGGTGGGTGTGCTGCTGCTGCTGCTGCTGGGGCGGGGCTTGGGAGGCGAAGGAAGGGGCTTGACGGTGTGCTGGGTGGTGGGCTAGGGAGTGGGAGGGCTGGTGGGCGAACGAGTGGGTGGGCTGGGCGAGCGAGTGGGAGCGGGATTGCGATTGGGACGAGTGGGAGTGGTGGGATGGCACGGGGGAGGGAATGCGCTGCGGGTGCGGTTGGGGTTGGGTCCTGCCTGTTGGGGAGGAGGCCGAGGCGGAAGCCGGGGAGAGGGAGCGCGCGTGGTCATGGTCACTGTACGCGACTGAGGAGGAGGACGGGTTGGACACGTGCATGGGCGTGGGGGTGCGCGACGAGCCTGGCAGCGGGGGCGGGGCGGGGGAGGGCGTGCGGGTGCCTCTTACTGGTGTGAGGGCTGGCGTTGGTAGGCCCGAGGAGCGGGTGGTAGCGAGTGACGCGGCTGGGGATGGCGCGCGTGGTTGGCAGATGTGGTCTGCGAGCTGGTCGAGGGGCACTGGGATTCCGCATGAGGTGCATTTTACCGCTGGGAGGAGGGCTGAGACGCGCATGCTGGTGTCTTGTGCGTTGGGGGGAGCGAGGGTGTTGGTCGTCATTATTGCTGGTTGTCGGGGGCGTGGCGGTGGGAGGGGGGATTGGACGGCGACGGCGGCCATTCACGAAGGGCGCACGCCTGCGTGCTGGTGGGGACGGTGGGGGGGACGGTGAGGACGATGAGGAGGAGGAGAGGGAGGGGGAAGAGGGGACCGGGAGGACGGATAGGAAGGTCGAAGGATGGAAAGGAGGGAAGGAAAGCAAATGGAAGCAAGCACAAGGGCTCACGCGGATGGTCGGGGTTAGGGCTCAACCCTCAGGGTTCATCGGGCGCGGGCTGATAATACAGGATACTCCCGATAGATAGAGACAGAAATATCAGAGACACAGTGCTGTCCTTAGAAAGAGAGAGAGAGCGGGCGAAGAGAGGGAGAGCAAGACGCGTGTTCAACTCTCCTCACCACATTGCTGCTTGCACCTTGCACACCTTGACAGCGCACAGTGAAAGCGTGAACGGTGAAGCGTTTCGCGTGTCGCGTGTGGCTGAAATGACCACCGCGCGGAGGAATGCAAAGTCGACGTGGCCCGTCTCTCGGTCGGTCCCTCCGTTGCCTCCGGCCGCTTCTCCTTCTCATGATAGTTTCGACAGCGAGTTTGCTCTCTCCTCAGCGAGCAGATGCACGGCCCTGGCCCTTGTCGAGGGACGAGCGTGCCGTTAACAAAATCGCCCACTGTTTCGTAACAGCAATCATCAATCGCCGCATCCACTGTTTACCACACACCCCCAGTATCCGGTAGCCACACGCCCAGCGCCGGACGGAACATACGCCTCCGCTCCGGCGCACTAGCTTTGCGCGCATCTCCAACCAGCCCAAGCTAGCGTCTTACGTTGCCACCCTGCACTCGATTGTCAGCCTTCTGAAACGCAGAACGCGGACATTGTCCGCAGAACTCACAATGTTTACCTCTTCCTCCATTCCTGAAGCGTTCCTTTCGAACACATCCCCATTCGAATCATAGCCACAACCCAGCCCGCCAGCAGAACTCCGCCACAATCATTATCCCCCGCTTGCAATCAGCAATCAGCGACAATCAGCGCCGATCAGACCCTCGCGCGAGATAAGACACTGCCAGCCGAGTCGCGCGCTCGCCTTTCTCTTCCTCGCTTTCTCTTTCTCAACTTCCACTTCCATTTCCATTTTTTGTTTGGTTCTGCCGTTCCTCGTTCCGTTCCTCGTTTCGCTTTTCTGTTCCTGCGTTCCTGCATTCTGGGCGGCGTCGGTGTTTCACTCAAACGCTCGCGGCTCGCGCCACAGCCTTTTCGTGCCTGCTTCAGCCTGGTTCGGTCCTCACGCGAGCCGTGCGCCGCCCCCTTCTAACCGCCAACGAACGACCGCTCTCTCCGCCTCCTGCGCTCGCAACCCCCCTTCTCCGCTACACCACCTCATGCCCAAAAAAGCCAAGACACGTCGATACAGATCTGCGTCATCCCCACCCCTACCCTTCTTGCCGTCCCTATCCGCTCGCTCGCCTCGCTTGTGCCACACCGGGGGCTTGGACCCTGAGCTGAGCTCTTCTTGCAGTCTGGGGCGCAGGGGCCGGGGGAGGAGGGACCAAACGGATTGTCAGAGCGGTTGGGTCAGCAGCATTAATAACGCGGTAGGTGCCGGTTTCAGGAGTACGAATCCCGAACCAGAGGCAGAAGCAGAAGCCATCCATTACTCAGGATAGAGAACCCTGCTCCGACAGCTGAGTTTTGTGAGCTCTTCAGCCGGTCCCTGCAGGGCAGGAATTCGAAGTGAGGTCCGGGGAATGAATTGCAACGTCGCGTCTTTATTTCCTCGATCACGGGTCCGTTTTCCAGATTTTTCCAGGGGAGCGCTTCCCCTTGTCCTGAGAAGCACGCAAGGGAACACGTCGGAGAAGAAGAAGAAGCAGGAATAATGTCAGAAAACGTGGAATGGAGGTAACGGCCGTCCGGAGCGGTCGCTATGCAGCCCCTGCGGTTCCATGCGGAACTCCTTACCGGTGATCGAACGGACGATCGGACGACTCTTAATAGGAGCACAGCCACTGATCCGGAGCTACCGGCCCAAAGTGGCGCTCTCCCCTCCCCTTTGCGGTATCGCGCGGCTTGGTGGACGGACGAAACCCTCTGCTCAGCTCATCCACCCCTACAACGTTCATTACCTCGCTGCGTCTTCCGAGTCATCTCCAATTCCCGGTCATTCATTGTTCATTATTCCTTATTTCAATTCTCCCTTCTCAAAACAAATGGCCGGCATCCGCTGCTTCAAGTACGCAAAATGGCTCCTCCTCGCACTCATCCTCTGGTTATGTGCGTCCCCCTCCCTCTCCACACCGCCGTGTACTGATGATTCGATCCTAGCGCTCGCAATCCTGTACCTCACCCTTCCCCCAGGCGAGTGCATCGACGATTCCGCCTCGTTCGCCCAAGCGCTCTGGGACGGCCGTTCCCTCCAGCGGGTCTACCAGTACGTCCCTCCTCCCTTTGCCTGCGCTGGCTAACAACAAGACAGCACCGAGGAATTCATACCGCGGGAGTACCGCCTGCCACGTGTGAGGCGGCGACGCTATCTCGGCCTCAAATACGCGTATGATCGGCACTCCGGCGTCCTCAGAATAAGGAACGAGGACGTCCCCCTCTTCCCGCTCCTCTCCCCGCTCTCCTCCACGCCATCGGAGACATCAACATCAACCCCAACCCCGCAGCACCAGCCGCAGCAGCACTCCAAGCTAGTGATCCCATGGGCAAAGCTAGGCGATACGGACGGGGTGAACCCGCCCTGGTTCCGCACGGGCGACGCGGTGCTGCTGTACTCCTTCGTCTCGCGCGAATGGGGCAGGATCCTGCTCACCGTCGAGCGCGCCCCTCCCCCCACCAGCCCAGACGCAGAAAACGAGGAAATCGTCCTGCACGTCGTGCCCGCGCGGATGGCAACGCAGCGCGAGGGGACGGAGGACGATGCGGTGCCTTTGGGCATGCCCCCGCTCGCGAGCCTGCATTTCCTCCCTTCCTCGGAGGGCGAACCGCCCACGCTCGTGCGCGTGCACTTCCCCCCGCAGCCACAGTCCTTCGGCACCAGCACCTACTTCTCTGCGCGCTACGCGCTCCTCAGCGTCCTAGCGCCGAGCGCGATGTTCGCGATGGCTTTGGCGGAGCTGGCGGGGCAGCTCGTCAAGCTCCTCCTGATCGCACTGGGGATCGTGGCCCTGCTGTGGATCGCAAGGGAGCTGTGGATGTACCGGCACGAGGGGGACGCGGAGGAGCGGGAGGATGCGAGGGAGAGGCAGACGGCCGTGTTGAGGAAGGCGCTGCGGGAGGTGCTTGGCCCGTTGTATGCGCCCCCGAATGGAGGTCGGCATAGGGAGAGGGCTGCACGGACGTTGAGCGACGAGGAGGAGCGGTTTGAGCCCAAGGAGGAGGTGTAGCGCGGACCTGGGACGTGGGAGGCGGATCTTGTTACAGGACGGAGGTGTACGTGTAGGGTACCTCGCAGATAGCGGCTGGAGGGTGGGCATGTAAATCGTAATCTTTACCATTTCAGGCAGTTAAGCTCGCTCGTTATTGATGGTGTGCGGCCGGTATTGTACAACAAAGATGAAAAACACGGGTATCGGGTCCGCCACAGTCCACTCTACGCCTTCAGGAGCTCGCCAACAATCTCAGAGAACCGAGGCTCGTCCACTACCTTATAATGGTCCGCAGAGAGCGTGTCCCAGTCCTTCCTGACGAGCCCCTCACCCTCGTCCTCCGTAAGCACCTCGAGGCTGTCAAACATGAGCTCCGGCTGGTCCATATCCACCAAATCGTCGTTGACGCTGTGCACGACCCACCACACGATGTGCTCCGCGCCCTCGCGCAGGTCGTAGTGGTTCGCGGAGAAGATCGAGTACTTGCTATCTGATTCGCCGGACGTGCTCCGGCCGAACGCAGGCTCGATAAAGTCGATGTAGGAGGGGAAGTTTTCCAGCAGCCGCGTGATGTTGTAGATCCCCTCGGAGAGGAGCACCCCGCGCGCGGCTTTGAGGATAGGGGCGGGCGTGGGGGGGAGGTCGAACAGTGCCGGCGGGTGCAGGAAGAGTGTGGCGAGGATATGGGCGCCGCAGCTGCGGGAGGTTGAGCAAGGCAGGCGCTGCCCGTGGAGAGAAGACGCACCTGTGGCCAATGAAGTACAGCTGTTCTGGGTCGAACCCTAGACCTGGCAGTTCCGGTCTGGGCGCCTCGCCCGCCTTAGGCGTCCGTCTCCCCTCCGCCGGCCAGGAATAGAGGAACTCTATCGCCTGCAGGACATCCATCGCGTGCATCGGGTGGGCAATCAGGTCCTTCGCATCTGGCGGCGGGTCCCGCAGCGTCAGGCGGTAGTTGACCACCGCTACGGCGACCTTGTGCTCCCCTGCGAGTTTGCGTGCCAGCTCGGCATGCTCCGACTTGTCCCCCCTGCGCGAGCGTGTGAAGAGAGTCATCATGACACAACAACAAAGACACTCACGCTCGCCATGCGCCGCCGTGCACATACACCAGCAGTGCCGGTGCTCCCTCCAGCGTGGCCGGTACGAAAAGGTCGAGCCGGCGTTGTGGATGCGAGCCACCCGCATTGGCAGAAGCGTCGTACTGCACATCCAGCAGCTCGTGCAGAGACATGACGATTACGTGCGTGCAGTGATCAGGAAAGGGAGGAAAGCGGGTATCAGGCGCGACAAGCTGACGGCGCTGTTTGGCCTTTGCGCTCCGCCGTTTCTCCCGATTATATGTAGGTTCGCAACCCTGTGCTTCGCAGCACGACCTCTAAACCCGTCCAAACTGCGCTGAGCTTAGCTCAGCACCGACCCAGGCGATTTTACGGCGCAGTATACGCCAGATATCCGTTCGGGCACCGGGGACTGATGCAGTGCACCACTGTACTTTTTGCCCGGAGATGAGAACGATATAGTTGAGCGAGAACGTAGAGGATGAGTGAGCCCGGGTTTACGTGCACCCTGAGTGCTGTGTTGTCAAGTCCCTGACGGCCCGATTATATCGGCAGCCAAGAGCACAACCATGCGCAACGTTCGGTTTGCAATCTTTTGCATTTCATAACATCACCATCTAGGTGTTCAGCTATTCCTACTGGACAGTGCTACCGATGATACAGGAGTATGAGCGAGAATGCGATGCAGATGTGGGGATGGAGAAGAATCGTAGAGAACAACCGGTGATCCCAACTGAAAACAGCCTCCCTTCCGACATCGTCAACGACACAACCAGCGCCAATAACATCCACGTCACGACATGAGCCATGTTACAGAAACATAACACATAATGCACGTGCTAGCACGCGCACCCGTTTTTACACCCTAGCACAGAGAGGGGAAGAGAGACCACGCATGAACCATAATAGAAACAGATGGTGAAAGCGCGCAGCGCTTACTGGCTGTTGACCACGTACGAGATCGGGATCTGGCCGTCGCTCAAGGGAGCCAGGGCCTCGAAGGCCGCGACGGAGAGATCGAGCGACGCGGAGTTGTCGCAGGTGGGGCAGACATCGGCGACGGTGACAGTGACGGTGTTACCATTGTCGGTGTTCGTGACGGTAAGGCTCGCGCCGCACCAGCTGGAGACATCACCGGTGTTGCCGTAGTAGGCGATGTCGATGGCAGCGATGTAGTCAGAGTCGCTGTGGACGGTGCCGCAGGCACCGGCGTTGCCACCCTGGTAGAAGTAGGTGCCGCTGTAGATGTGATGGTCAGATCAAGAGCTCTCGCATATAATGGAACAGGTGACTCACTAGCCACCGGTCACAGCGCCGGAGCTGCTGGAGCCGCTAGAGCCTGAGCCCGAGGACCCGGAGCCGGAGCTCGAGTCGCCAGAGCCAGAGCTGGAACCCGACGAGCCGGAGCTGGCGGGAGGGTCAGACGAGCCAGAGCTGGCGGGAGGGTCCGACGAGGAAGAGCTGGCGGGAGGGTCCGACGAGCCAGAGCCAGAGCTGGAGCTGTCCGAGCTGCCGGAGCTCGAAGCAGGCGTAGAGGCGACGTTGGAAGAGCCGGAAGACGACGAGTCACCGGAGCTAGAGGAATCATCGGAACAATCATCATCCGAACCGTCAGTGGCGGTCGCCGCGGCAGAGGTAGAAGTAGCGGACCCCGACGAGGAGGACGAATTCGACGAGGGAGTGCAGTAGCTCGGGCGGTCGCTCAAGGACTGAGTCGACAGGAGAGGGTGGCAGCACTGGTCGAAGAAGGTGGTGTCATGCTGATCCTGGCAGTCGAGGGCCAGGTAGCGGGTGTGGTAGGTGTTGTAGTCCTGCGGGGAGTGGGTAAGTATATGCGCATATACTCGGTGGAACACGTGACGCGTACCTCGAGGTAACCCCAGGCCCAGTCGGACTCGCCGCGCTTGACGGGTGCGGCGGTCGCGGTGAAGGAGAGGGCAAGGGTGAGGAGAGCGACGGGGATGGCAGCGAACATTTTCGAAATGTTGATTGAGTACGGGACAACTAGCGAGAAGCTGGGAGTATAGACGAGCGCCGGGCGTCGAAGTAGCTGGGGATCTGAGATGAACCGGAGCTGAAGAGAAAGTCGGATAGCGAACGGGGGGAGGACCTTTTATACGAAAAGGCGCTGGCGGACAAGGAGCGAACTGGGGTGGTCTCAAACGTGGCTCGAAAATGAGTGGGTGTGCCGGGGGATGGCGTGAACTGGGCAAAGGCGGCAGGAACTGTACGGAAAAAAAGAGGGTGAGCACACGGGAACCACACGTAGGAATGGCAAGACAAGCGGGGTAATGGTGAGGTATGCGTATGGTAAACGGAGAAGGGAGGGAGGAGGCGAAGAGAGGGGACAGAGACTCACCAGAAACCGGGGTGGTGGGAGAGAGTGAAAGAGGGATGGCGAGAAATGGGGGGCGAACTGGTGCTGATCTATGAGGGCCCCCACCTCGCGTCCTAACCATATGGGCATGGCACGCGAAAAGGGTCTGGAACACTCGCGCTCTTTTGTTCCCGTGGCCCATCACATACCAATGGCCCCTCCGTAGCCAGGCAACCGTGCCAATGCCGCGTCTCGGCACCGCGTCATCAACGGCGCGTCCCTGGCCCCTCTATCTCTTTCCACTTCAATCAGGTTTTACCTTAACCTAACCGGTACAGACTGCACTCTCCCGGCAACTGGCGCATACTGGCCAAAACTTCAAAGAAATCGCGCTTCAGGCCAAGCGCTGACGCGGATTCGGGCCTGTGCACACGCACCATCAACTCCGAGCACCCCATTTCTGATGAACTCCCAGGGACCCAGAATCAGCTCGAAGCCACTGATGACTGCACTATGCCACACCACTCCAACGTTCCACGTGTGTCCTCCTCGCCCTTTCGGCCTGTATGTACATCAGCGCTCACGTTGCAGCCTCCGTACATCAATGCCCGGGACCGTGCGGGACCGTGCGTCGAGTTCGAGAAGCGTGTGGGCGCTCGGGCCTACCGCCCACATACAAAATTCCGGGGTGCAAAATCCCGCACCGGGCGTCTTAACACGTCAGACCCGGGGCGAATCAATGTGTCCGAGCCGTGCTGACTCGTTCTGCTCGGTCCGTGTCCATCTGTTAGCTCGGGCCGGAAGCGCTGCTTCTCGGAGCTTGTGTTATAATTGGGTACAAGTGAGTTCACGCCTGCCCGTAACGGGCTCTACACCGGCGTAGCAGCGGATTGGTGCTTATTAACTTCTGTTCGCTACCAGGCTTCTGAGTGTAGCCAGCATCTTCCGGGAATGCGCAGTTTCAAAGTTATCAGACGCCAACTTTCTCGCCTCCTATTTGATCGGACCCATAGCGCAGGTTGATTACCGCATCGAGCAGGCACCAGGGCGAAAAAGCAGCACCGAGCAGAAGCTGCGAGCGCTCACAGCCACCGCTACTCTCTTACGCGCGTGGAATTAAATGCCTCCGGAAGAAGGGAGCGGAATCGCAAAGGGGGCCCGGCGGCCTCACAGAGTTTCTCGGCAGGACCCTCGAAATTCAATCAAGACGCACCCCGCAGCATACCAGGGTGCATGCTTGCCATTCAGTCCGCTTGCTGGCCCCCACGCGCTGAGTTGGGCAATGATACTCGAGCCCAACGGATAGGCCAACCCTAAAAGGCTGCCCAGGCTGAGGCAGCACGGTCATTGGCACGTCAAGCGCCCATTACCCCATCCAGGCCTCGACCGGTCCGCGACTGATGAAGCAGCCATGCTCCTGCCGAAGCGGCTTTCGCCTCGGACCCATTCCCCAATGATTGCCCGCTCACAACTTTCCTGCTCAGCCAACGCTCTTCCCTGACCGACTGTTTTGCGCCGTCCCTCTAACATCGGCGGAGGACAACAGCGATCCGTTAGCGGATGATCAATGGTCGCTCTGTTGATCTTTAGCTTCGGATGCTATGGTTACCATGACAAACAGCGCCATTGCGAAAGTTGTTCTGACAATCCAATTCCCGTCGCGCAATCTCAGCTAAATTTCTTATTTTTCCGAACCTTGCGGCCCCATTCTCGGGATTGCAGGCTCGGCGAGCCAATGTGGACAAGCGCGTCAAGCGTGCGTACAGCCTTACTCAAGCACCAAGTTTTGGGGCAAGTTCTTTCCCATACTGCGACTTCATCGGCACCCTGTTCGCCCTCGGAGAATCCCAGGGCTTGGCTTCGCAGGCGCATCTTCCAGCACCAGAGCTGACAAGCGACACCCTAGCTTCGGGAGGAGCGCAGCCGCTGATCCTACGTCAGAGTTGACAGTGTTCCGCTATTCCGCCGCGGGGTGGTTTGGCAGCGTCTAGGCTTCATCGGGCGTGTTCGGGACAAAGTAAACATTCCAGGGCTGATGAGTACATTCGTCATACGGCTGCACATGATTGGTGCCAGCTAGCGTGCGCGAAGTGAAGCGGTCGAACAGATATTGGGGGCAATCATCCCCATCGTGATTGCGTCGCGGACTAATTTGCTATAGTCTCTTGATTGCACCAGGGAGCCATGTTGCATATATCGCGCGGAAGGTGATGCTCAGAGGGAAAATGGCACAGTCACGGGTGGATTACGGCGAAGGTAAGAGCATTTCGCGTGGAGGCCGAGCATGTTAGCCATCATACACATTATGTGCTCAAAACCTTTAAGACGCCTTACCCAAGCGGTTAAGGGGCGAGATTAGAATCATTATTCGATCATCTCGTACGCGTAGCGTGCGTCGGTTCAAATCCGGCAGGCGTCGAAAGCAATATATTTTGTGATTTCTTCAATGCTTCGGAAGCTTTTGTTCGGTTCCGAGGCCTGGCAAGAGTTGGCCCTTTACTGCCAAACAGCGGTCAAACCTACAGAGGTTCTTGCACACGACCGAGCACCGAGCAAGAAATACTGAGTTAGCATGGTCCGAAGCCGCGCATCTGTCCTCCCTTGATATCCTGATTAGCTCCCACTACTGAACACGGCTGCGCGCATGGACACCCAGGTACCGGTACCGGAAGCAACCCTACTGCGCGCTGGCTTCGTTGTTTTACCTGCGTGTGCAGCTCCTGTGAGTGCAGTATCTTGGAGCTCTCCGGCCGCCGTGCTCACAAGCATGCCCAGAGAGATCGGACAGTCTATTCCAAATATGCTGATATATTTATAGGTGGGTGGTCGGTCTGTTAGGACACTTTGCCCGAGCGGTTAAGGGGTGAGATTCGAATCCTCGAAATTATCTCATACGCGTAGCGTGCGCAGGTTCAAATCCTGCAGGTGTCGGATCTTTTGCTGGCCCACTCCCAGGTGTTCTCGCAGTGTCTCATTTGCGTCTTCAATTGAAACCGTGGCAGAATAACCCTGTTTCAGTGTACCTGGGTGGAGGGACTGCCTTTGGGGGATGACTCTGCTACCTCAGAACCGCAAGGGTTTGTGAACCGGGACAGGATAATGGCAGCGGCGTTTCACCTGCTTTTCCAGTTTCATTGTTGGCTGAAGTGGAAGTTTCCCCTATCGATATTCTGGATACACTCCTCTGCCTTCCGAAGTGAGCATGCACGACTTGCGCTAGTAGGGGAGAGCGAGTTTAATAAGGATCAATAATGTCGGCGTTCCAGGCAATTTGTGGACTTGGAGCAGAATTCCGCCGCGTTGCATTCCACACGACGCGTCTTGTTTGTGTCCGCTCCTCGATTGCCTCCATCCGTTTAGTAGGGACTTTGATCGTTGCAGTTGCGAGCAGAGCCCCCAATTCTTCGCCCTGCAACTCGCGATCGACCTCGAAGGGTGTGTGGTCCGTTCCATGAACTGAGCAAGCGTCAACAACCTGGTGTTAGGTTTTTTCTATGTGCATGTAAACAGTTGCGCCCCTCTCTGATACCTCGCTTGGGGCCTATGCTAATACACCACTTAGATGTCCGATTCGGTCCACAAGGTGATCGATGGCATTCGAACGATTTTGAGCGCTCTGGAGCAGATCCATGAGTCTCTGAGGCAATACACGGTCCACGCCATCGACGAGCGATTTGCCGGACTCCTTGTGCGAGTACTCGACCCGGCTGGGGCATACATTGGGCGCCTGATCAACGCGATGGACCGATTCGATACCCTGTCCCGAAAAGGCCCACCTCCAGTGCCTGTCTGCCGGGATGTGCTCAAGTCATGTCAGGATGCTTTGGGCGTCTTTGGAAAACTGACGGGTGTTCTGCAAGCTCAGCTCAAGGTTTTGGCAGGCACGGGCGAAGTGCGCTTCTCGCGCAAACTAAATCTGCTGCTATACGGCGCCATGGGAGAGGTGTCATTTGCATGGCAGGAGATGAGCCCACATCTCCTAGACATCAAGTCGTACCTGCAAACAAGCTCCGAGCTACATCTGACAACGACACGCCCCCGGGAGGGTCCCGTCACCCCTGTCCTCGAGCAGAATGAATTGGGTTCAGAAGTGACTCCCCATGCCGAAAGGTCTTTCGCCACTACCAGCATCTCCGACCCACCTACGATCCAGGCTCGTCGGGCTCGAAGGCATGGCGGTTCCTATAGTCAAAAGGATGTCGAGCTTGGGAAGGCGCTGCCGTCAGCGGGGCTGCCACCCTCGCCTGAAGCACCCGACACGCCTAACTGGCCACCTTCCGCCTCTCAACCTCAAGCACTTCGTTCCATTCTTCGAAACGGCGGACAGGGCCACTCCCCGAGTCCAATCGTCATGGCTTCCCCCCTCTTGTGGTCTGGCATGCCTTCAGGCCACGGCGTCGCAGAACACCTACGACGGGAGTCGGACGAATCATCGTCTCATGCAGCTATTCCGTCTGCACCCCCTGGCAGCCGTCCGACGCGTCCCATTCTGACACCCTCGAATTCATCTACTTTCCTGGCGCATCACTTGCAAACACCTTCGCCTCTGCCGCGGTCGCCTGCTCTTTTACCGCCCGATTCCGCGCAACTGTTCGACGGCGAGCTTTTGGGGATGATGGATTCTGCAACTCAGACCGCCAGCAACGTCTGGGCTATGCTTGGAGACCTTCTGGATAGCCTGGCGGAGCCTAGACGAGATATTCGCAACGCTCTGACAAAAGCGGAGCAAGCAACCGAAAAAGTCAGGAATGATCTGGACACTGTCAGGCAGGATCCCACGCCGGCAGCCAGGAAGGCGCTTGGGGATTCGGCAACTCAATTTGCTAAGGTACGCTGATACATCGCTGCATTTGACAATGATATCTTACAAACCATGTAGGCGGTCGCTCAGCTGCTCACGCTCATACGGGCATACGATGCTCAGAAGGCACTGCCAAGTGAACTGCGCAGCGGTGTGAGCCGGTTGACGCACGCAACAAAGGAGTTTACCGTCTTCTTCCAAGCGACTTCCTTCGCCGGCCGTTCTCGAGCGCTCTCACCCGCTGGTGGCGACGATGAGAGTCCTCGTTCCGCGATGCTCTCACCGGGACTCGGGGCGCGTGGCACACCTAGCAGTCTCTTGCGGAGCAGGAGCGACGTTGCTACCCCTAGCAAAACGCCAGTCAGAGGTGTTCGCGACGCTCCGTGGAGCGCGCAACCGAACCAAACCTTCCAGATTCCGCCAGTGCCGCCGAGGCAAGCGGAATCCGCTACGCGACCCACCTTCGATACTACGAGTTGAGGGTCGCCCTCGACATTCAGAATGTTTCGTTCTATTTCGTTTCCCTACGCACCCCGCAAGCACTTGCACTCCTACGATACTCATGCTCATGCTCCTCAAGTCTCGACGACAACGACTCGATAATGTTTTTCCCTCAGTTTTGGACTGCCACAATTTGTTCTTGGACCGCCATCACGAGCACGAGCATTTTTTTTATTCAGTCTGCACAAGCAATCTATCATAACCATTGTACTCCTAGCATTCAACAACTCAACCGTACTTACTATACAATTAGCTTGTAATAGACGATCCGGAGGCTGGAGACCTGCGGACCGCTGTTTTTGCAATAGGACGAAATTTCAGCGCCAGTGGAGGCAGATGTGACTGTCAAAAAGCAGGCAGATGGTCGTGTGCTTGGAAAGGACTAGCTTCGGAAGGGTCAGATGCTGTGCGGTGCGTACCGAACAACGCGGGTGTTGCGCACGAACGAAGCCAGTTTCTGCGGGTTGCAAGCACACGTTCGTGCGCTTGCTCGCTGGCCAACAAGGGCCAGCATGCCGAGATTGATATCATCAAGCATGCCTATGACGATCGTTGTCCATAGTTTCGATATGCCACCCTGTCAGTGGGCGCGGTTCCATGGGCAGCGGCGTCCGGGGTCAGAGTGATTGTGCGCGTGGTTCCACAAAGTTCGGGTCCACAAAAATTTGACGTCGGGCGGCGGAACGCGCGAGCATTCCGGGTGTTCCGTTCCTGTCTCCCTACCTACCTACCTTAGCCGTTGTCAAGCGTGCCCGCGCGCAGTTTCTGCATACTGCACAGGGCGATCAGACGCGTTCCTTACGCGCCATTGATCGTCTGTATTCGCATGGAGCTCATTGTCGGCCTCGAGAAGGCGGCGACGCGCTCTGACTTTTGACTATCCGCATCGCGACGCGGGTCGCGCGCCGGTGTGCCTGGCAGGCGTAGCGCGCGCGTCCCAGGAGAGGCATCGCCCTTACTCGCTTCGGCGTCCCGTCCCGCTGCTTATCGTGTGCTCATAATGGAGCGCTCTTCACAGCGTCACAGACATGATGACGAGGCCGGTTACTAACTCTGTACAATTCCCCGTTGGCCATATCCAGTTACCAGCGGGCCGAATTAGTGCAGGGCAGTCAGGCGACCCACGCAGCTGGAGGTGTTCCGGATACGGATCGCTGCCGGTCCCGGTTGTGATTGACGGATAATCGCCCAAGGACGCGAAACTGGCCCTGCTGGGAAAGGCGCCCGGTTGGCCATGTCGGGCAGGTCGCGCAACCCTGCCGAGCGAGGCTAATGGAGCCGCGGTCGTACGAGCTCCGGGAGTGTATTCAAGCACGCAAAGAGGACAAAGCATTGTTCAACCATGCCCTGAAAGCCGCACGTCACGTCCGGGATGTCTATCGTCATGCGCCCCTCTGGATGACGTCCAGGGTTCGAGCCTGGCGGGCGTGCGATAGGTATACGATTGGCCCGCCGGGGACGGGGCGGGTGCAAGGGAGTAAAAGGGAAGGAGATTTCAGTGAGACCAGGACGCGGGTGGACGGAGCGAGATTTACATTGCGGTTTACATTGCGGCTGACGAGGCGGGGCAATTGTTCAGCAGTTGAATGTCAGGCGCGCAAAATAGTGCTTGGCTCTGTTTCTGTTGTAGCGCGACCTGGATTCATCATAATAAAGCTCGGGGGATTATAAACCTCAGTGGATGAGAAGCGGAGCGAATTGTGATGGAATGGAGATTGTGTTTGCTGTGCTTTGTGAGAATGGAGCCGGTAGAGATGCCCGATATGGACGCCTCGAGTTTCTGACACTGCTGTCAAGGCCGCTGCTAGCTCGTCCCTCCCTCCTCTTCACCCGTATTCCTCCATTCCCCCGGTCACACTCCTCCTTTTGCCCACACGACAATCTCCCCTTCCTCCATTTATAATTCAATTCTCATTTGCAACTTTTTACTCTTCACGCCCCCCCTCCTCCTTACCCCCCACCATCACCTTCCTCCCCCCCCCCACTGCTCCCCCCACTCCTGGTGCTTGTCGTCCTCTTCGGCTCTCCCTTATCATCAAAGATACCACATCATGCCCTCAGCCCCAAGCCGCTCCACCCGTCCTTCACGCGCCACGAGGCGAGCCCTGTCCACCGCGCCATACCCGGCCCAGGCGCACCCACTGAGAGAGCAAATCCGTCAACGTCCGGGCAGCACACGTCCACGCGGCATACTCAAGGAGATCGAGTGGTGGAGGGTCCAGGTCGGACAGCTCCAGGAAGACGACGAGGACGCCGGCAACGCGGCCGACGACGAGGGTATGGGTAGCGGCGAGAGCGACACTGGGTCCCAGGTCAACGTCAGCAGGGTCGACGACGACGTCATCGAGAGGGTGTTCCCCATGTCCCCTCTTGGGGACGCCTTCGGGGAATACCCGCTGCTCGACGAGGTATGCCGAAACACGTGTTTCCTCCACGATCCCTTCCTTACCCTCCCACCAGACAAAGTCCTTTGTCGACCCTCCCAACTTTGTCCCGACGACCCCGCCCTCGTCTCCTCCCTCCTCCCCGCTCATGTCGTCCTGCCCTTTGACGCCAGCACAGCGTGGTCACCACCGTCGCCGCAGCGCGTTTGCACGTACAGCGTCGTACGCCGGCCTCGGCCCGCTGTCTCCGAGCTCCACGTCTTCTGGGTCGCGCGCCTCCCCCGATCCCGAGACCAAGCTGCGCGAGCTGCTCGACCTGCCCTCCCGCTACTCTTGCCTGTTCATGACCGTCGACTGATCGCTCACGACTTTCGACCTCCACCAACGCCAAGCGCACCTATGGTCCGGCCGCGCCATCCGAGCTGTCCTCCCAAACGCTTCCCATTGATCCGTTCCGCTCTGCTCACCACACACTTGTACGGCCCAAGCATCCAGGTTTTCTCCAACCCCACGATTCCCACAAAGGCACCAAATCGCCCACGATTCCCAACCCGGCTCACTACCCACGCACGCTTCCAAAAATAACGTGGCCGGCACGACCTACATATGTATCGATCTCGGCTAATGCGCGACCTCCCATCAGAGCGCGCCCATACCTCTCTCCTTGAGCACTTTGGCACCCAACCTTTCTGACGACAACCCTTTCTTTTCCTTCGGATCCGACTTGCCAAACATCAACAATCTGACCTTGATCTGCTTCGCATCGCGTAGTTTGACGCACACCAGGGACGGTCTACCTGCGATATCCTGCCCGCTGTATCCACGCGCACGGCACCACCGCATACCTGTCCTCCTGGCATCGCACATTGGCATCGCTTTCGGATCCTCCAACAACATCTCCTTGCAAATCTCTTGCTCTTCTTCCCTCCGTTGTGACGACCTTTAATGACCCTAATGACCTTTCTGCTTCTCTTACAACTACTTTGTCTTTCGTCTTGGGCTTGTGCGGCAGCGGAAGTGCGCTGTCCGCCGTTGTTTGTGGCTGATCTTTCCCGGAGTAAAGTATATAGTTTGAATCTTTTGTGCCTTCCGTGGCTCACGGACCTAGCTGACGATATCCATTTTAATGACGATTCACATTGTTGATCACACCCTGTGCAGCATTGCAGCCCTCATCAACTTCGGCCGAGTCACACGTCGCCTGTCATGGCGATGATCATATTCCCGTCATCAGCCTGACAGAGCGATTCTAAATATCGCAGTAAGCGCGCCGTCAAGATCACGTCCATCCAAGCATGTTCCCTAGTCCTGCCCGGCTCCCTTGATCCTCTTCCTCTTCACATCAATCTTCTTCGCGTCCGCCTTGCCCTTCTGGTAGTTCTCATACCCGCCCTTCTTGAAGTTTGGCCCGTTGATTTTGGGCCCAGACCGCAGCTGGACCTTGCTCTGTTTCAGATATTCCTGTGCACAGTCAGCATGCCGGGCATGCACGCGCAATCGGCGGGAAACTCACATCAGCAACGCTCGCCGCGTTGTTGCGGAACAGGGTGAGCTGTCCGCCCGATGTCCATGGGGTGTCATCCTCTTCCTTCTTCACTTTCGCCTCTTCCTTTTTGACGTTGATATGACCCGTCGTGTCGAGATCGTGAAGCATCCCCTCGATGTCTTCGTCATCGGCGTTGAAATCGGCTTGGAAGTAGTCGCCTTCATCGTCGTACTGCCCGTCCCATAGGAGTTCCTCAGGTTCAACCTCGAGCTTGACCTTCTTCTCGTCCTCGGCTTCTTGCTTCAATCGTGCAAGTTCCCTCTCCCGCTCCTCTTCCTCGGATTTGGCTGCCAGCTTCAGGCGCTGCTTCTCCTTCTTGATAGCTCGACGCTGTTCCTCCTTGCGCTCCTTCACGGCCAGAGCATACAATCCATCCGCGACTCCGTAGCAATAGTTGCTGTGTGACTGTCAGAGAATGCAGCAGCAATTGCAACGTAACACGCACTTCTTCTGAGCCCTTCCCTTCGCCTCCTTATTCTGGGCACTCCACGTCATAATCAAGTTATACACCTGCCTTCCCTGAGAAACCTCATCCGGACAAGGCAACACCTCACTCACCATCTCGTAAGCATACGCAGCAGCGACCGTCTGCTCCGCCAGGCCATAGAACGTCCAGTCCATCCGAGAGCCCATGGCGAAGCTGTAGCTCTTGCAGTCAAAGAACTTCTCCACTGCTTGGGCGACGACCATGCTCCAGGCGTGCAGTATCACGCGCGCGCCGGTCAGGCTGCGGACCGCAACGGTTGACTGGCCAGCTCTGCAATTTGCGTTAGTATGACTCCCCGCTCCCCGGGCCAGCGTACACACCTTTTCAGCTTCTGCTCCTCGTCCTCCGAAGCCAGAATATCCGCCTGGTTAACACTCCAACGGGCGTCAGTACAAGCCAAAACTCGAGCCAAGTGACTCACTTGTGCTGCGCCATAAGCTTGCTAGCAAGCCTCATCGCCAGCTTAGCCTCCGCCTCTCCTGTCCCCTCATGCGTGCCCAGGCTCAAAGCCTTCTTGATCCTCTGAATGACCGCCTCGTCCACGCCCTCTACTGCATACCGCACCTCAGCATCTGGCACCCGGGGAAAGAGAAGGGATGGACGCACGTTTCTCCTTGGCCTTCCCGCCGGGAGGGTCGTCCGTCGCCAAGCTCAATATCTCAGCCTTAGTAGCGACCTTGACGTCCCCCTCCTGCTCTTCCTTCCTCCTCGCCTTCCGCGCCCTCCGCGCCTTGCTCCCATTACCAGCTTTCTCCTTCCCATTCCTCGCGGGCTCCTTCCCATTCCTCACCGGCGCGAATTCCTCCCCCTCCTCATACTCGTCCTCATCCTCGTCAGAGGAAGGGGACCAATCGCCCGAGGAGAGCGAAATGACCTCGAGCCCCTCGTCCCACTCGTCCTCGCTCAGCACCTCGACCTTGGGCTTCTTCCTAGAGGAAGACGCCTCGTCGCGCGGGCGTTTGCTGCTGACCATGGTTTGTTCGGCTGATTTGGGGGAACGGGTGGCGCGGTGCTGGTTGTCGTGGTGTGTTGACTGGTGTCTATACTCTGAGAGATGGGAGCGCGGTGTCTGCCCCCTGCCAAAGGTGTCTATGTTGGTCTAGCGTGGGTATTGGCCTCCCAAAAGTCGACAGTATCAATGGTATCAAGAAATCCTTCCCGTGTAGTGTAGTGGTCGTCAAGTCAAGAAACGCAATGTCCGACGCGTTCACGTCCCTGCCCGCGTCGCATTCCAGGGCTTACGTAACCGAAAACTTGGACGCTGAGTCGTCGGATGAGTCGCTGGATGACTCCCGTCCCTCAAGTTCAAGTGCAAGTGCAAGTGCAAGTGCAAGTGCAAGTCTCAAAACAATTACAATTAGGGCACACGCTTTCCTTGTCCCAAGACTCCAAAGCGCCCTTTTTCCCAGAAGGCAAAACACAGTATTCCAGACTGTATACCGCAAGGGATAAGCAACCCTAGCAGGCTTGCACGCTACCGCACCCACCCATCAACCACCACCGGCCCATACAGCCTTCCGAGCAAATCCTTCCCCCCCCCAACCCGGGGAAAGATCCCAAGTTCCACTCTGATCGGTTTCTCCTGCTCTTGCTGTAGTTGGGGCTGGAGCGGTTGGAGTTGGAGTTGTTGTGGGGCGGAAGGAGGGTGGGCAGCACGCTCTTCGCGCGCTTTCCAGGCGGTGCGGATGGACGGTGCTGCGTTGATGAGCTGTTTGGGGTGTCAGCACGCGCGTACGGGACGACGAAAACACGCGGGGCACACGCGAAACAGCAGCGAGGTACCCAGCCAGAAACAGAGAAGAGTCGGGAGCAAGAGAAGAGTCGGACTAACCTCCTCCTTGCCCACCCCATCCCTAATGCTCTCCAGCACCTTATCCACAACAGTGACATGGTTCGCATGCGGCTTATCGTCCCTGAACCTGAGCACCGTCCACGTCTCCCCCCTAGCGTCCCAGACAACCTCGACGACGCGCCCATGCCACTGCTCGCCAGAGGCTTTCATCCCTTCCCACTCCTTGGCCGGCAGGACAAGCTCGTCGAAGAAATCGTACGACTCGCCGCCGAGCCAGACGTACAGTCCCGCGCGGGGCTTGGCGGCCAGATCGGGCTGGGCTGGGGAGGCGGGGGAGGCGGGGGAGGAGGGGGAAGCGGGGAAATGCAGCAGGAGGAGAAGGTCGATCGAATTCTCCTCTGCGGGCTTCCATTTCAGAAGTCGGGGGTCGGTGCCGGGCGTGTAGGGGGGCGGGACGGGGGTGAATATGAGTCCGTCCGAGGTGTGTTGCAGTGCTGGGAGGGAGGATAGCACGGCCGGGACGTGGTAGGACGGGCGCATCTCTTTGACGGCGATTCTGGGTGCGGGTCAGCAAGCTCACGGAGAGGGGGGAGGGACGCACTGGAAAGGCAGCCCACTCCCGACCTGGGGAAACTTGCGCAGCATCTGCTCGAACGGCTTGTACACGATCTCCCTTATCCGCTGCACTCCCCGTCAGCCAGTAGGGGCTAGTGGGGGAGGGAAAGACACGCACCCCGTACCGTTTTGTCAGCGGCCGATCCATCACGTTCAGTTTATCCGCGACGAGGCAGTCGAATATGAGCAACCTCAATGTTTTCTGCGTGTGATTCAGCTCAGCCGATACTCAGCGGATGCAAGGGCAGAGGGAGGGGCATACGACACGTGTGCGGGGATCTGTGTCCTCTACCAGTTCACAATCCAGCAGCGTATCCCGGAGGTTGTCCATGGGATTCTCGAAATGGGGGAAAACGAGTCCGTCTTGCTCGTAGTACCTGTTATGTCTGTCGATCTGCGCGGGCGTGAGTAACTACACAGAGAGAGGGAGAGAGGAAGAGAGAGAGGAGGGAAGGGGCGCACGAGATAGACCTCTTGTCGCCTGAAACGGGGGTTGATGACGACCAGGAGGAGGACGCGGATGCCGTCTGATTTTTCGCATACCCAGTAGCTGCAGAACACCGTGTGAGCCGCGGCGCTGATTGATGAAGCGAAGGGAGAGAATGGAAGGGAAGGGGGCGCACTCTTCATTCTCGAGAGTTTGCAGGGAATGGGCGCCAAAGCTGACTGGTTGGCTGCCTGGGAATCTGGGACGTAGGAATTAGCGCCCGCTGGCCATTCGCTTGTCGAGGGGATGGGAGGAGTGGGGAGTGTGGGGAAGGAGGAAGCGCACTTTTGCCCCGCTGTGCCGCATAGGAACGCGACGTGTGCCCTGAGAGTTGACTCTATCTCGTGGTCTGTAGGCTGGCCGGGGATGGCCGGGGATGTTGCTGGCATGCGGGTGCTGGTGCCGATAGGGGCGAGGGGTGTGCGGGGCAAGGGTGTTGCAATTACAGTAATGGAGTTGTACGTTGTACGTTGTGCCGAGCGGAGAAGAGCAAAGGGGGGGACTACAGACCGGGCTCGCTCATGTCACGAAACCTTTGAGGGGGAGTGAGATGACGCGGTGTAACCACCTTTCCACGCGTGCGGGATCAGAAAGAAGCGCGCACAAAGAGTCCCTGATGCCGGGTGTGATATGCTCTGCTCGTGCTGGTGCCGAGCGAAAGAGTGCTTCCTCTGCCTTTTCCACTCCGTCCCACTCGGCGTCCAATTCTTGGTTTCGCTCTCTCTCCATTCATTCACCAGTCCTCTCCACCCCGCAGCACCCACACTCTCTCACCCCCGTCACTCGTTTTTCACCCTCTTTTAACCCAACAGCCCACACGCACACACTCACGCTGGCTACCCCTCCGAGTCGCCCTCAATGGCCACCCGCCCCCGGCCACAACCTCTGACCGCCCTCTCCCAATCCAATAATGGCCCCCAACTGCCCACGCGGGCCTCCAAAGCCCTCTCCCTCTCCCTCTTCAAACCCCCGCCAAGCCCCCTCTCCCCATCCTACCCAACCCACATCCCCCTCTCCCACCCCGCACTCTCCCCTCCCCCAGCTAACGCGCGCACCGATCTGCCAAACGTGTGGATCGTCCCCCCTCCAGAGTCAGGCGCGGGCACGGTGCTCGCATTCGACTCACGCGCACCGCCCAGTCCTAACACGCCCGATCTCGCCTTGCTGGAGGAGACGGTCGCGCTCGACACGCGCCAGCGCGACCGGGAACGTGAGCGCCGGCTCGGCCCCCCGCCGGATATAGGCATCCCCAAGTTCCGCAGGCTTACGGAGCGGCAAATGCGAATGGAAGGAGTCGTCATGCCCCGCAGGAGGGATACCGCTCCGTCCCCCCAACAACAGCTGCAGATGCAGATGCAGCGCGCGCGCGTGAGGAGGAGCGAGACGGACCCTTTGGTGCTGGTGCCCACCTCGTCCACCTCGCAGCTATCGCTCTCCCCCCGCCCGCCAGGGATCAGAAGCCCAAGACTCCCCCCCTCCCCACCGCCTAACATGCCCCTCCCCCCGCTCCCTCTCCCGCCACGGGGGGAAGAAGACAACGCGATCCAGATACTGCAAGGAGGCCCCGCACCCGCACCGCCGAGGAGGATCGGCTCCCCCCCGCCGGCGCTGGGCAGGAGGGGGAGCGGGCTGGGGATTTACGCGCCGCCGCCTGCTCCGCCTGGTACTGCGCCTGTGCAGGAGCGGGGGCAGGGGCAGGGGCAGGGGCAGGGGCAGAGAGAGACACCCCCGCTTGTCCCTTTCCCCAGCACGTCCAGTCCGACCGACATCTCACCGCCTGCCCCGGCTGCCCCTCCTCCTCCGGCTGCCCTTCCATCAGCGGCACAGCAAGCGCAAAAACATATCAGCATCAGCATCCCTCCCACCGCGGCTCCCGGGCGTGACACCCCCGCCCCCGCCCCCGCCCCCGCCGCTGTGGAAACGAAGGCGAGGAAGAGGAGCTCGACGCTTGCGGGACTTAGACGGCGCTCGGGGTTCTTCTCCGGGAGTATGGAGCTGGAGGCGGAGGGGGCGAAGGCGAAAGAGCAGACGGCGCATGGGAGACTGGAGAAGGCGGCAGAGAAAGAGAAAGAGAATGCGAAGGAGAAAGAGAAAGAGGGGCTCGAGGGGAAGAAAGAGGCCCAAGCTCCGGAGACAAGACGGCGCAGCGTCACCCTCGGCGCGAGACGACGGTCGTTATTCTTCTCCTCCCCGCCGGCTGTCGAGCTGGGGCCTGCGGTGCGCCCGCCGATACCTCATTCGCCTCCCGCACCCGGGGACAACGACCATGTCCTAGCGAAGGGCGACTCCTCGCAGACACCGGACGCACCCGCCGAGGCCCAGGTCGTGGGCGAGCCCGTCCCCCGCCCACCGCGCACAAGGAGCCAGTCGGAAAAAGGACTCAAGAGGCCGAGGAGCATCATGGGCTTTGCGGGGCTTATGATGGGCAACCGGACCGTGCCGGGGACGCCTGTGGACGAGCCGGGGCCGGGAGTCGATTCTCCCACAACAACAACAAGCTCAATTCCCGCGACACCTGTGGCCGCCACACCGCCCACCCCGACGACCCGGCCCTCGACCCCCTCTTCGCTGGGCAAGGAACAGGGCAAGAAGGAGAAGGAGAAGGAGAAGAGGTTGAGGAGGCCCAAGTCGCTCATGGGCCTCGGGCGGCATTTTACGGTTCCGCTGAAAGGAGGGGAGGAGGTGCCTCCCGTGCCTGCGCTCCCTCCGCCTCAAGCCGTCAAAGACGCTGCCCCGGCCGACCCCGCAAAGAAATCAAACAGGAAATCCTTCTACAACCTTTCCTCCCTCTCCCTCTCCCACCACAGGCTGCATAAGGACCCTCCTGCGCCCGCTGAGCTCCCGGGGGTGAGGATAGACGGCGTGCCGCATGCGCTGCGGAAGCCTGTTCCTGCGCCTGGTGAGGAGGGGGGGAAGGGCAGGCTGAGGAGGCCGAAGAGTCTTGCAGGGCTAGGCGCGTTCATGCTCCCTCAGAGGCAGGCGTTGCAGGCTGCTATGGCGGGCAAGGGTGCGCAGGAACGGCCAGGGACGGCGTCGACCACCGAGTCCGGTAAGAGGCCGGGAACCGCTTCTACCGTCGCGTCCGTGCCTCGCCCGCCGACGGCGTCTAGCACTTCCTCTACGCCGGCAAAGCCACCGACCCCTTCGCGACCTGCACCGCCCTCCACCCCGTTGCCCCCACGACCCGGCACAGCGATGAGCGACCGTTCCCCTCCCGCTCCTCCCAAGCCAGCGCAGCGCGTGCGCACCTACTCCCTCACAGCCCCAAAGCGTATCTCGACGCTCTTCGCCTTGTCTGGTAGCGAAGAGCGCCCTCCACCCGTCCCGTGCATGCCAATGCCAAACCAACTGCCGACGATCCCCTCTGTGCGTGCGCTGCCCGAGCTGGACCTGGACCTGGACCACGAGCTCCCCCAGTCCCAGTCGAGGGAGACGCTCAAAACCCCCGTCACGCCCTCCTTCCCCTCCCCCACCCGGCCGGGAATCCTCACCTCCACACCGCTGTCGAGCGAGTCCTCCCCCGTGTCAGAACCATCCTCCTCCCCCTCCCTCACGAGCGATAGCGTGACGGACGAGGCGGATGCCGATGGGAGCACGGACAGGGATACCGAGACGGAGACTGGGGAAGAGACTGCCGAGCTCGACGTGGACGACAGCAGTCCCTGCACGAGCGCGTACGACTCGGCAAAGGAGGACTGTCAGCCCAGCCCCGGCTTACCCAACCTCAACCTCAACCTCAAGTTGGGGCCCGCACCGTTCCAGGGCTTGGGCATCGACATGCGGAGCTTTGGCGTGCGGGGGGAGGTGTGAGCCGCCGCTGCCCCGATGCATGCGCTTTATTTATACCAGACACTACTTCCCACCTTTCCTCAACATCATCGTGCATGTTCCTCGGACCTTCTTTTGCACAAAACAGGACTCACGACGCCTAGAAACACTCTTACAGGACACAACAACACCATCTTACACATTTGACACCCTTAGCTCGTCCAGTCGCCTAGTACTTTTTCATTTCATTTGCTTCTTTGTCGGATGAGGGAGGGGAGGGAGGGGGTGTAATGCTTGTTGTGCTTGTTTTGGATGGCTGGTTGGTGGGGCAGGTGGTGGAGGTGGGGAGCATATTTGTGTAGTAAATAGTTTTGTGGCCAGATAGATTGTATTGTTAGGAATGACATGCTACCTTGATCATTCTCACACAAATTTGCCTGCACCGCTGTACCGCGGTCATCACCACTCCCCTCCTCATGCAGCTCCTCCTCGGCCCCGGCCTGCCCCTCTCCAACATCTTTGTCACTTGTCTTCATGGACATCACAATGATCGTTGCCGCCTCATCGGTGCGCTGGTCCTGGCAACATACGAGTGGGGCTACTTTGCGGGCGGCATGGTGCGCTCTTCTTCATCTGGTACATCCTCCTCGGTCCCATCCAGACCAGTGCGGAGCTCATAGGGCCCGAGGTGCGCAGTATCTATCTCGGACCACTGCTGGTGATTGTGGCACAGGCAAGACGGTGCATTATGCACGGGGACACGGATAGTTATAGCACAGGAAGCAGTGGACAGCGGCATGTTCATTGGCACCCCTCAACCACAGACTAGTAGATACAACACAAGTAACGCTATGAACCCCGCACTAGCCACAGCTCCCCACCATCCGGGACTTGTCCATCCAGAGGCTTGTTCAAATCCAGCGCTGGGGAGGTCTCTTCTCCCTTCGCTTCTGCGCTAGGCACAGCTAAGCTGACGGTACGCTGAACAGACGTGAGGGGTAGAACCGGGAAGAGTGGGGTCAGCTTACAGTGGGATCTGACGAGCCGGGTTCGTGTGGGAGCTTGAACCGACTCGCTAGGATGTCCAGCGCTCTTCCAACTGGCATCGTCTGTCATGCCTTGTTAGCGGACGTTAGGGCAAAGCCTTGGATGCACACCTTGCGGAACCACAACACTTCCTCCCTCGCATCTTGTCCAGTTACCTTCACTCGTGCATGCAGCCTATCGCCCACCGCTACACTCGCTTTCGCGTCTTTCTCATCCGCAGGCTTTGCGGAATGGCGCATCTTCATGAGCTGTACTGCAAGGTACTGTTTCAATTTGGCAGGGTCTGTTGGTGGTCGGCGAGTTGCCGGAGTTTTAGGAGCAACAGAGGAGCTAGGGAAGTTCTTAGCAAGGAGTTGCTGGGCTCGAGATGGCGCAGCAGGTGCTTTGGCCGCGGATGTTGACGAGCACGCATGAGATGACGGTGTTCGATGACTGGTCCAGATACGTTGGCGTTGTGGATAACGTGCGGCATAGAGCGACGCACGTTACGCAGAATGCACCCTTGCAAGCCTGGCACTTTACTACGGCATCCTCTCCGTCAGCATGGATGTTGCCCAGCATAGCCTTGTGAGAGCAGCCAGAGAAATCACATCTCCTTGCAGCGACGTATTGGGATGCATTGGCAGCAGAGGTTGTTGCCAGAGACGCGCAGCCATGCTCGTGGGGTAGCGCATGATCCCTGCAGAACGACTGGTTACAGCCAGGACATGGGATAGGCAGGAAGTCGTGCAGGTGACAAGACGGGTATGAGCATAACGTGCCCGCACCGTCCATTATTGGGCATGAGTTGGCCGTCCTCGTCGACGAAGGCACGGATTATAGGCGTCCTCATCGCCTCTCCGTTTGAGTCCGCTTCGTCAGGACCCCTGCTGCGATCAAGGGCACCGGCATTCCTCATCGTCTTTCCAAAGCCACCTCTATCGCGCTCCTCGACAAAACGCCATGGCAGCCGGACCGCCAGACACGGCTGCCTCTCCAGGCGAGACCCGTCCTTCATCGCCGGCAGAGAGCGATGACGATACGTTCTCGCGGTTGGAGCACGACCCCGCAACGACCTCTAGGAACCAGGCACCCTACCGGTTCAACTGGGCGACTGGACGGCCGAGCATGTCAGAGGCGACAGAGAGTCGAGCTGACCTGAACGAAATGCCGTTGGGCCTCGGCGGCCTGATGCAGGCCATGGGATCCAGTTTGAATCTCGCAGCGTTTCCGCAGGAATGGAGCTCAAGCAGGACTGGTTTCAATGGTGCACTGTTCGTTTACTTGTCCACATCTCTGTACTTACGAGTATTCCACAGCTATCTCCACCGTCCTGAACAATCCGCACAGGAAGCCAGCTCCGTTACGGCCATCAAGATTCCCTCTGCCCTCAGTTCCTCCAGCCGACCTACCTCGTGTTCGACGCAAAGACTTCGATGCATATCTCAAGAGCGTTGCTCCAGAATGGGCTCGATTCGAGAAGACGCTCCGAGACAGGCGAGGGGGTCTGTCTCGACCTTCGTCCGGCAGAGGGACACCGATGAGCCCCGGTGCAATGAGCCCCCGAGCATCGACGTCCACGCCAACGATGCCGCCACTCAGCTTGGTACCTCCAGTGTACTTCGACCCCGAGTTCAACATCGGTAATCCGCGCACATTCGCCGCCATTACCGAACAGGAGAATGAACTGTCTCGCACACTGGTGTTGGGAGAGGCAGACATCGCCATGAGCACCGCCGCGCAAGAGAAGTTATCTCAATACATGGATGTTGTGGAACAGCACCTCGTACAGGAGATCGCTCAACGGTCGACCTCCTTCTTTGCCGCGCTCGCCAATCTCCAAGATCTCCAGACCGAGGGGGCGCAATGTTTGACACGAATAACGCAGCTTCGAACAGAGCTCAGACAGGTTGACGAAAATCAGGCAATCAACGGTTTGCAGGCCGTTCGGCTGCAGGTGAAGAGGGACAATTTGGAAGAGGTCATGGCAGCTGTGCGGTCGGTCCGAGAGGTGGGAGAAACTGTGGGAATGGCGAAGCATCTCATCGGGGGAGGAGAATACTTCGAGGCTCTGGGGCTCATCGAAGGTGTCGAAGAGTCCCTCGCACCTGCTGTGTGGCGACCTCCAGAACCACCTTCGCCCATCACGCCTCTCACAAACGGATCGGCCGATACGACGTTCACCTCTATTTCACCCCTGACTCCAGCGGGTCCGAAAGCACAGTTGGCCAGACAACAGCGGGGACCGACATTCGACCTTGCCGCGGTCAAGGCATTGTCGTCCCTACCGGAACACCTGCGCGAGCTCTCATATGCCATCAGCAACTCCCTAGAGACGGACCTTGTAGGGGTATTGAGGGCCGACCTAAGTACACGTATACGGCTCAGTCCACCGGAAGGCGTCGCGTCGGAGAACGATCCGGTCCTCGATATTCATGAAGCGTCCGATCTTCGCGACCGACTCACATGGATACTACAAGGTCTCTTACGAGTTAAAGGTGTTGCTTTGGCGATGAAGTCGTATCGAGAAGCGGCACTGACGGAGGTGAAGACAACCGTAAAAATGGTGCGCACCGGCAATGTTGATTTTCGTGGCTGCTCGCTCATAATCGTGCAGCATTTGCCCTCGTCAGACGCGGAGGAAGACGAGGCATCTGGCAAGCCTCAAGCCCCCAAGCCGCTGGCAGAGCGAAAGTGCGTATATGAGTCGTATATATGTGCCACAGCCTGACTTCGTGCCCAGTGCGGCTCTGGCCAAGGAATTGCGAGAACTGCCGCTCGAAGACTACCTGAGCCTCTCCAAACGTCTGTATGACAGTCTTATTCGATGCATCAAGACAGTTAGTCTGCATACGGAGCTTGTGTGGAGCATAGTGCAACCGATGCTGTGAGTTCCCTTACGAAAGGGCAAGTATAAGCTCTGAACCCTTGGCAGGCCCCCGTCTGTCAAGACGAATGGAGAGACGAAGGGACCGTCGCTATCGGACCTTGGCCTGGACCATTTATCCAGTGATTTGTCTGACATAGTCGTGGCGGTGGCAGAGGCTACAAACTCGAGAGTCTCCCGCATAGTTGCGCTCCGCCAAGAGCAGCACGCGGCATTGGATCTGAAGGACTTCATGCCTGTTTTCAACATTTCCTGGGACTTCGTCGTGAAATGCGAGACTCTCAGTCGGAGAATGATCGCTGGGTTAAGAGGGACAATGATTTCTCAGGTATGCCAATATCGGACTCAGAAGTTGCGTGTACGGTCTAAGTATCCTCCTTACAGAGCAAAGCGTTCCTGCTGTCATTTCACGCTACGCGGCTTACACAATCTGCTACGCTTGTGGAAAACGAGCAATGGGTCCAGGTCGAAGTGCCTGCGTCATCGCAGCATATTGTGCAAGTTATAGTTGACTCCGCCATCAGCGATCCGCCAGAGCTCAGCTTGACGGCGCCTCCAAGCACAAATGGCACCACGGAAACGAAAGCCACGAAGCACCTACGCGTAGAAGACAAAGCTTACTATGTCGTCTCCGCAACGCTCGACGTCTTGAAGCTGCTGTTAGACTACTTGAGGGTCATGATCACAATGCCCATGCTCACCACCGACGTCATGTCAAGGGTGATTGAGTTCCTCAAAGTATAATTTTATTTCATTTTCTCCTGTGGCTTCGATCTAATCGCATATATAGGCCTTCAACTCACGCACTTGTCAAGTGGTTCTTGGAGCCGGTGCCATGAGGTCCGCAGGTCTAAAGAACATCACGGCCAAGCATCTCGCCCTGGCGTCCCAATCTCTCTCCATCATGATTTCTCTCATTCCTTATGTCCGTGAGGCTTTCCGACGACATCTCAGCCCGACACAAGCCGTGATGCTGACGGAATTTGATAAGCTTAAGCGAGTGGGTGCTCAGCTTTTCTCTATTGGTTTCCTCAACTAAGCGACGCAACAACAGGACTATCAGGAACACCAGAATGAGATTCATGCCAAACTCATCGCCATCATGGGGGATAGGTTGGCGATCCACGTAAAGACCCTCCTTGTCAGTCTCTGTTTACGGCACTGGGAACTTTCCTGACTTTACTTCAGGAGATGAAGCTCGACGCTCCCAAGAACGAACAGGGAGCAAGCCCTTACATGGAAATGATAGTCAAGGAGACAGTCACTTTGCACAAAGTCCTCTCACGATACCTGTCCGGTCCTGTCGTAGAGGTGCGCCGTATTTACAGCAGGTCAACTGCACAGGAGCTGACGGCTTCCCTCAGTATGTGATGGAACAAGTGTTGGGGACCATGAACTCTCGTCTCGCCGAGGAGTACACGAAGATTGACCTGCCGAGCAAGGACGCCAAATCCAGGTAATGTCTCTGGCCTGCAGAGGTGCCGCAATTATCTAACGACTGTATCAGGCTCCTACAAGACGTACATTACCTGTCTGACAAGTTGGGTTCACTGCGCGGTGTGACCATGCCGTCACCTGGCATGCTGGAGAATGTACTCGCAGAGCGATCTGTGGCTGGGGAGATTATTCCTGCACAACCGTCAATTCTTCCAAGAAAGTCGCCGTTTGTTGGTCGTCGAGCTTTCAGCGCTCTCTTACATCGTGCTACGACTGAGAAGAAGGAGGAGACAGCTCTTCCTGTTCCGCCCCCGCCTGAGAAGACGATAGATGGCAAAGCAGACGGAACAAGTCCTCCACTTCCGGAAAAGAATGGCCCTGCCACTCCTGATACTTTACTCGCGGACTCTGAGGACGTGACACCAGCCGCAGTCGATCGGCAGGTCGAACTCCAGGATTCGGCAGCGTCCGGTGAAGACCTTGCGTTGCCTGCCCCATCACATGGCGGCCCAGCCGAAGTGACCGAAAATGGACAACCCGCAGAAAGCAAAGCAAGATCGTTGCAGGATGCTGAAATTGAGGGTGCGTCCTCGAGCGGACCTTCAGCGGAGACCCCTGAAGCACCCTCGGGCGTTGCCGACAACCGATTCACCAAGGAAATACCCCCTTTACCTGAAGATTCCCATACCCAGGTGGAGCATGAGATACCCCACGACGACGATTCCTTATCCAGCTTGCCTCCTTTGCCGGTTTCTCCTGTAGACGAGAAGCTCACTCTTTTCGCTCCTGATGGCGTCGACGATTCTGCACGATCTTTTGATACAGTGGTGCATGCGGCACAGGTGACGGGACCGGCGGAAGAACCCCTGGTACCAGAGAACTGAGCCATAACGATGGCAGCGGATGTCGGGCTTCCGTTGCATGGGATTTGGCGCCCAAGGACGGGCGCAATAGAGATACTCTCACTTCTTCCAGGAAACATTGTACGCACCAGGATATCATAGGCAACACTGTAGCACTAGCATGTATATTCCTTTTAATACCACCGATTTTTCGCCGCTATCTAATCTATTTTACTTTCTTGTACTTTCTTCGCGGAGCGGGGAGCAAGTGCGGTGTGGAGACCCGTTGATTGCATCACCTCGTGTTCAGCGATCGTCACAAAACTCCGCCATCATGTCTCGGTCAGGATACCGGTGCAGGTGAGAAGTACGCATCGCATGATGGTCGGAAAGAGCGACGAAATCATCAATGATCTAGCACTATCTAATATTCCCAGGCCCGAGCGGCCCGCGAATATACATACATCGGCGAACACCAGAATATAAGAATCCGCGAAATGGGTCCTGCCGCGACAGAACCACAGTTGATATTTGGGCGGAGTTCGGATGCTGTTTAAGTGATAGTGATCGACCAGCCCCCCCCACACTCGGTCAGGAAGGGAAGCCTAAAGTAACCGGCATTTTCGCTTCGCCCGTTGCGGAAGACAGTCAGCAGGTCAGCTTGATATCGAGAATGAGATGGTGGATCAAGGGGTGGCGGGCGGGCAGCGGGCGGTCCCGAATATCGATAACGGCGATCCGTCGGATTCCCAAGATCTGCGAAATAGCGTACGATCAACACGACCGGACATCCGTCACCCAGACATGTTTATTCTACCAATGCGACAGGTCATAGACGGGTCCCGCTGATATGTCGCATAGAGCTGCTGGGTAGCAGGGAGAAGATGACCCTGGCCGGGTAAAGAGCGAAGGGTCTCTTTGATAGCGCATCGTGCCTTTGTAGCACAAGGAGTGTGACAAGTGAATGAAAAGTACAGCACCGGCATGCCGTATCGGGTAGTAGACCAGCGAACAAATGCGCGGCACCTCGCTGGACGGCCGTGAGGGAGTCGGTCTTCCCGAATGGGACTAGGAAGCTGGAAGAGCCCCGATCGTGGAACGAGCGTATAAGGTGAATCAAGCAGAAAGAACGACGTGATATTCATCAGCGATCCTAGAAGTCACCCCCGTTCCTGACCCAAATTGGAGCGGCACCACAGGCAGAATCCGCTGCCCGCGGTAGAAGCTAGCCCGCCAGGCTCCGATATCTAGAACCAATCCTGCCCAAACAAGGATGTGGCAAAGAAGCCAGAAACGTGCCGGAAACAGCAACAACGAGCGTGATGTTCGGCCAGCAAGGCGACGACCGCCGGTCTCGAAACAGCGAAAGATACCAGAGAAGCGGCAAAAGGGGTCGAGCGCGGAGAAAGGGTCGATTACCCAAAAGTGAGCCGGTACCCCGGCTGAGGAAGCTCCAGACGTCGATCGACCTTACTTGAAGAAGACAGAGAATAAGTGGAAGATGTGAACTGAAACTGCCTCCAGCGGCAGCACTGGGGAAATGTGCCCACGGCGAGGCGTGTTCCCACCAAATTCCGCAGAAGATGTGGCTTGATACTGCAAGGTCTCGAAGGCAGGTGACACGTAAGCCTCTGCGCAGAAAGGTATAGGCAATTGCACCCGCGCGACTCAAACTGGAAAGGCGAGCCCGGGGGGACCTTTCCATCGCGAGAAGAGTCAGGATTGACCAGAAGAAGCTTGCGTTATCTCGAGGGTCCTCAGTTACCCTCAAGGGTTCCTCGGCTGTGCTAACCGTGGACCGGACAGGTCGGCGAGCCTGATGCGAAGAGGCATTTAGACTGGAATATGATCGTACATGGATGCACCGGTTGCTTGTCACGGGCGTGGCCCATGCTGCCAGAAAGTGGTCGCCCGACCACTCCGGTCGTTCTGTTGCGGTGCATGCCCGATTGACCTGATGTGTGACCATTGACCACAAGTGAATTCCCAGCGGACTGCTTCGCAGCGGCTGACACGCTCATGACCACCGCTCCCATGACCATGCCGATTGGCTGGTTCGACCTTCCTTTGCTTCGCCCTCGCGACCCTCCGGGCCAAACGTCCGACCTCCCTCATCCGCCGTTGAATGGATGCAACGTGTCGTGTGGGATCAAGTGCGCTCGGCAAGGTCTGGGGAATACGGCTGAGACCGCGGCGGTCCCTGGAACACCCTGAAAGTGATGGGAATGCGGGGAGATCGCGCGGAGGGTCAGAACCCGTGACAAGCATTTGACAGCGGCAGCCGCCTCTCAGGCGGTCTCACCCCAATTCTTGGGGCAAGAGGGCTGGCAAAGGCGTGTG
This sequence comes from Calocera viscosa TUFC12733, assembly GCA_001630345.1. NCBI lineage: Eukaryota > Fungi > Basidiomycota > Dacrymycetes > Dacrymycetales > Dacrymycetaceae > Calocera > Calocera viscosa. The sequence continues at coordinate 218,689 of KV417287.1, read as the reverse complement.
CTTGCACACATGTTGGGGTGGCTCGCCTGGCAACCTTTGTCGGGCACGCGATTTTTTGTGTCAGTGTGAGTCTAGCCCTCGATAAGGCGTGAAACACAGGATACTACAAGGCACAATCGCCGTCGAAGGGTGACGAAATAAACCATAGAATGGACTGGAACGCTTCAGTAGTAGCCAGCGGCGATTAGTGTTCTGTTTGAATCTTGGGAGCAACTGCTTACGGAAAGCCGTGACCGAGGGGGAGATTTCCTGGGCCAGGAGAGAAGCGGTTTAATCGGAAGCAGATGGCGCGTCTGGATCGGCGGCTGTGTGGTGGCGAATCGCGAATCGCTGCCGCGGGGTGAGGTCACCAGGGCGCGTCTACGCGTGATGAACACGACATGGAGCGTAATGTAAAGTTTTCGGCCGTTTCTGATTCCGGCTTTCGCCCCGCTCCTTCGCCCCTTGGCTGGGCGTCCGACAGGCATCCGACAAGGCGGCTAAAGGCGCGTGTCCTAATCGGCTGACTCGGTCGCACGTTTCGGACGAGCACTGCACGTTTCTCATATACACGAAGTATTAGGCCATCCCAGCTTTGTTTACAGATCAGGTCTGGTCATTTCCTACCCTTCAACGCCTCCCCTCCACACCCTGCCAGCGATCCAGCCAGCCAACTGGTAGACACAGACAGCACGCCCCCTGTTGCAGCCCGACGAAACACACAAAGGACCCAACGCAACAAAAGGACCGCCAGCAGCGACCGCACCAGACACGTTTTGGTCCCGCCGAATCGCGACAATCTTCACCAAAGCAGTCATCACATTGCGCCACCCGAGCGCGAAGGCCTGCGAGAAGCTGCGGTACCCGCTATAAGACCTTCTCTCCTCCCCACCACCACCTGCAGCACAGTCTTATCGCTCTCCCGCTGTGTTCGTCGACCTGTTCGTGTCAATCGTTTCATAACGTCCCCCAGCTTGCGTGCTGCCTTCTCATGTTCGAGGAGGACTCGTGCTTTATATGCGGAAAGCCAACAGAGGCTGGAAGGTGCGCCGCTCTTCACACCAGTCACAATGCATATACCTGACCTCGCCTCCAGCCTATACTGCGGCGATGAATGCAAATCTCAAGACTCTGCACCTCCTCCCAACGGCTCTCGCTCGTCTCGCGCTGCGTCTGCACACGGCATCCACCCCATAGCCGATGTGCCTGCGCTCTCGCCCTACACTCCACCTCACGACCCAGATTCGGATGTCCCCGAGGCAGACCTCGGGGAGTCCGCGCTCCACACGACTCCTTCCACATCCCCAACGTCTTCGCTATACACGGAGGAGGACGATGAGGATCTGATTGCAAGGCAGCGTGACACGAGGCTCCTTGCGAAGAGTCTTCCGCACGACATGCAAAACTTCGACCGCCAAGCTGTTCCGGGATTCCAGTCCTACCATACGATTCTAAGTAACTATCAGCGCCCACCGCCACGACCGAAGCATCCCAACCTGTCCGTTCCCGTCGCTCCGCAGACCTCGGTCAACCTGCATTTTCGTCGCATTCCGGCTCGCACTAACGGAGTCCTCTCTCCCCCGTTAGGACCGCATATCAGAGAGAACCAGCACAGGTCGGTGTCCGATCGGCTCATCCGCTCATCTCAGTCTTCGCCATCACGCCGCCATTCATTTCCCACGCTCGCCAACCTTGGTCTCAATCTGCCATCCCCACAGCCTTCGCCACTCCTTCGGCCGATGAAGCCCTCGCGCCCGAAGCATAGCCTCGTTGCTCGTCATTCAACCTCCTCTTATCAGCGCCGGCCACAGCTTGATACGACTGCGAAGCGCCCAGCAACGCGGCCGCAGAGCTCGCCTGAAACGCCCAGAGGCGTGCAGCAGCCGCGTCAAACGGAGGCCCAAGCCTTTGCGGCGATGGCTCGCGCCCGCGGATCATCCGGATCGCGTACACGCTTCGTGGATGATGAGGATCTCACTACGCCTACGCAGACGCGAGAGGGTGAACGTGGCCGGTCGAGGAACCGCCAGCCACCCAATGCCTCCCGATCTCGGTCGCGGTCGAAGTCAAGGTCGAGGTCACATATTGACAGGATGACACCTGCTCATGGAACCAATGTGGATGAGCAGCGTGAAGGCCGCCCTCTGAGTCGCGGATTACTGCCCTCGGCATTTGGAATCGGAGCCTTGACACGGGGGAAGTCCACGTCGGAGGAGAGGGAAGAGTTCAGAGGAAGGAGGGGCAGGGTGTTTTGACGCGGGTGGATTCAACACGCTACACCCTGCCCAACATCATCACCGCATCGAATCGACAGGCTTTCCTTCCTCTTTCACAATTTGGCACCAATCATGAATGATTCCCTCAATGGACGACAACAGCAATGACCGAAAAACTCAAGCAAGAAAATGCATTCAAACCCAACTCGCGCATCCAACTGCCTTATGACTTTGTAATCTTTCTGCATCTTCAACGACTTGCACCCCACTTTCCTTCCACCTTTCAACCCAAAAGCGTACCGCGCTGGCCTTCCCGCGATCGCACCCAAAAGGAGCGTTGGGCTTGGCCACCTCCCGCCCATTCACTCCACCAAAAGAATCGTCATTACAGTGCAAGGTCACTTCATAGTACTACTGTACCGCAGAGCGGGCCTAGTCGAGCATCGTTTCATCACTCATCCTTGTGTTCCAGGCACTTCTCACCCAAGGACTTCTAGTCTCCCTCTCCTTGCCTCGTTGCACGATCCAAGAACTTCATTGCAATGATTCAACCCACCACTTATTTCCTTCGCTTGTAGATAGCCTTAGGCTATTAGTAACAGAAAATTAAAAGAAATGAAAACATTGAGCATATACTGTACCCGCATTGGTAGATGCGCTGCGTCACCGGTCACCAGCCCCTCGTGATGCGCACTGTTTGCGGGGTCACCACGTCTGCCCGGAATTGCGCATATACCCAGATGAATCATAAATGGTAGGCGTCAATTGAAACTCCGACAAGGAAGTTTAGCTCCTAGTTTAGAACTCATCTCTCACTGTGCTTTCCTCCTTAGGCTGGAGGGTGGTGATGATTTGTCCTTTGCTTGTCAATGTACATAAATTACAGTACTCCCTGATCCCGCCGGATTTCATACTGCTTGTACAGCGCACCTGCGCACTGTCACCGAAGCATCTCAAGTTGGGGCACTTAACCCTCCCAATGTTTGCCTCCGCGGAGGCATTTCCTAATTTGGACGCCCGTATTTACCAATGCAAGTACAGTATGCAGTACTTCGGCGCAGCTGTGTCGTTATCGATACGCCGGTAACAGGTGCCTGCCGGTGTGGCATCACGCGTAGAGACTCATGAGACGGAGGCTGACTAGCCATGCAATGATCTCGGGCAAAGAGATACAATATCTATATGCGGACACTGGTATTCTCCTTCTTTGCCAACGCGTGCAAGTCTTGCTCTGAACCGCGTGTCAGTGAGCCGTGCGCAGACCAGAGGGGACAAGGCAAGAGACGCACGCATTCCCCAAACATGTGTCCGCAGATCCAGGAACTCGATCCGCAGGCCGTCGTAGATCTTCTTGGCCTCCTCCCGGATCCGCGCAAGCTCGTCCTTGCTCGCGCTCGTCGAGGACAGCGCTTTCAGATCCCGTTCTACTTCCTCGATGCGGCGGATGTGTTGGGAGACCTGCAGGCAATGTTAGTGAGGTAGAATGAGCAGATGTGGGATTACATGCCTTTGCGGTGGAAGACTGCAGCTCCTCGACACTCGCTTGAAGGAGCGCAGAGGCGTTCTTGTACTCCTCCAGCAGCTGGTAGCTCGCGTACCCGCTAGCGATCGAGAAGCCAAGTAGGAAGCCAAAGATGCTGCACAGACCCACACAGTCAGCCGCAATTCTCACCTCACACAAAACGCACATACCCTCCCCTGAAACCGCCCACCGGTCTCCTCACCTTGACCGCCTCGACAGGAAATGCGCTCTCCATCATGCTCGCACGTGGCGCGGCAGTCGTGACGACCTCCGGGCGAGTGCCCGCGGGGGCAGCGGGCTGCGTCGCAGCGGGGACGACGGGGTCTGCCCGGCGGATAGAGGATGTCGCCAGCCGGCGAGCTTGGATCTGCGCGTGTCGCCGGGCTGCGAACATCGTTGGTGGTCGTGGGAGAGGGTTAGGGAATGAGCGATGTGCGGAGGCAATTCAGTCAATGTGCCCCTAATTAGGAAGAATGACGGGGCTGCCCTTGCGAACAACGTCCTCGACCGTCCGAACGATCATCTTGACCGCCAATCTGCCCTTCTTCCAACCCCCTTCCTCGCCGCCGCGCATGGGCGCAATCTGAAGCACCCACCGCAACAACCATAGATCCCGAGAGCATTGCGCGGTCCTCCCGGGGCCGTGATCTACCCTTGGCTATCTACACCCCCGCCCCCGCGACCGCTCCAGCGTCTCCGACACCACACGCCTCCTCCAGCGCCTGCCCCGACAACCCGCAGCGCCCGAGTGGCCCGGAGCCCCGCATTCCCGGCACACACCTCTCCCCTGTCCCCCGCCCCCACACCGCCATCGTGAGCCTGACGAGCTCCTCCTCGTCGCGCGTGCGACCGCGCGAGCCGTCCCCCTCGGACCCGCCGGACAGTCAGGACTCCCACTCGCGCAAGCGTGTACGGTTGTCAAAGAGCCCCTTTCTGCGCAGCGACAGCTTACCACCCCACGCCATTCCGACCAGCCGCGGACGAAGTTCACGCTCTCCGCTGTCTGCTGACGCATACATAATACCAATGCAGCCCGTCGAGGAGCCTTCATCTTTGATGAATCTGGACACTATGCCGGACTTTCTCGATAGGTTGCCCCTGCGCCCCGCATCATCTCAGTCATCATTCGATAGCGAGCCTATCGCTGGACCATCCAACGGTCATTACATTGCTAATGGCCACACGGAGACGAATGGCTTTAGGGTCACTATCCGAAGGGTAGAGCCTGAGGGGAGAGGAATGTATCCAGGCTCTTCGGTGGATAGGGAGGAGTTCGTGCGACTGGTACTGCAGGGGCTACGAGATGTGGGCTACGTGTATGCACTGCTTCCTTCATCTTTCCCGATCTTGTCCTGATGTGGTCAACAGGGAGGCTGCTGCCACACTGGAGGCAGAGTCTGGCTACACATTGGAGTCATCCTCGGTGGCAAACTTCCGCGATTGTATCCTGACTGGCCAGTGGGAACGGGTCGAATCTTCTCTAACGGGCCTAGGTGTCGTGATGGAGGAGGACTTGCGAGTATGTCCTGCCATTGGTAAAACCCTTTGCTCGATGACTCATGTCTTGCCCAGTATGCAAGATTTCTCGTCTGCGAGCAGAAGTTCCTTGAATATCTCGAGGATCGTCAGCTCGATGTTGCGTTGGAGGTGTTACGGGAGGAGATAACACCGTTACAGCAAGAGCCACAGCGGACTCACGCATTATCAGGGTCAGCATATTATCCCTTTCCAAAGTCTATCCTTGTGCTGACCTGGTCTGCATTCCAGCCTTATGATGTGCGATCCTAAGGACTTGTATGCGCGAGCACAATGGGATGGTGCAACCGGACGGTCTCGGGAACTGTTACTTAATAAGCTGCAACGTAGGCGTTCTTCCGTGGAGCTTTTTTCATCACATTGATGATGTGAACAGGCTATATCCCCTCATCCATAATGATTCCACCGCGGCGGCTAGAAACTCTCTTAAATCAGGCACGGCAACTTCAAACAAACGCATGCATTTATCATACTTCAAGTCGACCATTCTCTCTTTACATTGACCATCAGTGCGACCGCACAGAATTCCCATTGCATACCACCATGATTCTAGCGGACCATCAAGATGAGATCTGGCATCTAGCATGGAGCCACGACGGAACGCGGCTCGCCACCGCTAGTCGGGATCAGTCGGTGATCATTTGGAGGATAGGGGTAAGTGATCGTCTGATCCACCGCGGATCACGGTAATAGTTATGAGCTTCCCGCTCATCGGTGTTTCATTATAGGCTGATCCGAACGAATGCGCTTTGGAGCAGAGGCTTCGAGAACATGCGAACGCTGTTAGCTTCGTGGCCTGGTCACCGGACAGCACTGTATTGCTCACTGCCGCTGAGGCGACGATCAAGATGTGGAACCCGAAGGTAGTGATGATATCATCTTCTACTGTGCATCTTTTCACACGTTCGTGCAGACCGGCTTATGTATCAAGACTATCCTCGGGCACGAGGATACGGTTTGTAGCCTGGTTTGGCGGAAAGATGGATCCGGATTTATTTCTGGTGGAATGGACCAGAAGATCCTCTTTTGGGTGAGCTCTCGTGTTCTGTGTCGATCGAGTGCGCGTCTGATTAATTTTCTAGGACAAGGAGGGAAAGAACATAGACAAGTTGGAGTCGATTCCGATACGCATGTCTTCTGTGGCTATCTCGCCGGATGAGCGATGGCTCGTTGTGGCAGGGATGCTGGCAAATCCCTCGAAGGTGCTTGCACGGGCAGAGTCTTCAGCGTCGTCACGATCGCAATCCCAGTCCCCGAGGAACGGAAACAGCAACCAGAATCCGTCATCATCACTTAAGCACACCCGCTTCACTGTCTATGACCTCCGAACAAAGGAGGAGCATGCGTACGTACATGTTTGCGTTGGGCTTGGCTAGCAACACTCAGCAATGCTCTCACCACAGGTCGATTGACATGCCTGGAGAATTTACAAGTGTGACAATCTCAGCCGACTCCAAGTTTGGACTCCTTAACCACTCACCGGATGTAAGTGCCGGTTGTGTCCGCTTATGGTCTGTGGAGGGGTCTAAATGTTCTGCCTGTTGCTATCTCTAGGGTGTCATGTTATGGAGTCTCGAAGAACCGAAGCTCGTGCGCAAGTATGCCGGCCAGAAACAGACCAAGCACGTTATACGCAGTTGCTTCGGCGGTCCCGGAGAGAACTTTGTGCTGAGTGGTAGCGAAGGTTTGTGCATGCACCGGTGGAGTACAATCAATTCTGACGCCAGTATTAGACACGAATGTGTACGTTTGGCACAAGGAGTCTGGTACCCCTTTGGAGATCCTGCAGGGTCACGGGGAAGGCAGTATAAACGCCGTGGCCTGGAACCCGTGCCAAGAGGCAATGTTTGCGACATGTTCGGACGACCACACGGTTCGCATATGGGGCAAGGACCCTCCAGAATTCATACCGTCTGTCACGGAGGCCGCGTTGGAGGATGGTTTACAGCAGGCGGGTAGCGTGCCGCGAGAGCCTCCGACACTACGCTGGGATGATGCGAGGGAGATGTTTCTGTAACTTGTAATTTTGCTTTCTCTCGCTCTTTACCGCAAGTTGTCACTCGTTGGGCCCACCCCTCTTTTTCCTTCTTGTTTCGCTCATTCACCGTGTCATATTTATCTGCATATTCCCTCATTCCGAGCAATGTCCTCAACAATTCTGCCAGCATTATTCTTGTCATCGATAGAACCCAAAGGAAGGAATGTGCAAATATAGTACGTATATGTGCAAAGGATCAGATGAAGTGGTCGTCCCGGATTGGGCAGATCTCGGGGTGGGTTCCAGCCAGTTCCGCACTTCCGCGGAAATTTGCAAAAAGGGCGGGGCCTTCCTCTTTGTAGCCGACGGAGGTTAGCGGCGAGTCTAAATTGTAAAAGGATAAAGGACCAATGTCACTGTGGTTGTTGAAAAAGAGGCCCGATGCGCTTATTTACCGAAGTCGGCGGCCGTCGGCTGGCTAGAGCGAGGGTGATGGGTCTCCAGAGGGGGAGGGAGGCACCTGCCTGATCGGCCACATCCGCAAGATCTCGTCTCTTCACGATCATCAACCACTTTCGCGCGAAGCCCGCTTCTTCCAACCGGGGTCCGAACGGGATACGAGAGGATTAGGTTTTGCCACCCGCGCCGGTGTCCGTGATTTGCTCCAGGATCTGCAGCATCTCGCAGCCACGCGCACGACCAATGGGCAGCGCGAGGTTATGGGAGTGGGGGCGAGGACATTGGGCGAGAAGCGAAAACCTCGCCGGGGGCGGGCTGCTTCTGCCCGGATCCTCAGCTACGATCGAGCGGGAGACGAGCACCGGGGGAGCCGGCAGTCTGGTAAACGGGGACCGGGGCCGTATGACCCGTGCGAAATAGGCTACACTGGGCGATCGGGGAAGGTTACGGCAGGTCGCTGCTGCCGCGGGGCTGGTCGGAGATTTTGGATTGTCACTGCGTGGGGTCCCGCCGATGTCCCTGAGAACGTGCCTGTCTAGAATCAATTTCCCATGGCCAGCCTGGCGGAGATGATCTGGTGATGACGCAGCTGCCCCCCCTTGGCTCGCCATGTCCAAGTTGAGCTTTGCCGCGCCGCGCAGAAGGCAGAAGGTGGAGAAGAAGGAGGATAAACGTTTTTGTTTTCGGATGGTTGTGACAGGGCGGGGCCAGCGGATGGGATCCGTAGGCTGGTGCGGCAGGGAGAATTGATCAGGACGGTTGCCCCGCAACGATGTGCCTCGCTGGGCAGGAATTGTGTGGTTTGAGCGTGCGCCAGCATTGTAGTCCCCGGGGAATAGTTAGACGCCGCGCGGGGATAGGCCACGGGCAAGGGTGGCAGGGGCAGGGGACCATGCGTGTGAGCGTGTTCTGCTGGCTTCCGTGGGATGAAAGGGGAATCTAGTTGTTGAGCGCGGCGAAAAAAGCACATGCCGGCGGGTGAAATGGGCCGCCCCGACCTAGCCGCATGTGCCGCGGAGGTATGTTCTATTTCGCCGTCCATGTGTCAAATTCACGTGCCGGCTCAGGGACTCCGCCGAGGGGCCAATTGCGACCGGATGACAACGATGACGTATGGCGCGGTAATGCAGGGACGACTCCACTGCAGTACACCACAGCTGCGACGCTGCTCCAATGGACTGCAACTACAAAAGCAGCACACAAGAGTAAAGTATACTCGAACATACTCTTCTAACCCCCAAACGACATAGCAACAAACAATGGCCGATCAACCGCTCGCACCGACAAGCGTCCAGGCACCAAAGGGTCTCAACGAAGAGCAAGGTAAGCGCGGTATCAATCAACCCCGCCTTCCGTACCCGCCGTTACCCTGGTGACTAACCACCGTTCTCTTCCTCCATACTCTTAATTCCGATCCCTTTCGTCCTCCGCTCTGGACACAGCTCACACCGGCGCGGACACCAAGCCCGCCGAGCCATCCGGCGGCAAGGCAGCGGGCGAGTCCCACCCACGCGACGCGAAGGACGGGGAGGACGCCGCGACGAAGGAGCCCCCGCCTCCGGAGGAGGACTATCCGCCACAACTGCACGCAGGCAAGGTCGGGTACGGGCCTATGTACCAGGCAGGCCCTGTAAGTATCGTGCTTCCGAGCTGTGGAGCCGCCCGCTCATATATGTTATTCTCGCCCGTAGGGCTTCGCGGACCGGGTTGGCGGGTTCAAGGAGGAGCTCAAGGGCAAGATCACGCACAATGCCGAGCTGACTCAGGTGAGTTGTTCGATCGGCCAGCTACAGCGCTTCTCGCTCATAGCCGCTTTCGTGCCAGCACGGACACGAGAAGATGACCGGCGAACTGAAGCGCAAGGAGGTGGAAGGCGACGTGAGTCTGTTTTGCTACGCGGGTGCTATATTTGGGGGATGTGTCTCACGCTCGGGTACAGGACGGAAACCCATTCGAGGCCGCAGACGACACGAAGGAGAAGGAGAAGAAGGAGTAGGGGGGGCGTGACGTGGTGTGTCGTGTGGGTCTGTGGTCGAGTGGGAAGTGCGCCTCGCCAAAGAATGGAATCGATCACAGATGTTACGAATTGTTGGAATGTCAATGATTTTTGCGGCGTTGCGCGAGTTCTGGCCAATCGGCCGACCGCATCAAGGGCGGAAGGAATTTTGAGCCCAGCCTTCCTGCGAATGTGCGCGCGGCAGCCGAACAGAACAATGACAGGGAAGAGACGACGGCTGGCAACGTCTAGGAAGTGCGACGGGATTCAGCTCCATTCCATTCGTCGAATGCATTGGTCGGACCACCAAGGCTGGGAAGACAACGGGATGGCGCTCCAACGGGGGCAGTCTGAGTAAGGTCGGCTCGTCCGGGAATGGCCAGCTGGTCAGAAACTCTATTGCAAAAAGACTTATCAGATCATCTCCCGCATCGATTTGCTGTGCCGGAGCATTGTCGGGCGCCTCTTCACACGCGCCGCGAAGGATGGTCAGTCTCGCGCGATTTGTATTGTTCGAAGCAACAAAAACCCTGAGCGGCCGCGTGGGCCGGCGAGCAAAATCTCAATCGGGGTATGCATGCAATACATAGGCGCCATACAGCCGTGCGGCTTGGCGCAGTTGGTGGGTGGTACAAGGTATGACAATATTGGAGGGAATGGCATGATATCAGGTATGCCGCGGTATCAAGAGTGCCTGCCGGCGGGTAACAAGAAGGCAAAACAGAGCCGCCTGGCCAGCAGCGCGCTCATCTGGCACTGCCAATGCCGGATTTGGGCAGTGCAGCGGTTGCAGCGGCTGAAGGCTTCGCTCTCGACGAAGAGAAGAAGGAAGCGTCGGGCTTTGATGGGGATGCCCGCGCGTCGGCGGAGCTGGCTCGGGACGACGCGTGGGAGTTGACGGTCGCGGCTTGCTTGTAGAGCGGGGTTCCGTGCACGCCCTGCTGGGGGCGGGCGATCGCGCCTGTCGCAGATGGTCCAGGCCGGGTGAAGGCAGACGTGGGACCCGCCGAGTGGCCGAACTGACGGTTGCTCACTGCCGCGGCGCGACGCGCCTTCTGGAGCAGCGACGGGCCTGCCGCCGTTCTGCCAGCGGCGGCTAGAAGAGAAGTTGCGTGAGAACGGGCAGGGCATGGGTGGTACGATTGTAAAAGATGGGGCCAGCACGCACCTGAAAATGCACGCCGCTTCCGCGGCGGCGCTTTTTCGATGACCTTGATCTGCTTGGCCTCCTTCTCGTGCGCGATCGCCTTGTAGTTGTCCTTCATCTTCGCCTGCAGCTGCGCAAACTTGACTTCACGTGCCGCCTCGGCCTCCTGCGAGCGCGCGAGTGTTTTCTCAGCGTCACATGGGAGAGCTGGCGTGGGACAAAGCTCACGTCATACACGTCGCGCCAGGAGCCGGGCAGGTCTAGCTGGCCAGAATCGTACGCTCGGCGTATTTCGATGAACTCGCGCATGCACAGCGTCTTCCATATTTCTGCATCATCATCAAGGGAAAGGACGAGACGAGAGAAATTGAAAAAAAATCAGGTCGAAAAAAGAATGAGCGGAGTTTTAGCGCGGTGTTTTTGTTTTCTTTTGATTGACAGATTGCGCACCTTCGGTGTGATCGATCAGATGCTGGATGATCAGAAGGCGCCGGGGAGGGGAAAAACGATTATGCAGTTTTAGCGCGCGGGGACGGGACGGGGGTTCCGCCAGCCTGAGATAGCTGGCAGAAGCCCGGGACGGAAGGGACGGCTCACCGGCGAGTTTTCCTCCACGCAGCGGAGCTGATTGGCATCCATCTGTGGCAACCGGGCGGGCGCCGGGGATTAGACCATTTGTGTGTGTTTGCGGGGAGGTGCGGCACGGCACGGGACGTACGCGCATGAGGAAGGGGTGGACGGAGTCGTAGGACATCTCGCCGAAGCTGGATATGCCTGCGGTGGCCCGGATGGCAGGTTGGAGATGTTCGTACGGGGAGGAGGGAAGGGGGGGAAATGGGGAGAAGGACCGGATTAGGAAACAACGTTATCTTTACGTAGGGGGACGCACTGGGGAGGTTGTTGTACACGACTGGAAGAACGGGCGGTTGGATAGTGAGACACACGGGCGGAAGGACAATGTAAATGGGACGGGTTCCGTACCGCGGGTGCAGAGCTCTTTCAGGCTGGGCAAGTGGGAGCGGGGCTGCCCGTTTTGCTGCGACACGTCGTCGCCGTCTGAGTCCATTGGGTCCGAGTTTGGAATGTAGGAGCCGGGGGCGAGGAATGCCGGGCGGTTGGGAAGGCGCCGGTGCTGGAGCGAAGGGAAGGGATGGCAATTTCAGGCGCAACGACCCGACCGGTTGTGTGGGCCGGTGTTGCGAGGTGAGCTTATTTGGCCTGGGGAGGAGTTGGGTTACGAGAGCGGGAGATGGCGAGAATGAGACCAGGCGGAGGCAGGTGATGGGAGGGAGGGGAGGGCGTTTCAAAGGGTTGTGACGGGACAAAGGGTGCAGGCTGTTGAGGCGAGGCGAGGCGGACTGATAGGGAAGATGCCTTGATGGGCGAATTGGACGAATGGGGAGTGCGATGTTTGGCGACCCAAAAATACTGTATGGGCGACAAATTGAAGGTCCGACTCCGATATTCGGGGAGTCGGAAGGTTGAGCCGGAGCAGGCGGGCAGGGCAACCAAGGGCGGGCGGTGGCCCAGAATGGCCACAGCGGGCTGCTGATGAGATGGCCAAATATGTGGGAGGGTGAATGTGCGTGCCGAGGGGGAAGGCTGCATGTGAAATATAAGAAAAGAGTCCGTTCGGAGATGGCCGAGTCGGGAGCAGAGGAGATGGCGTATATAGCATGGGCATGCCGACGCGTGGTTTGTGCAGTTCAGGGCAGGGTGCCGCCGGGTGGGCGGATCATGTTGGGTATTCAGGAGGATTCCTTGCACGTCCAACAGAATGGCCACGCCGATGATGGAGATGATCCCCCGTCCGCGTGTGTGGGGCCACCATCTCATCTCGCTCCCATCCGTCCAATCTCGTCTTCTCATCATCCAGCGACGGGACCCCAGGAGACGGCTGTTGCTGCCAGTTTGTGATTATGTGATTGTGATAGATCGTCTGCCCCCTCGTCTTTCCCTTTCCAGAACGGGCAGAATGGAGCCAACTCCCGATGCACACTCAGACTCAGCGGCCGGCCGCGTGCCTTGCTTCTCTTTGTCCCCGCCTCGCATTCGCCCATCCTCCCCCCGCTCCCTTCTCTCCTCACCCACCCCCACTTGGGAATAGCCTCACAACCACACCGTATGGGTTAAATACCCCGCGATGCTTCCCCCTCTCTCGGCTACTCCCCCCCAGGCTCATAAATACATCGCAGCCTCCCCTCCCCTGGCAACCCTACCCTGCCACGCCCCGCCCCCGCCCTTCCACCATCTAATCTCCCGCTCTGACTCATGCACCTCATGTTTGGCACTGGTGCAGTCGACTACCGCAGCCGCGGTCCCTCTGTGGCCCGCGCAGGCGTCTCCTCACAACACGACGCCCTCGTCATCTTCGAGGCCGCCCGGCGCGGGTGCATCCCCGTCATGCGCCACAGGCTCGCCGACAACGAAAAGGATATCCACCTCATGCCAGGCTCGGTCTACGTGTGGGAGGAGGCCCACGCCTCTGACCGCTCCTCACGCTGCCTCCGCCGATGGACGGACGGCGTAAAGTGGTCCCAGAGCCGCATGCGCGAGCCATTCCTCTTCTACGAGGAGGTGCCACCCTTCGAACGTACTGAACAAGACCGCCGCAACAGGTACGCCAACACGCCCCCGTCCACGTCCACCCTCCCCTCTGACGCCCACGGCGCCGCTCCCAGGGCACGCCATCCCTCCCGCCGCGACAGGATAATCAAGCAGGACGGGCTGAAGAAGCTCACATTCTCCGCCCTCGTCTGCATGGACCTCGCCGACCCCCAGGACAAGTGGGCAAAGTGGCACCTCGTATGCTACATGACCGGCAACGACCGCACCATCCCCGGCGTGGCCGAGCTGCCCAAGTTTGCCCCTATCGAAGTCCCCGACGGCGTGTACTTTGACACAAAGGGCGTCCCGCTCGACAATGCGCCCAGGCAGACCGTACGCTGGCCGCGCGAGCCAATGATGGGCCCAACGCCCCCTCCCTCGGACCGCGATAGCACGTACTCGCCCATGACGCAGCAGCATCATATGCCCAACATGCCCCTCGCGCCCATGTCCCCCCCCGCTTCGCCAGAGGACTGCGAGGACGACCGCTACGCGCGCTATCATTGTATGTCCTGTGCTATCTATCCCCGCTCGCGCTGACCTAGCGTAGCAGGTTACGTCCCCGCGTCGCCCTACGTCCCAGCGACCCCGCCGCACATCGCTACCGCGCCGCCCGCTCCGCGGCAGGGTGCGTACCCCACTGCCCCGCCGGCACCGTATCACAACAATGTGATTCGGTACTCGCCGTACGACGCCAGCAGGCCGCCACATCCGCGCCTCCCTCCTGTCTCAGAGTTACTCACCGCCCACTACCCGGATCTCGACAACCCGAACTGCGGGAAGTACATCCAACTCCCTCCGCCTAACCCCTCCGCGCAGTGGGGCTGGACGCGCCGCGCGAGCGAGGACGCGAGGTACCTGCACATGGTCGATGACGTGAGCCACCTGCGGGTCGCGGACCGGCGCTGGTGAGCGCCTCCGACCACCGGACCAGCGCGGAGATCGGCACTTGGGCTGGGTCTCGCTGCTCATTTTCACTTCGGAGGGGAATAAGGCGGATGAACAAAACAGGTCTCAGTCTTTTCAGCGGAACACGGCCGTTGTGTATTTCTACTATTTTCTCGCAGTCTTTCTCAGCTCCGTCTTCCCTCTGTATAATTAACTAGCCAAACGAAATGAGATCCCATCACGATTTTTTTTTACCTAGCCCAAGGTGGATGCTGGACGCTGGGCGCGAGACATTGCCCGCAGACTCGGAGGCCGCGTGTGCCGCGCCACCGCCCTGTCCCCTGAGTCGGCGCGCCCTGATCAGTCGCACTCTCATTGTGAGCGTCGGCCTCCCACAGAGAGATGGACACGCCCGGGCTGCGTATGGACGCCATCAAAGTCGCCAAGGTGGGGCCGCTCTCTACTGGCCGGCGTGCACGGGACGCTGACTGTACGCCTACGCAGGTCGACAATGTCGTCTACCGCGGGAACGATGGGCCTGCGACGGGCTGCTTGCACCTGACCGCGCACCATCTCATCTTCACCGACTCGTCCTCCCAGAGCGAGAAATGGGTGCGCCTCTCTCTACCTATCATTTCACTATCTAACCGTGCTCATTTGGTTACTGAAAATAGGTGCCATACCCGCTCATCTCGCTGGTCACACGATTGCCCCAGACCCTTACTGGCAGCTCCCCGCTCGCCCTCCGCTGCAGGACGTTTGACAGCTTTGTCCTCTTCTTCCCGCGGGAGGAGAGCGCAGCGGACGTGTTTGAGAGCGTGCGAGAGCTCACCGTCACCTGTGCGTGTCATCCTGCTCCGCTGTAGCGACGGTTGCTGACGGGCCGCGTGGCGCACGGAACAGCCAGCATATCCAGCATGTACGCTTTCTTCTACCGCCCCAACCCGCCGTTCGACGTGAGCGACGGCTGGGGGCTCTACTCGCCCAGAGAGGAGTTTGCCCGCATGGGCGTCGGCTCCCGTACCAAGGCGTGGCGGTTCACGGACATCAACAAGGATTACTCTGTGCGTCCTATTTCTGTTGCTTGTTTCTTTACCGCCGGCATCCTCCGCCCGCCCGTGATTCCCGCTTCTCGTACGCATGCTGACGATGCTCCACGCGCACGCAGTTCTGCCCGACCTACGCCGCCCGCCTCGTCGTGCCCGCGCGGATTAGCGACACAGTGCTTACGCACGCCGCGAAATACCGAAGCAAGGCGCGGATCCCCGCGCTCACGTACCATCATTGGGCCAACTTCGTGCGTATTCCTCTCCTCCCTCCCTCGCTGTATTGTTGCACCGCTGACCCGAGTCCCGCCTATCTCCACCAGGCCACCATTACCCGTTCCAGCCAGCCCATGGTCGGGCTCACCAACAGCCGGTCCATACAAGACGAGAAGCTCATCGAGGCCATCTTCCAGTCCCACCTGAACCCTACATCCGCTTTTGGCGGCGAGGTGAAGCCGAAGCCCGGCCAGCCTGTCGTATATGGCGCAACGGCTACAAATCTTATCATCGACGCCCGCCCCACCACAAACGCCATGGCGAATGTCGCCAAAGGTGCGGGCACAGAGAAGATGGAGCATTACAGGGAAGGGAAAAAGGCCTATCTCGGCATCGACAATATCCACGTCATGCGTGACTCCCTCGCTAGAGTCGTCGACTGCCTCCGCGAAGCAGATATGCTTGCTTCCTCCCTTCAAGCCGGAGAGAACGGGCAATCGGGCGTCGTTCTATTGGACCGGCACGCTCTCAGGAAGTCGGGGTGGCTCAGGCATATTTCCGCGATTCTTGATGGAGCGCTGCTCATTGTTCGAAACGTGCATGTCAATTCCTCACACGTGTTGGTTCACTGTTCCGACGGATGGGACCGAACTGCCCAACTGGCATCGATTGCCGAACTCTGCCTCGATCCGTTTTATCGAACATTCCGCGGATTCCAAATTCTTGTCGAAAAGGACTGGTTGGCCTTTGGACACCGGTTTGCGGACCGCTGCGGACATCTATCTTCCGAAAAGTTCTTCATTACCGCCTCTGGCGACGTCGGCACGGCCCCCGGTGGCGCAGATGCTGCACAAGCATTCTTCGCTTCTGTGCAAAAGCAATTTACCGGCCAAGGCCACCTCAAGGAAACAAGCCCGGTTTTCCATCAGTTCCTCGAATGTGTCCGGCAGATTCAACGTCAATACCCAACACGCTTCGAATTTAATGAGCTCTTCCTCCAGAAGCTGCACTATCACCTGTACTCCTGCCAATTTGGGTCCTTCTTATTCAACAATGAGAAGGACCGACGCACCGCGGGTCCGGAGCAAAGCAAAGCCCCCTGGGAGCGGACGTACAGCATTTGGGACTTTTTCAACGACAGCAGGAACAAGCCAGAGTACCTGAACCCCGAATACGATGGCAGCCTCGATGATCCGGCACGACGCGAGCCCGGAGCGGATATGGGTGTCCTGTTACCTAATCCTCGCGACGTTCGCTTCTGGTACCAGCTTTACGGAAGGTCTGACGAAGAGATGAATGGACGCATCGTGGTCAACCAGGCCGTTGGAGCGGAATTTCTCGGACCGGTCGAAAATAGCTTCGAAGATCCTGTTCTTCCTGACGAAAGCGAATCAGACCTCACATCGCTGGCGGCGTCATCCGAATCGATAAGCCGTACTTCAACTCCATCGCTTCCGACCATGCAACCTGAGCCGGTCCGCTCACTTCCGGCAGCAGATTCAGCAGTTTCCATGCATGGCCAATCCCAAACAGGCTCCTTACCCGACTTGGTACATGGTCAGGGGACGCAGAACTTTCCTCTGCCACGGACACGGACCCCGCAACCGCAACCGCGGGGTGGTCTACAGGATGTTTTCGCGGAATCTCCTGGAACTGCCATGCGGTCGCTGTGGGCATCTGTCTCCTCCGGCGCCCGCACTGCCGCTTCCGCCGCTCAGGCGGCGTACGGAGGTGTTGCGAAGGAGATAAGCAGAAATTTGGCAAGCGGGCCGTTGGAGGGAGAAGGCGAGCTTGCGGAACGAACGGCACCTACGTACACACCATATCAACACAGAGCAGGAGCCAGCCGAACCGCTCCGCCAATCGGCGTGGATCAGAACCCTTGGTCAGACCCCATCTCCGCAAGGCCGCCTCCGCAAGTGCCTGGTTCCTCACACGAAGGAGAACCTCAAGTGTCTGCCTTCGCTTCCCTCTCGATCAACGATCCAACTATCGCATTGCCTTCCCGCCTTCCCCGAACACCTACGCAGGACAGTGCCACCTTCAGCACTCGTGCAGCACATTCAGTTATCCGGCCAAGTAGTCAAGTGGACGACTCCTGCGTGACAGTCGGCCCAATCGGTGCCCCACCGGCTCCCATTAGTATTTCAGAGCCTGTGATTGCACCGGCAGCGACAGAAGACAATGGCAACACATCTCTGAGCGCAGGCTATGACCCCCTCGGTGTTTGGGCTAACGGTTGATTTGCAAAGCGGGCAAGCACATCCTTTAGAGCTTGTGATCTCACGCATGCCGTCAGCATCTCTCTGTAATACCTGCATTGTATAGTACCAGGATGTCGATTCGCACTTCTGTTTAATGCATATCACGCTGATATCTGTGCGGTTGAACGCTATTGCATTGATGGGTAAAAAGTACACTTGATGATCAACCACATGAGGTGCGACTTCCTGTAACCTCGAGACACAAAAGGAAACACAGACACCTGATGCCAAAGACAGGGGAGACAAGTACCACGCAAGGGAGAGGGACCAGATATCAACGACAACACCCCGCATGTGATGAGTGGGCCGTGAGTGAGCCAAGCGGAGATGATGATCGGTTGGAGGATTCGGTTGGAGGGCTTCTTCTATATGCAAGCGGTAAGGAGCGGAAGGCGTCGACAGCGACTTGGTGTGCAGGTGGGAACTGTACGAGCCCGTGAAGCCAGCGGGATCGTACAAGATTATAAGCTGAAGATAGAAAAGGAACGAGGATGAGCTCGTTCAGGGGCCATGCCGTAGGGCACGGTAGCCCAGATGAAAGAAAATCGTAACACTGCTCAGAGCTTGAGCTGCTTGGGCTTCTCCCAGGAGTATGCGGGGTTGCCAAAGTGGCCGTAAGAGGCGGTGGCAAGGTACTGGGGCTTCTGGAGGTTAAGCTCCTGGACAATGACACCTGGACGGAGGTCGAAGTTCTTGCGAATGATCTCGGTGAGCTCCTCATCGGAGACCTTGCCGGTGCTGTACGAGTCGACGAAGATGGAGAGTGGCTCGGCGACACCGATGGCATAGGAGAGCTGGACGAGGGCACGGCGAGCGAGGCCGGCGGCAACGAGAGACTTGGCGATCCAGCGCGCAGTGTAGGCAGCAGAGCGGTCGACCTTGGACCAGTCCTTGCCGGAGAAAGCTCCACCACCATGGGCACCCCACCCACCGTAGGAGTCGACGATGATCTTGCGGCCAGTAAGACCAGCATCACCCTGGGGACCACCAATGACGAAGCGTCCAGACGGTTGGATCTGTTTCAGGAAGTCAGATAGAGTTTCCATATTCGGAAGCAAACGAAGCTTACGTGGTAAACAGTGCGCTCGTCGAGCAGCTTGGCCGGGATGGTGGTCTTGATGATCTTCTCAAGAACTTCCTTGCGGAGGTCCTCGGTGGAGATGTCATCAGCGTGCTGGGTTGAAATGACGACGGTGTCGACACGCAGGGGGATGGTGGCACCACCATCCTTCTTGTACTCGATAGTAACCTGGGTCTTGGAGTCGGGACGGAGCCAGGGAAGGGAGCCGTTGCGGCGGGCGGTCGACAGGGCGGCGTTCAGCTTGTGGGCAAGCATGATGGTCAGAGGCATCAACTCCTCGGTCTCATCGGTGGCATAGCCGAACATGATACCCTGGTCACCGGCACCGATGTTCTCGAGCGCACCATGGTCGAGACCCTGGGCAATATCGGGGGACTGCTGCTCGATGGCGACGAGGATGTTGCAGGTCTTGTAGTCGAAGCCCTTGTCAGAGTGGTCGTAGCCGATCGCCTTGATGGTATCACGAATGATCTTCTGGTAGTCCAGCTGCGTCTTGGTGGTGATCTCACCGAAGACCATCACCATTCCCGTCTTCGTGGCAGTCTCGCACGCAACCTTGGAGAAGGGGTCGCCGGCAAGGCAAGCATCGAGCTGGAGGGACGCGTCGCGTGGTCAGCTAAACTGCGCTATAACGCCACCAGGCAGAACGTTCACTCACGATAGCATCAGAGATCTGATCGGCCATCTTGTCTGCACGAACAATTGTCAGTAACGCGCCATGTTACGCGCATTCAGACACCAACTGTACCTGGGTGACCCTCGCCGACCTAGATGACAATTGTTAGTTTGATGAACACCATTGGGGAGGTGACGGATAACACACGGATTCAGAGGTGAAGAGGAAGTGGCCCGGAGCCAGGGCCTTAGAAACGTGACCGTTGGAAGCCATTGTGCAAGAGGTGATCTAGAGTCTAAGGACAAGGAAACGGTGGTTGATGGGGAGAGGGAGCAGACGACGGTGAAGGTGAGGGAGCGGACACGATGGGGGAGCGAGGCTGGCGTAAAGGGACGACTCGTTCACATTTTTATTGCGACGTGGGGTTCGGAAGCATCCATGGCGCAATCATCACCCTTTCTCGCCTCGGCCGAGACTTGCCGGGCCTGTGCGTGTCTACTACTATCTTCCCGCTTTCAACATCGATTTGTTAGCAACTAACAATATTCTTCCTTCATTTTCTCATAGATGCAATCTCAGATGCACCATCTTAACCGGTGTTACCATGTTCGATTCATTCTTTCCCAGATTCATCATAGAGGCCCTACATATGAATCCCTCGATTGTCTTCACCGCGGAGGTTAGATGCTACGTGGCAAAAATGATTACCTAGCCGTGCTCCAACACAACCAGACACCAGCACATTGGGCGCCAGAACTCGGGCGGCAGATAAAGAAGTTTGCCACAGGCGAGCAAAGGCAGGCCAACAGGACGGGATTGCGTCCTTGGTTACGTCTATGGTGCAAGACACCTCACGAACGGCACGCGGCGCACGTTCTTCAGACCCTTCTTTCGCTCATTTCGTCGTTCCGGAAGTACCTTCTACCGCCTATTCCGGTGATTCTGAACCGAGTATCCGAGAACGGATGGCCACCTCGCTGCAACTCCTCATCGGTGGATTCTCCGCGTAACGCGCACTTACGAGCAAGTGCCAAGACAAAGTAGACCGTGCCAGCGCCGCAACTCGAATCACGTACCCAGGAACCGAATGTCAATATCACCAGCAAGATCGCAGATAGAACACGGAAAGACGACTTGGTGAGATGACTGTCATTAAGAATAGAACATCACAGAGATCCGCCTTATCGGCGATCACGGAGCACATGAGCTCGGCGAAGATAATGCGCTGTAATAATCGGAGAGCCCAAGGTCAGGCATGAATGCGCGTCTATTTGCCCAACCGCAGACGCTCGGAACGTTGTAACTAGAACGGAGGTCAGTTGAAAGTACTGTAGAGCAACGTGGGTACTGACCCGTCTCCGCTTCTTGTACCTGGGGACACGGGATGGTCGTGAGAAGGTGAACACACGCCATGGCAGACCACTCACTTGTGCTTCGTCATCTTCTTCCTCCTCTTCCTCTTCACACTGTCCATGTTGACGACATCGTCATACACACTTTCCTCCCTGCCCTCCAATTGGGCCACCACATCGTCCCAGTCCTTCTCCGCACCTAACTTCGTCATCACGAGCGCACGCGCGAGGAGACGCGCCGCATCTGCCTCAGCCTCCTTATCCACTTCTTCAGGCTGGGTTGCCGGTGGAGCAGGCGACACAGCGACCGAGAGTAAGGGTCGGTCGAGAGAGTAGAATCGCTGCATCGTCAGCGAACGGAGAGATGGTTGTGGATGATCTGTTGGGGGAAGTGTCGGGGAAGGCCACGTAAGCGCGTGGGCTATCGAGATGGACATGTCCGGTGTGGGTGTGGGAGGGTCGGTGGGTGCTCTCCCTGTCGGCTTTACGTCCGCAACCGGCTTGCCTTCTGCAAGCCCATCCACCGTAATCTGAACTCCGTCACGCTCCTGCGCCTCGGCGCCAACCACCGCGCCAGGTTGCTGGGAAGGTACTTGGGGTCGCTGGCCCTGACCCTGCTGCTTCGCGGCCGCCGCCTTGCCGCTAGTGAACCATGATCGTCCGTGCTTGTTGGATAGGAACGAGTAACTTCGTCGTAGTACGAGCGGCCGAGACCGCGCAATTGCCCGGGGCACGAAGGACATGCCGGCCGGGAAGGAAGGTATATGCACAAGAGTGCGGGAGAGGGGCGGGTGTGACGAGGAATGATATGCGCGCAAGCGGTGCCCTTATTGGCCGGAAGGGATTGGCACGGAGGCAGAATGCGGCGCTTTGCCGAGCTCCTCCTGTTTGTTGCTCGTGCGACGAGCGTCATTGTGCATTCCTGTGCAATCGCAAGCTATGGCCATTGTATTCATCATAACTTGCGACAGGTGCTGTGTCTTTCTGGCTCACTATTGCGGTTCCATCGACAATGCGCCCATGCGAAACGGTTGGACAAATCACAACATCAGTTCGTCATACGCAGAACACACTGGAGCACAATGATCATCAACGTTCCAACGTGACCATGTCGGAATCCACGAAGCTAGTCATGATGAATGAAGCGAGCAATGCAGCAGTACAGAATGGCAAGCGCTACCCTAAGGAAATGGCCATTGAACTTGAGTTACCGCTTCAGCCAGCACCGGTACTGCTGTTTCCAATGCTCGTTCCGCGTTGCAACTCCGAGTCGTCGCTCGGCCTTGTGCAGTATGCCCATGCACTGCATGCGGGCCAAAGAAGTGGTCACCAGTCTGCATGTACTCAGCTTCTCGCACTGTAGCCACTGAATCGCAACCCATATAGAGGACTCAGATCTGGGATATCTCTATATGTCGAACAACCCTTACATAGTCAAGCGAGGTCATCCTGTTCTTCTCATAACATAAACCCTCCGTCTCACATCACAGCAAAGTGCACACGCACATGCCAGCACATGCAGATAGGACTGACAATCCAAAGAGATCGAGCGGTAATGACAAGTGGGATTCAGAAGGGTCCGCAAGCTCTTAGGTCCACCGGGACATCCCTTTCGATGTGGAACAGGAGCATATAGTGCCCGGTATCGGTTCGAAGCCATTCCAGCATCATCAAGCCGCATGTTCGCATGTAAGCGTCGTCACATTAGCTGGCAGGACGCGCCGTGGAAAATACAGAGGTCGAAGGAGACAGGCCCAACACATGCACCTCTAACACCCTCTACTTCTGGTACGAGAACACACTCTTCAGCACTACGCAGTCCAACGTCAGTTACTTGCTCAAGGATAGCAAATAAATACGACGCACGCCCAGCATCCGTTGCCAGTCTGTTGATCGAGTCGTCAGACTCCCCCATGGAACGCACATCGCCGGAGATGGCGAAGGTCGTGGAGGTACCCAGAGACTTGCCCTCAGCGTCAACATCGGCGACCGAGATCTGCACAGACGCGTGGTCCTTGGAGGTAATGAGGCGGTCTGGGCCACGGATGTCAGTTTGCTACTGGACGCCGCGAAAAGCGAGAAGCACGCACTTGTGACGGAGCACTTCCGGGGCACGTAGAGATCAACGAGAGTTCCCTGTCCGAATCTGAGCCTGCAGCCTATCTTTGAGGGTAATATGAGCTCACCTTGTCGTTCTCCATTTTGGCAGCGATGAGTACGATACTTTTGGTGGTGGGAGACGACGAGCTCGAGGGCGTGAGATGAAAATGTACAGTTTTAGGAGCACCGCCACTAAGAGATCCTGCACGTGCCATTTAGGCTTGAATTGGTCCCGTGCTCATGGACGCGCGTGATCGCCGATCGCTCACAAGTCCCTGACTTCTGCTGGGCGCCTGCTTGGGCCTGTCACAACGGCGCTCTGCTCGACGGCGACGATTGCATTTCCATGTCGCCTCAAACGCGGCTGTTCGCCGCAACCTTCAAGCGAGCGCTCAGGCAGCCGACAGCTCCAGGCCAGCACCTCTCCTTAGGCCTTGCTGCGGCGCTCGGTCTTACCGCGGTCACCGTCGTCGGCGCTGGCGTCGTGCACCTTGATGCCTCTGTACCAAAGAAGACGGTTCCTGCGCCTGTTGAAGCACAACAAGATCCTGGGAAGAGCTTGACTGCCTGGTCCTGGGGCACGAACGATTACAAGGTCGCTTCCTCCTCCGCAGCAACTGGCAACACCATTCGCTCCCCTCAACCACTGCCGCACTTGTCCGGCGTGGCGCTGCGCGACCTCGCTTTGCATGAGAAGCATGGTGCATGCGTTGATGCCGCTGGAAATGTGTACCAGTGGGGAGATGGGTTCTTTGAAGCTACTGTGGAAGGCGCGAGGCAACCGAAGCTCACGCTGAAAGGGAAGGATATCAAGAGCCTGTCTGTGACTGCGAAGAAGGTGTACGCATTGTCGAATTCCGGGAAGGTTTATGTCCTTTCAGCGGATGAGTCGCGCCAATGGGATGTCAAGCCGAAGCCGTCTTCGTGGTGGACTCTATCATGGCTATGGAGGAGCGAGCCAACCGTTGACCACGTCGAGCTTAAGCCTGATTCACCGATGGCCAAACGAGAGCGGTACGTATGTACAATGTGTTCTGCAGAGGAGCATGCTGATCGCTCTCTAAGAATTACTTCCATCTCTGCAGGGCGTGATCACGTTCTTGCACTGACATCTGCTGGCCGTACATTCACTCACGCCGCGAACGCGAATGCCAATGCATATGGTCAGCTCGGCATCAATTACATCTTGATCCCATCTCCCTCCGATCCTCACACGCAAGTCCCTGTCGACCTGATCCCAAAAGCAGCGAAGGATCCCTTGGAGAAATCCACTCCTTATGTTCGGCCATCTGCAGGGTCGGCGATTGATGTTGGTGATGACACCGACATCAAGTGGAGCACGAGACTGTACGAGATCCCTAGTTTGAAGGGTGTTCAAGCGAAGCAGGTGGTCGCCGGCGGGAGGAGCAGCTATTTGCTGACAGCAGAAGGGGGCCGAGTCCTGGCATGGGGTGCCAATGAGTATGGCCAGCTCGGGCTGGGTGCTAAGGTGAACCTCACCGCGGTGTCCATCCCGACTGAAGTTGTACTATCGAGGCCGTATCCTCGGGGCACGCCTGTCAAGTGCACGCATATCTCAGCAGGCGGGGACATCGTCTACTTCACCGTGGAGAGGACACTTCTGGGTGAGAAGGCTGCGGCGGTGGACGTGCTTGCTGCTGGTATGGGCCAGTGGGGGCTATTAGGAAACGGATTGTATAACCAGGTCCAGGGACAGCCGGCGAAGGTCAAGGCTATCAGTGGGATCATGGAGTGTAAGCCACTGGGGCCTCTATCAACCTTTGCGAGGCTCATGATACTCTAGACAATGACTCAACAAAAGCCCTGGAGGCACTTCCACCAAAGGCTATCTCTGTCTCACCAACAGGGCACGTCGTCGTCACGCTGGACGCTATCTCTGACACAAATGCGGGATACGACGTCCTGGCCTGGGGACAGAACCGCTCGTACGAGCTTGGTAACGGGAAGCAGGTCCCGGCTCCCCTTCCGGGGTATGTCAAGTCTTTCAGACCGGAGCCTGGGAGCCGGCTGATGGTGCGCGAGACGAAGGAGGTCGTCAGGGACCTTAAGGGGAAGGTCAGAGGGAGGAAGGTCCCGGTGCAGGAGACGGTCGTCACCGGCTGGGGCTGCACTGTGGTCTACTGGAAGATCGTCTGAAGCTCTATCTTCTGAATCTTTATTCCCTGTCTTCATGATGTACAGTATGATCTAGGCACACTCCCCACTCTCGCATTTAGTAGTTCCCATCAAATCAAGTAATTGCATCCGCATCACGCGTCGCCTCATGTCGTCGCGTCTTCGGTCCCTGAAGACGCGTTTTGTTCGCCACTTGCCGGGGGGAACACACAACATACCCTAGGCGCCCAGCAGCTGCTATGCTATGAGGCAGCGTAGATGGACGACCTCTCGACCTCCAGTTCGGTCTCCTCTGTCCCGCTCTCTAGTCTCTCGCACGCCGACCTCCAGCTCGTAGAGGAGATCATTAGCCGCGCGCCGATCTCCGGTTCCTCCATCGGCGCACTCACCGATGCGTACGAAAAGGTGCTCGAAGCACACGGCCTGGAGGAAGATGCGGTGCTCTACCGAGTGTTGCTGAAGCTGCATGCGATCCGGGCGCCGTCGTGGAGGGAGAGATGGGAGATATTGAAGCGGGTGAACGGGGTGGTACGCGGAGGCAGGTTGGAGGAGGACGAGACGGAGTATTCTGCGAGTGAGGGTGCGAGCGAGACGGAGAGCGAGGGCACTGCCGAACCCGACAGAAGGAGATACAGCGACTCGCCCATTGTTAAGGCGCGGTCATACAGGGAGTCAACGCCATCGTATGTGCCGCCAGCGATACCCAAGTCTGCTGTTCGAGGCGCTCTCCCAACCCCTGCACCATCGGAGGCATCCCGCGCCGTACATTGGAAGGACAACTCGGTACCCCCAATATCAGACCGCGCACTCAGGCAGCCTCCTCTGCCTCCCATGACAGTGCAGAGCGGCATATCCCGCTCGCAGACTACGCCATCGATGATCAATGCGTCAAGACGGCTCTTCGAGAAGTCGGCGTCTCCTCCTCGGTTAAGGGCTTCCACCGGCCCTCAGTCGACCAGAACGTCAGCGACCGGGCGTGCCTTCCCCGATCGCATGAAGGCTCTGGGAAACGGGACAACGAGAATCGCGCCTCCGCTGCCGTCCCAGCGGGGGCCGGAGGAACCTGGCGGCCCCGATGCTTGGGAGCTTATGAAGATGGAGCGGGATGCGGATGACTTTAGGAGGAACGTCACTCTCAATATCTGCTTTCAGAGGTGGAGAGAACGGGCGGAGGTGCTGGTGGTATGTCCCCAAACCCTCTCGCGCACGCCGCATGCTGACCATGACCGCAGGACAACTATGGGCAAGTGGCACGAGCTTCGGACGAGATCAACCTGCGCGAATGTCTCGACACTTGGCGGGAAGTGCTGGTTAAGCACCGCAACTTCGTTCCACGCGCAGCGAACGTTGACCGGATACGGCGGCTGATGGAGTTCTGGCGGCTTTGGAAGGACCACAAGAAAGAGAAGGATAGGAAGCGTATGGTCCAAGATTTGAGGCAACGGATGTTGGCTGTGAGGGATATGTGGGAGAGTAGACTAGTTCGGGAGTCGTGGGAGGTGAGACTGCGCGAGTCCTCTGTCTTCACATCTCTGACCGAGCTCCTCAGAAATGGCTTCAAGCGCATCGCACACGTCGTGCCGTTCTCTTCCACAACGCTACTGTGCTGGACCGAACAGTCAGCATCTGGTTCAACAAAGCTAAGCATCTGCACGCGCTGTCAGCTTGGGCAGACGAAATCGCAGCAGTAAAGGAAGAGCGGGTGTTTCAGCACACCTGGCAGACGTGGAGGCACGTGGCCCGGTTGCGTGTTATCGAGTGGGCTGTGGTTCGGCGCAGCAACTTCCACAGAACGGCAGAGGCTTTCGACCTCTGGCGGCGGAACGCGTAAGTGCAGCATTTCGTGCATACTCGACAGTGTCTGAGTTCAATTTAGCCAAGACAGCGTGCTTGCCAGTTCATTGTACAAGCGGACCGCCTTGTCTCACACCCTTCAGACGTGGAAGGCCAGATTCACTGCCGTCAAGGCACTGTCTCGCCGAGCACGCATGTTTGCAGACGTACGGGACAAGGTGCTTCTGTTCGGCGCGCTGAAGACGTGGGTTGCAGAAGAGCGCTGTGTGCTTGTTGTGCGCATCATGGAGAAACGGCTCGCTACGAACTCACTGTACAAGTGGTCCAATAGAGCGCAGGTGGTCCTGCAAATGGATGGTATGCAGGTCCGTCTCTGGGAGAAGTTGAATGTTAACAACCTGCAGATCGCGCTCTCGACTTTGCCTATGAGGTCGACTGCAGTTGTGCAATCAACTGCTATCGGCTGTGGACGTCACGAATGGAGGGTCATCGCAATGCCGAGAGGCTCGCAAACCAGTATCATACTTCGCAGCTCTCTGCACGAAGCGTCAGCCAGTGGAGAGCGGCTCTGAACCAACTTGGCGTGGATCGGAGAAGGGCCCGCATGGCCCATCAAGCATTGCTATTGACGTCGACTTGGAAAGCTTGGCAGACGGCGCTCGCACATCGCCGTCAGGAGCAATGGGCGGCGAAGCTGGAGCACGAGCGACTGAGAACAACATTTGACCGTTCGTCCAAGATTTCCTGTCAAGAGCTTAAGGCTCACATTGTGCTCAGATTGGGTTCTCGTGGCTAGACGGGACCGTACCCACAGGCTGCTCGTCCAGGCTTTCCAGGCTCATGCAAACAGCGTAAGGCTTCGGAAACCGCTCGTGACCCACAACTGATGATGTGCACAGCGCGTTAAGGGTGCCCTTCTCTCAAAGTGGGTGATTCGCACCGCGGATATCAAGCTACAGATGATGCGGGCAGCAGAGGCCTCTGATGCCAAGCTGCTGAGGTGAGCAGCTTTCTGTGACGGTGTCATCTATCTTGACCAGGATCTCCTTGACAGGGATATGGTTATGAACTGGATCGACCGCATGCAGTGCCATAATGAGAATGTCAGCCTGATGCAGAGCTTTAGGGATGTAAAGCAAGAGGGTACGCGATTTTGCCAGACGCCCCGAATTGCGCTGAAAGTGTTCTACTCCTAGATGAACTTCGCCGCACATTCCACCATTGGCTCCGGCTTGGACGCCGATCTCGTGCGCGGCGCCGGCGACTCCAACGACGCGAACAAGAATCCAAGCTCGCCACGATGTCTGTGGCTTGGGAAGCGTGGAGAGAACGTTTCCGGGAGAGACAGTTGCGCGATGCCGTTCGTGACCAAGCCCTTTGAACCAATGGGTTGTGCTAAACGTGCCATAGGAGTGGGCGATCTTGATCCGCAATCAGCAATTGGCTCTTCAGTTTGCCTTCAATCACTGGAAAGGACGTTCTCAGGCAAGTACAAGCCTCATACCGAGCGGCGAAGTCTCACCATCTTCTACAGTTCTTACCCGCCGTACACTTTGCAACCATGCAAGTGCGGGCTCATGTATGGAGAGTCTGGCGCGCTGCTCTGCCTAATGCACACAGAGCACGCCAGGCCGAGAGTTTCCACAAGAAACATCTTCTAGGTGAGTTGGTCTTTAACAAAGTGATGGATATATAACTAATCTGCGCTCAGAGGACACCTTCCAAGGTTGGAAAAGCGCGTACAAGACCTCGATCGCAAGGAAAGCCATT
The DNA here is from genome assembly GCA_001630345.1 of Calocera viscosa TUFC12733. Taxonomy (NCBI): domain Eukaryota; kingdom Fungi; phylum Basidiomycota; class Dacrymycetes; order Dacrymycetales; family Dacrymycetaceae; genus Calocera; species Calocera viscosa. The sequence goes on along the minus strand of KV417287.1, from coordinate 189,986 downwards.
GCGTACGTTGTATTCGAAACACATGTGCACCATTTGACATTCGAAGCAGGCGCGCTCGGGCGATGAGAACCGGTCGAACAAGTCTCCCAGCCTTTCCCGTTGCCGCTATCTCGTCCATTCCCGGATCGTCATCTTTGAAACGATTGCCTCCCACACCGTCGGATTCAGATACATCTCCGCCGTCTCCGACCACCGACCTACCGCACGCACATACGCATAACACAGCCGATGGTACCGGCCATGTCGCATTCAAGGAAAACCATGATCCACGCCGCGCTCAGTCTGTGACTCCACTGACAGTCCGAGCAACGAAATCTACGGTCGGAGATGTTACACCTCGAGATAGGCTGTGGAAGGAACTGTTAAAGGCCCGTTCCGAATCACGCAAGAGATGACCCACACTTTTCGTATACCCCGTCTACGGCTATACCCAACTTTCACTAATGGACTTTCGTCGACATCGTTCATGCATTTCTGTAGTATTGCCAACCGACCCAGTTCGCGATGACGAAATATGAGCCGGTAGGGATGAGGAGCAGGAAGAAGTATTTATAGTGACTATCGTCGGCTAGCAGCCGAAACATCTGTAATATCGGTGTACTCAGTAATCACAATTTCCTCATTTATCGTCAGTCTCACCTCAAGGCCAGCGTAGTCATACAACGTATCCGCGCACAGCGCACTCACGCCAACGACGAAGAAGATAAGTGAGGCGGCAATGACCGTTCGGCCGAGAACGTCCAAAGGCAGCGAAACCATTGTAGTCTGGAGATGGGATGTGAGCGCGTTGATGGTAAATTGGCAATCTACTTCCGCGAGCTCTCACATCACGTGACTCCTGCTTACCTGGCTGCGCGGAACCCCGATCCAAAGACGCAATCGTAGCATGGAATCACTCGTGCCAACGTCTTCGAATATCTAAGGCCAGATCGAGTAAAGCATTAAAAATGCTTATCAGACGTGTCGATAGGAAAACCCTCGGGGTGGCCTGGCCAACGGAACGCACGTTCGCTTGCGCTCTCCCTGTCCCTTCAAATGGAAGAGCGGAGCGAGCCTATTTGAAGCGTCCCTTCGCGCAGCCCCGCCCTCCACCGCAGGTTATACCTTGATGGGACATTCGGATTTTAAGCTTGTCTGTACCACATCGTTATCATATATTCTCATGCAGGGCCAATGAAGCTCTACTGCGGTGACCTTGTTGGGTGAGTCACTTGACTGCAGGAAGAGCTTCTAGAAGCTCGGGCATCGAGACCCTTACTGACAGCCCCATTCTTGCTTGCCAGACACTGGACCAAAGTCCGTTGACCAGGAACTCAACCCGGCGGAAGGGGGACCATGGATCACTGATCATCTGCAGATTGGCAGGGATTAGTTCCGTTTCATGTGAATTCCGTCCGCCTGACCGGCGGCCCAACGCCCTGACCACCCCCACGATTAGATAAGTACCCCCGCATGAGACACGACTTCCCCCTCTCAGGTCTTGCCCCTACCAACACTGAGCGTCGACCTTCCACATGAGCCAGAAACTTGTGGTTGTCACTGGAGCCACTGGTCTGCAGGGTGAGTCTTCAGACTCGGTATGGAAGCAATCTCACCGAGTTGGTGCAGGGGGGGCTGTAATCCGTGCGTTGGTTGCCAATGGTGCTTATCGGACAAGGGCCATCACACGTCAACTTACCTCCCCGGCGGCCAAACAACTTGTCGAACAAGGCGTTGATGTCGTTCAGGCGACCTTAGATGATAAGGATTCTCTCATAAAGGCGTTTGAAGGCGCCTACGCTGTCTGTGACAATGATAATTTGAGACCGTCACGTGACTGAGTGGGTTTGGGACAGGTTTACGGCTGCACCCCGTTCGGCGACGCTACAGAGGAACAGCAAGGGAAGAATATCGTGGACGCATGTAAAGTCAATCAAGTGCCTCTCCTCTTATGGTCGGCTCTTCCGGACGCGGCGAAGACCTCTGGTGGAAAGTACACTAATATAACGTACGTGCGGGGTGACTCCGTGTCGGCGGTACTGAGAGTTTCCAAGCCACTATGATCGGAAAGCCAGAGTCACGGAATATATCAACGACAATCATCAGCCCGCTGTCACCATCTATCTTAGCAACTTCAGTGACAAGTTTGTCGTTTGTTAGTCTATTCGCAAGACTCTGCTTATTGTCTTCCAGCTTGTTGCAATACTATTGGATCCGCCGTTCAGAGGATGGATCGTACACTGTTGCGATTCCCCTCAGTCCTGACGTGTCTGTGGCGTATACATGGGTCGATGGCGATCTAGGCGAGGCGATCTTGGCCATAATCAAGAACTGGGAGATCCCTGAGATTCGAGCTGAGCTGCAAGGGAATCAACCATTGCACGTGTGCTCGTACCGCATCACAGCCTCGCAGATGGCAGACAGCATCTCCAAAAGTTCGTTCACTGTGTTGTCCTTAGAGAGAGAACTGATCGTTTGCAGTCACTGGAAAGCCCACCCACCTCGAAGCTTCCCGTTCGACCGGCAGTGGAGAACTGGATGAGGTACTGTATTTGCTGAGTGTACCCCGGATTTCACTGCCGTACTGACATATCCCATTGAAGATGCTCCAATATCAAGACGACGGACTGCTCTATCCGGACGCCGAAATCCCCCCACCCATCTTGACGAAGCTTGGTGTCGCCTTCCATACATTCGAAGACTTCGCGCGGGCTGTAGTAACTCCATCGGTGGATTGAAGGCGTGAACCATATGATCAACGAAACGGATTCCTTGGTGCGTGTCTGCATGCTGCCCGTTTGCATATTGTTCAAAAATCGTGCCACAGCCCAGGATGGAGACGAGATGTGAACTGAATGCCAGAATGAATGCAGAGGAACAGGATTACATTGCGCTTAGCGAGGTAGTACATCAATATTATGGTACCGATACCAATACAGTACAGTAAGAAACACGTCCACGCGAAGACCATCAGACACCCGGCGGTTGTTTCAACTTCACCTTGATCTTCAACACTTTCTTTTCGGGTGGAGGAGCAGGAAGAGGATCGTCCACTTCCATGGCATCCTCATTCTTCACATCCTCTTTGCCATTGACTGCGGGTTCCTCGGCCTCAACCGGATTGGTGCCCCCCTCTGCTCCAGGTAAATCGGTACCGTAGGTCAGCTTCTTAATGATCTCGTTCAGCTCCTTCTCAAGCTCAACGGCATCCTCGTAGACTTGTGACTCTTCGGTGTTGTACGTCCGAGCATTGTCAAACATGAGCTTCCAATCCTCGCAGAACTGCGGCACGTTCTTATAGTATCCTGCGTATGTACGTCGTTTGATGACGGACATGGCGATGGGGTTGAAGATCACCGCGTAGTAATCGGGATACATCTGAATGACGGAAGTCAGGCATAGAAATACGAAGATATAAGAAGTCGTACCGTTTGATCAGGAAGTTCTTTGAAGATTGAGCATCTGTAATGCCCATCATCGGCAACAGAGTTCTGGAGCTGTTGAAAGCACTCTAAGAAGACCTTCTTGAGCCGATCCCGGTAGGGGTTTGCCTTCTTGCTCTTCTTGGCGATATCCTCAGCCTTAATGCGCTTCTAAATCGATCAATGAGCACGCCGCTGGAAGCAGGGTGAAAAGCAGCACGTACAGCACTAGGTTCCTCCTCCGCACCGTCTACTTCGCCGTCGACCACTGCTGGAGAAGACTCGTCGTAACGCTTACGCTTCCGGCCCTTCGGCGCTGGGGTGCCGTCGTCACCAGGAGCGGGTGAAGGGAAAGCGGAAGTTCCGTTGACGCCGTTGGTCCACGGCAGGCTGGTGGCACGCGAGATGCCAGGAGTAGCAGAGTCCTGATCGAGGCCACTTTCCGGTGTTTGTCTGGCCGAGCTCTCGGCAGTCATGATTAATCCAGAGGCCAGAGCCGCCTTCTTGGCTGCTTTGCGTTCTCTTCTGAGCCGCTTCTTCTCGACCATCTCAGCAAGGTCAGTCCCGTCCTCCTCAAGGGCCCGCAAGAATTGGTCGTCTGTCAAGCCATCCGTATACATGACCGGGCCTCTGGCACGCTGCCCTCTGCCAATGAGCATTTCGTCTTCCTTGATCTCGTCTGGGGCCTTCGGATGCAAGTACTCGTAGGGCAGGTCGGAGTCTTGCATGAGACGCTCAACAGGACCAGTATGGCCCTTGTTCCGCCACTCGATCAGTTCCTGTGCTTCGAGCTCCTTGTCCATTCGCTGGAAAATCTCCTCTTCCTCGTCCCCACGAGCGAGAATCTCGTTCAGTTCATCGTTCGTCATCTCCACGGACTCATCTTGGTCGTCGGCAGCATCAGCTTCCATGAGTAAACGCTGTCAGGGGTCAGCAACCATTTTCATATCGTGGAATAGGAGACTCACAAGAAGCTCTTCTTGTTCTTTCGCTGAGGTCTTCTGGTCGAAGCGACCCGCCTGAATGACCTTTCCGTCCATGTCCAGCTTATCACGAGCACGAGAAAGCATATGCTCTTCTACACTCTTGTCGGTGATGAGTCTGAACACGCTGACCGCCTTCTTCTGTCCAATACGATGCGCTCGGTCTTGGGCTTGCAGATCAGCGTGCGGATTCCAGTCACTGTCGAAGCTGAGACGCCAAGTGTCAGAACCTATTCTCAGTTGGAATAAGGATCACGACTCACATGATGACAGTATCTGCGGTCTGCAAGTTGAGACCCAAGCCGCCGGCACGCGTCGAGAGCAAGAAAAGGCTGTAAGGCGAGTCCTTCTCGTTGAACTTTCTCATCGCCTCCCCACGATCCTCTGATTTAGTCATACCATCAAGCCGGAGGTACGAATAGTGGCGGTAGTTGCAGTAGTCCTCAAAGATGGTCATGATTTCGGTCATTTGGAAAAAAATAAGCACTCTGTGGCCGGTGCGGACGAGCTTTGGGAGCATGCGGTCAATCAGCTCAAACTTGCCGGCGGCACGATAGATGTTCGCATCGGTGTCGACGCGACCCATGTTGATGTCTCCGTCGACCGCTGGGAAGACGAATGGATGGTTGCAGATCTTGCGCAGCTGCATGATCATATTGTTGACACCTTTGCCACCAGTGGCACGCGCCTTTCCGTCACCAGCGATGGTCAGCACAGCCTTGTACTTTTTCATCCACTCGTACATCCTGGTTTGCAGGGCACTCATGCGGCACTTGATGATCTTCTCGGTCTTATCGGGCAGCTCGCTCTCGACATCCTTCTTCAACCGACGGAGCAGGAAGGGCCGGAGTACCTTATGCAGTCCACGAATTACAAGAAGCGCCTCTTCTTCGTTCAGTTCAAGCTTCTCTTGGGTGCCAGTGTTCGCGAATGGCCGGCTGAACCAGTCGGTGAACGATTCGGATGAATTGAAAATGTGCGGAAGGATGAAGTTGAGCAGTGCCCACAGTTCGGGCAGGTTGTTCTGCAGCGGCGTGCCTGTGAGGATGAGACGATACCGGGAGGTGTAGAAGGACGCTAGCGTGGTCGACAGCCTGCTCTGGGTATTCTTCATGCGGTGACCTTCGTCGATGATCATGTATAGCCAACGGATCTTGCTCAGCACCAGACGGTCCTTGATGATGTACTCGTACGTTGTAAGGAGCACCTGGAAGCCGCCATGACGGATCTGGTTCTGAATCTGCTTGCGCACAGGTGGCGAACCCTTGTATACAACGGTGTTGACGGTCGGCGCCCATTTCTGGAACTCGAGCGTCCAGTTTGTGAGCGTGGAAAGCGGAACGATGACGAGATAGGGCCCGGGCTGGCGCTTCTTCTCGATGAGGAAGGTGACGAGGGAGATGGTCTGGATGGTCTTGCCGAGACCCATCTCGTCGGCGAGGATGCCATTCAGCTTGTTGTTGTACAAGCTGACCATCCACTGCAGCCCCTTTACCTGGTACTCCTTCAGCGAGCCGCCGACAAGGATGCCCGGCTGCGCAGAGACAGTCTCCTGGACCCTGTGCGCGACGGCATAGTAGTCCATCTTGGTCTTGTCATTTGCAGGCTCTCCGTCGTCGAAGCCTCTCGCGCCGAACGTGGCCTCACTGACAGGAGGCGCCATTTCGTCCGAAATGGTCGTGACAGCGCCCGCTGCCTTCTGCTGGGCGAGGATACCCTGTGTCAGGTTCTCCAGGTACTCATTCGTCTTCTTGAGCAGGTGGGTGATGCGCGTGTCCTTGGCGGTGTCGATGAGCTTCATGTACGCCTCTTCATCGTCGTTCTTGAGCGCCTTGAGACGGTCCTTGCTAAGCCTCTCGAGCCTGCGCTGCTCTTCCTTCTCCCAATCGGCGTGGAAGCGAAGGACCATCTTTCCAAACCGTTGGCTGCCCTGCGCCGCCGCCTTGCGCGCAGCGAGCATGTCCCTGCCGTGGTTGACGATGCTCTGGAGGTAGTCGAGCTGCTTCTGCTTGCTCTTCCTGATCCGCTCCTCCCGCTGCTTCTTCTCGAGCATCTCGGTCGTGCGTGCGTCACGCACCGTCTGCTGCCTGAGCTTAGTGAGCGCAGCCCGCGTCGAGGACTGGTTGATGAAGGAGGACCGAGTATACGTGGCGATGACGTCCTGGCGGAGCTGCCGCTGCTTCTCGCGCAGCTTGAGTGCCTTGAGCTCAATGAGGGTCCGCAGCCGCCCACTCGTCGGCTTCTCATCGTCCTCCTGGGCATCGGCATCCATAGTCAGATCAGACGGCTTGAATGCGGGCCCGTCGCGTTGGCCGAAGGTGATCGGCAGCGCTTCAAGCTCGCGTATGCGCTGGTTGACGCGCGCATCCACAAAGTGGTCGCGCTCCGCGAGCAGCATCTGTGGATCGAGGTTCGCCGGGGTCGTGGGTGAGATGAGCATCCGCTGGTTCTTGGTGGCCGCGAGCCTCTGTGGCGGGTGCTGCGGCCGCTTCAGGTGGGTAAAGGGAACAACGCCGTTCTTGCCGGTGTCCGGCTCCTCCTCCGCATCACGCATCTCCACATCCGCCTCCTGGGCCTTTGCGCCCACGTGCGCCCTTACAGCCGAGTCCACAATCCTGTCCATCGTCGTCCTGCTCGCGAGGGCAACGACATCCTCCTCCTTCTGGAGCGCCTCGTCCGGCCGCTGGATGGCGAGCTGGACATGTGCGGGGAGTGGCAGGCCACGGGAGAGGAGCTTGAACGCGTGGATCTGGTAGCGGAGCGTCGACAGCTGGGTGGGGGTGAAGATGACCGGCTGGTTTGGTTCTGGTTCTGCCGGAAGTGGACCGGCGAGAATGGCGCTGATCGTCGGGTCGAGCGGGGCGGGCGCGGTACCGTTCGTCTGGGGCTTGCTGTCCGCCTCGGAGGGCTTGTGCGCCCACCCGTTCACGCTCGGCGCGGAGAGGGAGGCGGCGTGGGCGCGCTGGTGCGCGAGATAAGCGTGTTGTTGATCTGGGACGTTCGTTATCAGCCATCTGAGCCAATCCATACAGGTGGAGGACTTACATGCTTGTGCACGATGATACTGCTGATAATACTGCAGGACAGCCTTGATGCGCACGAGCTCCGCCTCGCTTTCGTCATCCCGTTGTTGCTTCATGAGCATCTTTGCTCTCTGCACCGAAAGAAGGCGACGATCAGCAAAATTGCGGCATATATGCGGGTGGATGGAAGGCGCGCACCTGGACCATCCCCCTGAGCTGGTCCGGGGTGAGCATGGACAGCGCCTGCTGGGGCGAGAGCTGCTGCTGCTGCTGTTGTGCGTGCGCTTGGTACGCTTGGGCCATAGCGTCCGCCTGGGACGGCGCGACCAGCTGTTGTGGGTCGATGGTCGCTGCAGCCATTGTTGCGTCCGTTCGGGCCTTGAGTGTTGATTTTGATGGAAAAACGCGCTTGTGAGTCAGCGAGGTGGCCGCCGTCTAATTGTGCAGCTTCGCGTGCTCGGTATAATATAAGTGTGCGCCGTGCAATACCAGAGTGGTGCGCGTCGTCGACGCGCCCGTGTGTAGAGTAAGGGTGGCTGCCGTCGTCTTCTTCAGCCTCGGGCGGAGCGAGAACGAAACTGAGAGCGAGCCGCGCACACGGGCGGGTTGGGCCTTGAGTCTGCAGGGACCCCGGACGGAGCAGATTGATCCCGGGCACAGCCCCTGAGGGGTCTCGGAGTTGATGTTGCGGGTTTGTCCGGCGCCTGTTGTTGAGCGCTCACGACCGCGTTCACTTCTGCCGGCGGGAACTCGCGGGACGAAGCATAATCCCCCGGTGCCCTTCTCCGAGCCGACCTCCTAAACAGGCTTAACAAACAAACCGTCCGAACCTGCACAGATCGGGCAAGGCGGGAGAACCGCCCGCCCTGCGAGGTGTGTCGGCTCGCTCACGCGCCGGCGCCCCTGAGCGAGCCTGGACCCGAGGCGTTCATTTAACCGCTTGTGGGGGTACTGGTACTGGACGTTGTGCCCCGCTGCTGGCCTGGAGATCTCTCGCGGACGACCGCGTCGACCCTCTTTGTATAACACCTCTCTGCTCGAACCTAGGATTCTTGTACTGTTCTGTACCGCTGCTCCCGCCGGCCGACATGCAACCCCAGAAGCCCGAGCTGGTCACCACCGCCTCCCTCCCCGCACCCGCAGGGTTGCCGATGCCCGACCGCGCCCTGACGGCCGATACGGACGTCGGGTGCGCCCTTCCCTTCCCGCGCTCGCGCTATCAGTTCCACTGATACACCATGCTGATCGCTGATTGTAGGCCGACTACGCCGGCGAACGGGCCCAACCCGCCGCCCACCAGCCCGACGGTCGGGCTACCGTTCTTTGACCAAAGCCAGTTTGCGAACTCAATCGACTCGGTACTCTCCAGCGCGCAGTGAGCCTCTCATGCTTGCCTTCAGTGCTCAGCGCTGATACGTATGCAGATGGACGGGCAGGTTCCCGAACCAGGACGAACAGAAGAAGTAGCCGCTCGCGTGCGTTTGCTTCGGGCGAAGCGAACATCCTTCCTCATTGTACATCATCCGCCCTATCCGTGTCTTATCACCCCCTGTTGTGCCCCTAACTGTACACCACTCCCGGACTCCGTCGCTATAGGAATGTATCATGATTGCCTCCCCATCCCTCATTTCCCGCTGCTGACAGCTGTCCCCGCTCGCCGAGCCAGCGCGGAGGAGCGGTGCTTCTCGCCTGATGCCCGCGGAGCGATGACGTCACGTGTGTGGGCCTGAATTTTCACTGTGCGGCTCCTCGTGCCCGAGCCCGTGTTCCGCATGACCTCGGTCGATTCACGCCATACCAAGCGCAATATACCGCTGATACCCAAGGTCCGCCCAGGATAGCATAGGACATTAGCCAGGAATGGAGAGGAATAAGGGAATTTGTCTCGCGCGCCTCGGAGGTCGGTGCGGCCGGCCGGGTGCTATCGCCTACCCTTCTGTTGCGTGGAGTGATTCGCGCTCACCTGCTCGCTTTGGTGCCTGTGCGAAGGAGGTAGGAAGCACGAAGCGCACAGAGAGGCCAGACACGGCACGCCTCCCACACGGGGGGTGGGCCCTTTTATTACACACCACACCGCTCCATCACGGCACATCTCCCGCCCCGACACACGCCCGTCCCCATCGCCCCCCCTCCTCCCCTCCCACCACCCTCTCCCCCTACACTAAGCCATCATGCCGCGCAAACTATCAATCGACCCCGAGACAATTATCCCTATGGATAAGTGCGTCTCCCTCCCAGCCCCCACCCCACGCAGCTCACACCGTTCCCATCGTGCAGGGCGCCCGCGCCGGCACCGGGAGAGGACTTCAACGTACTCTTCATCGGCGCGGGCAACATCATGTTCGGCAGTGACGAAGGCCCCTGGAACCACTCCTTCCGCTTGGAACAGTGCGTCCCTCCTCTCCACATCGAGGAGCACAGCTAACGCGCTCCCCGCGATCAGCAAGCTCGGCCCGCGCCTCAAGGTCGTCGCCCTGATCGACCCCTGGCTGGAGCGCGCGTCCCAGGTGCTCGACGCGAAGCGAGCCTCCTTCGTGCGCAGCGCGTACGAGCACACGCGGACGTACAAGACGCTCGAGGACTTTGTAGCCGACATGGATGAGGACGAGATGCCTCAGTGCGTCCTGCGCTTTCCTGGTCTGCCCCATTGGTGCGCTGGCTGATGCGCTGATGCGCAGGGCCGTCTGGGTCGGCTCACCCCCCGAGTACCGCGGTTCCACAGACCCGGGCAAGGACATCGAGCTCCAACTGCTCAAGGCGTTCCCCGGCGTCGCCCTCTTCATCGAGAAGCCTGTAACGACCGGCGGTGTCGACAAGGCGCTTAGCGTGGCTAAAGCGATCCACGACGCCCGGGTGACCTGCTCTGTCGGGTGCGTTCTGCCATCACACCTGGAAGACGGGAAGCTGATAAGACGCGCAGGTACATGCTCCGCTACCTCAAGTGTGTCCAGAAGATGAAGCAGATCATCGAGGATAACAACCTCGTCGTTATGGCCACCGTCGCCCGCTACGTGTGCGCATACGAGCGCATCCTGAAGCACCACTGGTGGGACAAGTCGAAGAGCGGCGGGCCCGTGCTCGAGCAGGGCACACATTTCTGTACGCACCGCGCATCTGCGAAAGCAGGCTCTGCCTGATGTATACATGCGCTCAGGCGACCTGTCCCGCTATTTCGGCGGGGAAGTCGACATCCCCTCCGTGAGCGCGCACTCGCTCGAGTTCTACGAGCCCGCGGGCAAGCTCAGCAAGATCGGCTTCGACGAGGAGCAGATCATCCCCGCCGAGCAGCGCATCCCGCGCGTGACGGCCGCGACCTGGAAGTACAAGTCCGGCGCGGTCGGCAGCTTCACCCATGCCGTCGCGCTGCAGGGGCGGAACTACAGTTGCGTGCTCGAGGTGTACGCGGATGGGTACCAGATGCGCCTCGAGGACCCGTACAACAACCCCTCGCTGTATGTGCGCAGGCCGGGCGACGACCACGAGGAGACGTACAGGTACGGGGACGACGACCCGTTCTTCACCGAGGTTGCGAACATGATCGACGTCATTGAGGGCGGGCCGGACAAGGCCGAGATCTTGAGTTCGTTTGAGGGTGCGTACTCGGCTACTGCAGCAGAGTGGTCCGATCCTGACCTTGTGCAGACGCTGTCCGCACATACGAGTTCACCTGGGCGATCAGACGTGCAAGCGAGGCGAGCCGGAACCTGCCGCCCAACTTCCCCAAGGGTGCGTGAGCCCCCGCAGGGCCGTGCAGGGGTGTAGGAGTCGGGAGCCGGAAGAACAAAGAAACCGATAAACGACACGCCAGAATCGTCAACGAACGCTTTGTAGCAAACGCCAAACTTGTACTAGTCTACTACGAACTGATACGCGGACGCCTTATCATGACGGCTAAATAAAATTTCCTTTTGCATGATCTTTCACATCTACCGGATGACACGAGAGGAGGAAACATGTGGGTGGAAGACTATTTACAGCTGATTAGGGTCCTTGACGATCGCGGGGAGCGAGCTCGTCCGCTGGTCTCCAGCGAAGATCTCCCAGCCCTTGCCCCTGAACCTCTTTGGCCAAATACCATTCTTCCCCGGTGCGAGGATGCCGTTCGGGTCGAGCGCGTCCTTGAGCGCCTCGTTCATCCGCATCAGCGCGTTGTTGTTCCAGTTGTACGTGCCTGCGACCTGATCCGAGAAAAGGATGTGGGTGCGGTACTCACCGTACCCCTCCGCTGCAGCGTCGGCGATCATCGCCCGCAGGCAGTCGTAGGCCGCCTTCTTGGACTCCTTGGAGGAGCGGTCGTACACGAGGTTGACGATCACGTGGGATTCGCGCGAGGCGACGCACCTACGCCTAGCATTAGCTTATGTCGCAGTAAGAAAGCACAGATCACGCACAGCGTAGGGAACAAATCGATGCCGTATTCGTCATGTCTCTTCCTGCACAGCTCAAACAAGCGCTTCACGTCCTCCCCCGATGTCGGGGCGATCGGGGCAAAGAACAGATGTGCGCCATTCGGCATCCAGTTGAGCCAGTCGAGCTCGCGCAGCACCGGCACGCCGCTGCACACGCTGACTCTGCTGTGGAGATAATGGTCCTCTGGCAGTTCCTCGGGGAGCATCAGCCTGCTCCCGTCGATCTTGCCAAACTCGCGCCGAATGATTTCCAGCTGACCCTTGCGGAAGTCGTCCGGCCCGTACACCGTGCCGTAGAACACCCACGAGCAGTCGCCGCACGGCATGTCCTTGGCCCACTTGCGGATGACCTCGCGCGGGATCTGTCCGGGGCCGTCGTAGAAGAACTTCTTTGGCTTGCCAGTCACGGCAAGCTCTTGGATCACATGCCGCAGCTGGGGGACGTTGCCAAGCACCTTGTTGATCGCGAGAGGCCGAATGGTCGACATGATCTCTGGATATTGATCCTCGTCCCGGAAGGTGATCATATAGCTCGTATGGTCCGTTTCTGGCATCAGCCAGAAGCCCATCTTGGTGACGATGCCGAAGTTGCCTGTCGTCGCTATGAGTTGGGAACAACATGTACACATGTGCAACACTTACTCTGCGTGAAGATGCCGTCGCTGTACGGTCCATACCCATACTGGAACGACTGCCAGCAGGGGTTGTCCGCGCCGTCCTTACCCGGCAACGCACCCATCCCTGTCCTCACCACCTCGCCCGTAGGGAGGACGACCTCCATCCCGCAATGGCATCCAAAGTGGTCCCCATAAGGCGTGTACCCAACGCCGCGATCGACCGCGTTGCCCAGCACGCTCCCGCCGCCCAGGTCGGGCGTGTCAATCCACAGCGGGTAGCCCGTCGCCTGCACCGCCTCATACAGGGCATAGTAGCTCACGCCGGGCTCGACGAGGCATGAGCAGTTATCAGGATCGATCTTCAGCACCTTGTCCATCCGCCGGCCGAGGTCGACCACCACGGCACCCCGGATGCGGGGTGCCGCACCACCGTACCCGAGGTTGCGCCCCATTGAGATCGGGTAGATTGGGATCAGGTACTTGTTCGCCCATCGCACGATGGTTTGAACCTCCTCGGTTGAGCCAGGGTAGACGGTCGCGGACGAGACAGTGTCGTCTTGTTCGAGGATATGGAAGGCATCGTGCGTGTTCCTGCGGGCTCATGAGTGAAGACTTCCGGTACAGGGAGCGAAATGATACGTACGGGTGCTCCATATACCACCCATCAATGAGCGGCTTGTCATTCAACTCGACGTTCCTTTCCCCTATGTCCTTCCTCAGCTCAGCAACAGCCTCGTTAAACTTCGCCCTCGTAGTCTCAGGCGGGAGGATGGGAAGCTCCTCAACCTGCGTGCGCTCGGCTGCGAGGGGCAGCGTGCGCTGTGCATAGATCTTCTCCTTTGTCTGCGCTGCGGTGTGCGCGAGACGGGAGGGGATTCCCGAGTAGACCTCTGGCCAGGTGGGTGTCGGCGGGATGGGGAGCGAGGCAGCGCTGAGCATCGTGGTTGTTCGTCGTCAGGAAGAGTCAGTCCTTCGGGCAAGTTCAGCCAAGTACAGCAGGAGGAGGATCAGATAACCAGAAGAGGAATAACCCCGCTCCAGCGATAGCACAGAGTACTCCAATCATGCATAACGCTGGCTATTATATGCGCCTGCATATTCTTCACTGGCGGAACGTTTACTCGAAGAGTCGGCTGGCAGCTGAGGGACGCACGCACGAGACCGGTGGGAGGCCCCTGGCCCCCGGGCCGACTTTCTCCCGCAAGGGTGCGGCAATGCGTATGCCCGTAAACCGCGGGGTGGCTACTGCTGCCGCGAAGGGAAAGTGCTGTACGGAGTATCCTTCTCCGGAATGCTGAGGCGCGTGGCACAGCTCGCTTCAACTAAACCACTCATTCTGAATACGAGTGTACATGTGCATTGTGAGGTCTATTCATACTGTACAGTGATAGTCAGCTGGCTAGGGCTCGACATGGCAAGAAAGACAAGCGAAAGCTCGAACCCAAAGTAGACAGAAGATATATGTAGCCGGCTTGGCATGCGGCGTTGCGAGCGGAGAGAGATAGGCGAAGGATGAGGGTGTTGTTCATCAATCCCGGTCAACCCGTCAGAGGTGAATCTATAGCTCCTCGTCATCCATCGACTCGTTCTTTACCATCCCTGGCACGCGCATCTGCATCTCCCGCTGCTTCTGCACCTCCATCTCCTTATCCTCCTTGAACAGCTCCGCATTGTCGCCCGCAAATTCCTTGAGCGTGATGAGGAAATCACGCACGGCCAGCCTAAACCGACCGCCGTCTCCGCTGTAGTCCCACAGGTTCTGCACGAACCGGTCGATCTGTATTGGCGACATGTGGCCGAATGCAGAGTTGAGCATCGTCGTCAGTTGAGACCGGATGAACTCGTCGTTCGTCTTGGCAGGGATTTGGGAAGGGTCGTATAACGGCGTATGGATGTCATTCGCGATGACGAGCTGAATCAGGCGTTGGAGCACAGCGCACTGGCCCTTGAACCCGCCTTTGTGGTCAGAGTCCGTGAGAACTTGCAGAATGTCGCCCAGAATGGTCAGGTAGTAGCTCGTGAAGAACGCGTTCGAGATGTCGGGAGACGAGAGAGCGAAGTTATTAATGGCATCCAGGCAGGCTTAAAGAGCAAACCATGAGCAATGGGTCTTTGGAGCGGGAGACAAAACGTACTTGCAAGGCCGACCTCGGCAACATCTCTCTGCATGTGCTTGAATGCAAACCCGATGCTGTTCAGCACATTGTACAAGCTTCCTGGCTGGAGCTTGAGCAGCCCCTCGAAGCTGTACGCATCGATGGCGCGAAGCAACCTGAAGACAGCCAGTCGCTGTTCCGGGAACTCGGTTTCATTCCCGCTGATCATGGCGAGCGTCGGTTCGAAAATCGATTCGATGATGGCCGGAATACAATCAATAACCATGCCCTGAGTAAATGTCAAATTGGGTCCGATGTGGCGTGCGATTGAGCTTACCCCTAGGCGAGAGACCGCTGTGTGGACGACGTTGATGACCTCGGCATCCCTCGCAGCAGGTAGTACCTCGCGGTAGTCCGAAAGCACAGCCTCGAAGAGCTGTGGTACGAGCAACCGATTCACCTGGTCGAGATCCTCAGCCTTGCGGATGAAGGTGTCGATCAAGCGCAGAACGTCTTTCTTAACGGCGCGGCAGGTTCGCACATTTTGCATATTGACGGCTTGAGGTCCACCTGTAGCAACAGCCTCACTGATAGCCGAGCTTGCTGCCCTGTACACAGCAAGCAGGTCGTTCCAGATGTAGGTCAACTGGGTCCAGTAGAAGCTGCCCAACGACACACAGACGGCAACGTTCGTCTTGAGGACATTGGACAAAACCTTGGCATGCTCGGAATCGACGACGATGTTGATCCCCTGTCGGGCGAGCTGCATCTCACCCGTCCACTGAAAAAGGGATGAGCGTATATATACTAACACGACTGGTTTACTTACGGCTTGATTGGGAGACTCCATCATCTGGCGTATAAGAGCGTCCTGGGTGTTTTTGTTGGGCTGGGATGCAATCATATACCCGAGAGCCTCGTAGAAAGTCTGCATCTGGGTTTCTCTCAGATCATTGGTGATCCGGTAGATCGTTCGGAGAATCTCATCGATGAACGGCTCAGTCTCGCCAGGTTGCTGCAAGATGAAATGTCTGC